>QAXI01000417.1:318275-333691 GCA_004335615.1 Chloroidium sp. JM
GGGGGGGGGGGGGGGGGCATAATCAATGGTCATTAGCCTTCCTGCGGCTCTGTATGTAAAGAAAGTAGCATCTCTGAAGAATGATTGGAGCCAAGAGATGTGAAAACAGGAACCTTGATGGCAAACATGCCCAGGCGCTCCGCCAGCGTGCACCAGACCTCCAGGGTCTCGGTGGCCACCGCTCGCCGCTTGTTGGGGGCCAGGGCGTATGCGGTGCGCATGTTGTGCAGGCGGTCGGCCAGCTTGACCACGATCACCAGGGGCTCATGCACCATCTCCAGCATCATCCTCTGCAGCAGCCCCTTCTCCTCCTCTGCACCCTTGTCTACGTCCTCCTGCAGGGGTGGCTTGCCTGAAATTCGGGTGTTCTTTTGGATCTGAGCATTGATCCTGATTTGCAATCTCAGGCTTGATCCAGGACTGAGCATATTGCTCTTCTTCTCCTCCATGCCCCTTGTTCATTCCCTTTTGGCTCACTAGACTAGCCAGACGGGCTGATCTTGGAATGCTGGTTGCTCCACCATCCGACCTGGGTGTCTTTTGTCAGTCTGAGATGATGCAATGCACTGGCTGTAGCCAAAACTGACCCCCACTTGTTCTGGCAATACGCCATCAGTCATCTCTCCCCCATTCCCTGAACGGTAAAGCAACTTAATACCGGCAACGCCAGGACAGCCAGAAGAGATTGGTATCTCCATTACAACCAATGGGATTTCCCTCTTCCATACCCTTGACACTGACTTCCTGGTCAGCAGCCACTGCAGATTGCAGATGGGAAGCGGGAATGGGGTGGGGGGCACCTGGAGTCGCGATTCCAGCCGCTGCCGCTTGTTGCGCCTCAGCAGCTGGTTCAGGGACGACAGGCTGCTGACTTTCTCCACCATCTTGGCCACCTCCGGCCCGAAGTCGGCCTCAACCTCCTGGAATGAGACCTGGGTGTCGTCCAGCACATCGTGCAGCAGCGCCACCACCACCGCCATCTCGGCCCTGCCATTTGATGAAACGTTTTGGTGTAATTTCACGATTCTGAGTGATGAGTGTACAGCCAAATTCAAGCGTGCAAGTTGGGGAGATTTGCTTTTGGCAATTGGGATGGTTTATGAGGTGTGCTTTCAAGATCTGAAGCGCCCTCCGAGCACCTTATTTTCCATGTGCGGTAGAATAGATCTCACAGCCAAAATGTCCTGAGTGTCTATACTCCTAAACAGCATCTGCGCAGCAGGCATCGTTTGGAGATGTCGCGCGGGAATGGCCTTCAACCTCCTCTACCCATATGAAAGGTTATCAGGGTCCCACCTCTCCCCCAGCGTAAAAGATCGCGCGCTGTTGGCCAGCTGCCCCTCCACGATGAGGGCCGTCTGCAGGACATGGGTCACGTATGGCTGCCCAGTGAGGCGCCACTGCCCCTCGTGGGCCCGCGCGGCAAAGTCTGCTGCCTTGAGCACTTGTGGCAGGCTGCAGAAGGAGCTGTAGGTGACGTCCACCCCATACAGCCGCCTCTCCTCTTTCTGCGACAGTATTTGATCATCAGGCTTTGGGCCTGCTTAGAATCAAAGAGGGGACTGAACAGTGACTTTTCAGAGTTGTGCAGTCTCTCAGCACTGCTCGAAAGCTGGTTTCGTCAATAAGAATGGTTTCTACAAGTTGAGGGGTCCCGGGATGATGGCTCAATGCTCGTTCTCGAGTATCCTGCCATCAAGGGGTTTTGTGACTCTCCCTCTGGAGCTGTTTCCTCCGAAAATTTAGCTTTGCTCTTTTTTGGACCATCAATATCCCCTGAGGTCCTTAAGAGATCCCCTGCCACTGAATTGCAGCAACGTCGTTGTCCGTCAAGGACCTGTGACTCCTGCAGGCTGGGAGATACCACAGGCCTCAGCCCTGAAATGTTCTACATCAGTATGCAGTCAGAGACTCACCACAGGCACAGGAGGCTCAAGCTGTCTGTAAACCAAGCCCGTCAGATACACTGCCCATGCTCCAATCGAGGCCACCAATGCCAGAGAGGCGATGTACCCCAGCAGCACGCTTGTAAGGCCGGCTTTTGACACTGCAGCGGCAGCATATCTGAAGGTTGCCACCTAAGAAATGTTGATATGTCTAGGCCTGTATCAAGATGTGCAACTCTGCCAACGAGATTCTTCGAATCCACGAAAGATCTCGACATTAATGAGAATCAGTAGGTGAAGAAGTGCTTACGATTCAAGATCCCGAACAGCTTTCCTCCCGGAAATGCTGCATGAGCAGCAGTACGCCTGGCCACCTCGTGAGCTACCTGCTTGCATACAATCGGATCAGTATATCTGTCCGCAACCCTTTATACAACAGTTCTCAAGGTATCAATAAGGAGGGCTACCTGGGCAGTGAGTTGTGGGGTCGCAGCGAGATGATAGCCTCTCCTGGCTCTAGTGCGCGACAATGACACATTTAGAAATGATCCTTGCTGGCTGAGATACAAAACTCTAAGTCTTTCTTGCGGGCAGGAGCTTTTCCCTGCGTTAACATTCTTCAGCATCTAGTCTATCGGCACTTTCTGCTGCCACTAAGCGCCTCTCATCCGTGCCGGGTGCTTTTGCTTCGTATGATGGGTTATATTCTCTTATTGCCGTTGACAAGGAATGCAAAGCTTGAGGCACTCACATTTAGTGAGTCAGGGAGGGGTGGGGTGTTAGGGCGCATTTGGAATTCACATCTGCCACCTTTCCTAGCTTCTCAGAATAGCTATCATTGCTCCAGAACATCACCCCTGACACAGGTCTCTCCTGACCGACTCTACCTCTCTTGCAAAGATCACAGCAAATGTGCACAAAAGCAAACACAATCCCCATATATGCAGGGCTGAACATTCAATGCAGCAGCCAAAATCAGTCTACCAAGGCAGCGCAGGCATGCCAAAATCCACGACAAGGCAGTGACTCGTTCTTGCGAGCCTCACTTGACTTCAAATGTGTGATGTGTTTGTCCCTTGCAGTAACTCCTGCACCAGACTATCCGCAATGCAGCAAAACGCTATCTAACAGGCTGATAGGAAAGGAGACTCGCTGTAATGCGCCTCATCAAGCTCACCAGGCGCCAATTTGGCAGACATGGTGGCGACATCAGTAACCAAAAAGAGGTCCACAGTTCGAAAAGAGGAATTATGTTTTGGTGTGCAATTTGCGGGCCGAGACTCCAAGACCTCCTTCAGCAGCGGAACAGGTACACAGACAGCATGGCCTGATTCAGAACATACGGCATCTGAATCAAGTAGAACACCAGTAGCGTTGTAGGCTGCAACCCTTTGCAGGCCCCTGCTTCTTGGTCAGTCGTTTTCCCTCCTTATGGTTCCAACTGGGTTTTTTCAGGAGGAGTCGTTCAGTGTGGAAGGGTTTCGCGACGTATCCTCTGGGATGAAGCACGCAAGAGTTGGGCGACTTCTTCTTCGCTCTGCTTTGCAAAACCTGCGATGTCAAGAAAAATTTTAATTGCCGGATTCTTTCCGTTCTGAAATGATTTTCTGATTTCAGTGATAAAAAGGGAAAATACTCTGGATGTCTTAATCAATCACAGATCTCTCTGTCAGAGGTGATGTAGCAAAGACCATGGGCCCCTCCCTCCCACTCAGCTACCAAATGGAAAGGAGCGGCTATGAGCATCATTGGGGGAGGGAGGGCCCTACTTTTTCACGCAGGTTAGAGGCCCGCACGGCTTGGGAGAGCTCTGCGAGGCATCTGGGAAAACACCAAATCCTCTAAACCATCATACGGCCTCCTGGATGCCATGGCATGGGGCCGCGCATTGTCCCTGGTTGTGGGGCGCTTTGATCTTGACAAGGTGTTTGCGCCTGCCCGCACAAAAAAAATGAGGGCTATGGAGAATCCTCTTTCCTGCTTCCTAAATAGACTGGGACAAAAACCCAGACTGAGAAGCGCTTATGGGCAATACCTAAGCAATTCTACTTTGCTAAGGGGGAATTTGGGCTGCTGAGTTCCAGTAACTTTGGAGAGAGGGGGGTTTTGGGGAGGAAAGGTGGGGCGCAGCCGGCATGGATTCTCAGCAGCTGAGTCCCAAATGATAAAGCATATTGGCTGTCTTATGACTCGCATCTGCGGAACCCACTGGGCCTGGGGGAGCAAAGAAGGGGGCACCTCTGAGCATGGAGTCGGGCATCTCAAGCAGCCCCTTGTTGACGGTCAAGGCGACGTTCTGTAGGGAGTCCTCGAACCAGGGATGGGCCAGGATGCCAGCGATGTCGATCCTCTGCAGGGATGCACATGCCTTTCCAATACGATGAAAACTTTTGGAGATCATGCAACAGCGGTATTACTCCAAAATGCTCGATTTCACATACCTCCTGCTCTTGCCACGATGTAAATTTTTTTTAAGGTGTGTGTGTGTCGCCCTTTGGAAAATGAAAGGGTGTGCTCATGGGCTCTCTATATCTCCTCTTACTTCCCCTAAAGTTGTGATGGTGATGCTCGCCAAAAAACCCCAATTCATTCATGAGGCAGATGCATCCAAATCGCTGTAACAGACCACTAGGCCACAGCGCCTGATACTGTCCATGAGATTCTTGCCTTAAAGCCACTCTGTGTGCACATTGGTCTTGGAAAATCAGCTCAACAATTGCTTTAGAATTCCAGGAGATGCAGAGTGATCCCAACTCATCACATGACAAGGCTTCAAGAAGACGCCAGGTCTTTGGATCACCTCTTCAGGATCCACTTGCAGCATTCTGTGAAGCAGGTCCCTCCCAGCCCTGCAACATATCCGGCAGATTTAAATTGGTTTATGCTCACAGGATTGTTGAACCTCTGCTTTCCACTATGCGTCCATTTTAGTCCAGAGTGTATATTAGGGCCAGAATGGACCAGCATGAAGCGCAGGAATGTTGCTCTTTATCCACCGTATAGACAGTCGTACAAGGGATTCTCAACAGATAAGGAAGGGGAGAATGTGGGGGGGGGGGGACCCACCACAAGGTGGTAGGGAAGCAAGGTATGCCCAATCATGCAATCTTGGCTGGGGTCAGACACAAAACCCTTATTCCCAACAATCCATATGCAAGGGTTAATTGTACTGAAAGACTATGAGTTTGGATACCAACTGGTAGCAATTTCTAGCCCGTGCTGCATGCAGCGCTTCTGCAGCTACTCAATCTACTCATATCTTCAATTTGCGGACCTAACCTCATTGCAATACATGGAAAAGTGTCGACAAACTACAACAACTCAATTCCCACCTGACCAACTTCTTCAGAGCTTCAAGAGCCACACATGCTGTCTTGCAGTAATCTTCATGGCCACGGTGCGGATAAATTCGGGGGCGCAGATGGAGAGGGGAAGGTGGACAGGTACCTGTGGCAGAAATCGACAGCTACCACGATCTGCTGGAAGATCCAGCGGGTGCGCTCCTACAAGTGCACATCATTCCGTCACTCTCATGCCCACGAGTAGACATAGCATGTCATCCTCCAAACATGATTGACCGTTTGACTTATGTGCAAGTCATCCCAAAGCTAGAAGAGTCCACCCCAGTCGTGATGTGAAAGCAAGATTGGTTTTTTGAGGGATATCAGGGCCCATTGAAGACTCCACTCTCTTCTCAATCACCGATTTCAGAGCAGGTGTTGAAATGCAGCAGCTAGTTTCAAACCCAGCCTCTTCATAAAACGCATCTGCTTGTTTTTGGAGAATTGCCAGATCATCATTTTCAGTCTTCATAATTGAACAGCAAGGCTGCCTCATCCTCAATCATGGAAGACGGCTAATTCAAGACTTCTCATGGAAGACTACCTCAGGGTTAGGACTGGGTTGCTCATGCTGAGAATGCTGGAATCACCTCGGAGATACCCCGCCCGGGCTTGGAGCTCTGGAAGGTCTCTATGTAGTGTGCTAGGTTGCCCCCTGGGGCATAGTCAAACACAATGGCCAGGTGAGAACTGGTCAGGAACACCTGCAAATACACATCATTGAGCAGAGAATGAGGATTCTGAGTCGTCACTCACGAGCTCTGCCTTCGTTCTTTGCTGATGTTCACCAATGAATTAGATTTCTCAAGGATTCTCCACTGCGCTTCAAGCCGTCAAACAGATGTCAAAAGCGAGAAGAGACGGGGAAGGAGGGACCTCTCGAAGGTGCACGATGTATGGATGCAGTGCACACAGCCTGAGATTTGCGATCTCCCTCTCCGCTGCTTTGGCGTTAGTCACCCCGCGGGACACCAGCTTTATGGCCACCTTCTCCTGCAAAGGATGCTGCACAGTCAAGAGAAGAATTCTGGATTCCAGCAGCGCATAACCCACATCTGCCAACACAGAGGGCATTACAATTTTGTCCACACCTTTGTTGGACACAGTCTTTCTTGCTAACAAAAAAGCTCCACGCCGCTGTAAAACAAAGGTGAGGTGGCTTGAATCAGCAGTGAATTATTGTCTTATGGCGCTTCACATGGTGGCCATATCTCCCAATTGATCAATCGACTGAGCCTCTCAATAGAGGGGGGGGGGGGGGGGGGGGAAAGGGGGGGGAGCCAAGAGGGGTAGGTGAAAGACAAAGATCCAGGGCTCACGTTGTCCCGCAGGTCGCGGCAGAGGTAGACGGAGCTGGTGGCCCCGGGGACCAGGGGCCGCAGCACCTCGAAGTGGGGGTTGCCCCCCAAGGGATCGTCCATGCCCATCAACTCCAGGCTGTGCTTGATGGCGACCGCAGGCTGGGGTACCTGCGGGGATTTCTTTAGCATGGTAGCCCCACTTCCCACCAACAGTACAGACTTCAGAGAGGCATACACTTACTCCGTTTTGTGACCACTTGGGAATATCGTACAGCAAGGAGTGCCCTGTCTGATAATAGCAGCCTGCTTGGAGGTGTGTTGGCTGCATTTTTGTTGCGTGCAAGGATAGGAAAATGGAGCAATTCAGGATATTGTGACCATTATGGAAATTTAATGTTGCGAGCGTACATGCCAATTGCGATGCTAGCTTGTGTGACTAGCCCTTGCAAGATTGATGCAGGATTACAATAGCAGCAGATAAAGCATCTTGAGGTATATTTCCAAAGAACAAGGGGGGGAAAAGGGGGGAAGGGCCACCTCTTTAACTGGGGACCCCCTCTCAGCATTCCCGATGCCCCGCCAGCTGTTGCCACCCCCCTCGCTAGAAGCAGCCTTCTTGCTCGACTGGCCTCGTTGCTTGGGGTCAGGGGGTAGCTTGCCAGACCCCTGTGCCGCAACGGGCCTTGATGAGGGAGGCAAATGTGAAATTTCTATGGTGATTCCAGAAGGTATGCATATAATAGATGCTTGAAGTGTGTGATCGGATGGATGTGCGCTGCAGCACTACATTGAAGAGCTTGATCGATGCAAGATGCGCCACTTACATGGTCCACCACACATTGTGTCATTTAAAAGGAGGAAAGTCTGGAAAGAGGCATAGGGTCAATTCCCAGCCACTCTTACAAAGGGGCCGCGCTGCTTTTTGGTTCAATTATCATTTGTGGAATAGACAGTAAGTTGTGAAGTGGTGTGGTCATAAAAGGATCAATGATCCGTTCCTCCGAAAGTCGTCAATAAGTACCCATCACCAGATGCTGAACCTCCTCACTCCAGAACCTCTCTTCCCCTCCGACCCCTCCCCCTCTAGGCATAAGAATCATCCTTCTTATGCTTGCCTTCTCGAAACTCTCATGCACACCTCTCCACCCTGAAAACTCTAGGGCTTCAAGAAAGAGATGTGCTTATGAAGATGTGTGCACAATCTTCAAGAGCATTGGGTCGCAACTCACTCACCACTTTCATGAGCAGACTGCCCGTCCCTAAAGATCTCGACCGCTGTAACGCACAGGAAGAGCCATGTTACCCTAATGAAGACTTATGGTCTCACACACACAAGGTGGCATGGAGTAACGACCCCCAATTTGAGTGTCACAACCGCTGATTTCCTGAGGTTCCCTTCCTGATGCTTTGAAAAATAGACATCTGTTATTATAGGTGAGCGCACCTTGGACTGCATGGCAGGTTCGCTGTTGTGGAGGTCCAGCCTGGCCCGGATTCGCTCTTGCAGGTCCTCCAGCGGCTGGGGCCGGCTCTTGTTGGAGTCGGAGGACCTCAACGCGCTGCTGCTGCTGGTGCCGTAAGAGTTGGAGTGACTGCCGGCGTGGAAGTCGTAGCTGTTGCTGTGGGTCGCATACGCGGGGGCCGGGGGCTCGCCGGTGGGCGTGCGGGGGGGTGTGGGGTCCTGGCCACCCCCCTCCCTGCAGGGGAAGGAACCATCAAGGTGACAAATCCCTCCAGACCTTCCCTTCTTTGGTGTGTGTGTCGCCCTTCTTGCCCCTTTGCTCCCCTCTGAAGGCTGGCAGTCAATTCCATGCACTACACAAGGTCTGTTCCCCCCAAAAAGGAGGGTTGTGAGAGTAACCACCTGCCGCTGGGGTTGGCTGGGTCAAACGCCCCCCTGCTGTAGACCTGACACACTTCACTGAAGTGTGAGTGTGGAGGCTCATGCTTCAGCCGCCCTGACTGAGAGCTTGCGAGCTCAGGCTTCCTGCAGAAATTTGGCTTGGTGCTGAGAAGTCATACCTCAAATCTTGAGTCCCATAGATACTCTGTCTTAAAAAACACACTCCAGGGTACATATGACCTCGCACAAAGGGGTGCAAAGCGATAAGCAACCGCATGGAACTTGAGCTTTCCTCGGACAGATACGCACCTTGACAAAGCATCACCCGTGGCCTGCAATGGTCCTGGCTTGATCTGCCGCTCTTCAGTGTCTGCTGATGTTGAGCTCGGTCCAAAACAAGAGCACAGTCCTGACAGCATGTGATGGCAAGTTGACTATTCTCTCCTTTGGGCTTGCTTCCGCGACCTTATCATGTCTTGATATAGACCTGCGACTGCAGCAACGCCAAGGTAGGCGCCAAAACACCGATCGAGGCCCTGAAGCTGTAAAATTTTCGAGTTTCTGTCAGCCGAGCAAGTCCCAGCCTTGACACTTCGATATATTGTGCGCGAACAGCACGCTGCGCGATCACCTGTTCTTCGAGGGAATCAGCAAGAATTAGCAAAAGCTGACCAATTGCACACCGGGAAAGCAGAATCCGGAAGTCCCCCCATTGATTCTGTGCCTTCTCTTCGAGCAGTGTGGATCATCCGTTCAATAAGTTTAATAGCTTATCTGAAAGTTCTACAGTCGTTGTATAAAATTATATAAAGGCCTGTGTAAAGTTTTGGGGTGGCATGCACTGATTTGCATTTCAGGATGTTTCCTAGTTGCGGGAACAGGTAAAGTACTCGAAAATAAACATTAATACCGAAGAGTGATCCAGAATTTGCCTTAGCTGGCGCAAAAAATAGTTCGTATGTAAAACACGCGACACTAGTGCAGGTTGGTGGAAAAGAGAGCTTGCAGCAGCCACGTCCGTACTGGAGGTCTAGGAACGACCTTTTGTTCCGGACCGAGAAGGCTGCACATTTGTGCCTTATTTACAGGTGCATTCCTATACACTGCTTCCCACTTTTACCTGAGACGTGGCTGTAGAATGCATTGTGACTTTGGTCATTGCCTCCATTGCCGCTTCTGTGCCGTGATCCCCAATATCTGTCTACGTGCAGGCATTGTACAGGGGAAGGGCAAGGTCTCCAAAGTGCACCAGCAGGCTGGATTCTCCTCGATCCAAATAGAATTTCCCGACCAGAAGATAAGGGGGGCCCAGATTGGTGCCAGCGTCGCCATCAACGGCACATGTCTGACGGTATGCTCTAGCTGGGAGAAAGCAATATTAGGGGTCACGCTGTAAAAGCTGTGGACACTAGCCGAATTGCAAACAGGCAGATGCCCAGGGCACTCTGCAGCTTGATAGGACCCAAAAGCAAGCTGTGGCATATGGTACACTCTTCTTTCACCAGCACGCAATTTACGCGCAGCAAGCACCTTGTGAATTGGCTTGCAGGTGACGGACGTGGAGGGAGATGTGGGTCACTTTGACATCATTGCCGAAACGCTGAGGGCCACAAACCTGGGGCAATTGAAGGAGGAGAGCCACATCAATTTTGAAAGGCAGGCAACCAGCCCAGCCTGCACGCTGATCCTGTGGGGGTGATTGCATCAAATAATGTCTGAAGTGTACTTTGTCTGGCATGTCATTGTTGGGCATTGAGATGGCAATTGTCCGGTTGTGTATGAAGCCATTGATGAGGCAAAAGACTGACAACATGGGACATGCCGTCACCATGTGGAGTATCGGCTGAAGTGGAACCACTAGAGATGCAATTTGGAGTTCATTACGATCACATATTCAGCGTACTGCAGATCTGCCAAGGTGGGGGATGAGATTGGGGGCCACAATGTTTCAGGGCACGTCCACACCACTGCAGAGGTGGTGGATATCAAGGAGACCGAGAACAACAAGCAGATCACATTCAAGGTCGGCCATCTGACCACTCGTGCCTTTTCCTTTTAAAACCCCTGTCAGCCCAATCCTTGATGGATTCTCAGAAGAAAGGGTTGATAGAGGAGGTGGATTGGTGTGCTGAAGACATGTCAGGAGCTGACCAAGCCCCCACCCCCAATCTGTGGGCTTGTTGGGCCATCCTTTAGGCTGCACAGCACGCACATCTTGAAACCCCTTTGGCACGTTACCGCCAGTCCTGCTTTCCCATCAATTACATCAAACAATCAGGAAGGCCCTCTCTTGAAAGGAAATCAAGATGTGAGGTTGTGGACAATTGATGGAATGACAAGCCCATGATCTGGCGTGCAGGTACCTCAGAAATGGATGAAGTACATCTTACCAAAGGGGTTCATAGCAGTGGATGGGATCAGTTTGACGGTGATCACCTTCCCTAGAATTTTCTGAAGATATTCCACAAGAAGCCTGTGCCCAAGTCACTAGTCGCCTTTTTGCTCTCATTTGCATTGGACTCAAAGATCCTTGAAGGGAAGGGTAGAGGTGCATTTCAAAGTTGCATCTAGACAGGTGGAAACGTGGGCAATCATTATGTCTGACCTTGTCAATGTGATGTCAATTTTGCTGCAGGTTGGAGAGGTAGGGGATGAGCGATTTTGTGTGTACCTCATCCCAGAGACTCTCAGAGCGACCACCCTTGGGGAGAAGAGGGAAGGGGACTTGGTAAACATAGAAATCGACTCTCAGACACAGGTGAGCCTCGTCCTAGGCACAGGTGATGAGATACTGTGCCATGTACAGGCAAGCTTGCTCCTTAGTCCGCTTGCAAGTCCACGACCCATGGCTTGTGCCAGGCCTGGGGGAGGTGTTTGTCACTGTCCAATCTGGCATTTTGTCTAAAAGGGAATGCATGCTCAGTCTTGGCCAAGCTAGACAGTGTTAGCTGTTCAATTGCAGGCAATTGTCGACACAGTCGAGCAAGTCCTGGAGCGTCAACAAGCCCTGCAACCCCAAAAGAGACACCCGGTCACAGGCTGGGAATAGCCTTTGGGCCCTGAGCTGCCAGATTTCTAATACACTTACAGCTTCTTGAAGGGGCCTGGAAGGTGTTTCCTGGTGGTGGAAAGCTTTCATGACTAGCTCGTGCTTGAAAGTTGCCTACGTTGCTAGACACGATTTACAGCTTGACCTTTTGATATGCAGTCCTGGCCAGAAAGGGAGCAGTTGCTCTGTCAACTTTCCAAAGGAAGTACAAGAGATGCTTTACAATAATTTTCCAAACCGACTAGCACCTACTGTACAAGCTACACAACATACATAAAGACAGCTGCAAAATTGTTGTCCCAGCATCAGTCTCATTGTCTGCTGCTCATGTGACCTTCACTCCAACCCTTCAAGGACTTCAGTGAAACACAACGAGCAGCACACTCTGCGAAAGGACACAAGAGTCTCACAATGCCGACCAATAGCATGTGCTCAATCCAAGGCCGTGCATTCCATCCATTGATCTGCTTTCTTGCAGAGTCATGCAGACCTCATTTTGGCCGTCACACCCTTCTCCTCAGCCTCCCATCTCACATACAATCCATCACACGAGAACTTCTTCAAAAAATAGGGGTTCACATTGACCGCAAACAAGCCCCTGCACCCTCACAATCAAGTCCCCCTCCGCATCACTCCTCCTCCGCAGGCACCGCATCGCTTTAGAGAGGGAGGAAATATACACCCCTGTTTTCATCTTGCCCCTCCCCCCAAAATCCTACCTCCCCATTCGTCTCCGTATCACTCCCCCTTCGCAGGCACCGCAGCTTCGGCAGGGATACTGTCCGAACGCTGCACTACCATCCCGATGCCCTTGGTCCTGCCCTCCCGGAACACGAATCGGGTGCCGGGGGTGAGGTACTCGGGGCGCTGCAGGAAGCGGAAGCGCACGCACGCCCTGTCGCCGCTCCGCAGCAGCTCAGAATTCATGGCAATGACTCGCGCCGCCTGCACAGATACACCTTGTCAAAGGGAGGTCATGGATAAATCGTCCTCGAATGTGAACTGATATCATTGATCCTGGAGAGGCGCCTCTCATTGTTTCACAGATCTTGCGCTAATTCTGTCAAAGAGATCCAGCAATCCCATCAGGTACCAACGGGAGCGCTCCTCCCGCTTGCAGAAATGCAAGAAAATCACACAAACTCACTTTTTAGCAAGCAGCCAGAATCCTGCCTGACGATGTCCTTCTTGTCTTAGTTCATGACATCTCTTGTACTTAATTGAGCAGCACAAAAGCAGGCAGGCTGGAGGAAGTGCTACTGACCTGTCGCACGATCTCGCAGTGGATGACGGCCTGGTAGCGCGGCTGGATGGTGGTGGAGTGGGTCAGGATGGCGATATCGGCGTCAAACTCCCACGTGGCCTGCGGGTGGGACGCGTCCCCCACGAGCACCATGCCCTTTCGCACCAGGTTGCGCTTGACCTTCTTCAGGGCCAGCGCAGCCGTCTGCCCGGCAACCACCTGCAGGTAACTGACCTTGGAGAGGGGTTTAGATCAGCAATACAAGGTGTGGAACGTGACTAGGGTTGCAAGCTCGATCCTTCCTTCGCACAGGAACAAAAAGGGCTTTTTTGACCACACTCTCCTGGATCTCACATGTCGACCTCCCTTCATATGCCAGCCTGCTTTTGAATGCCGGTCTACCTTCAGGCATCAGTTTCACCTTGGACATCGGTCGCCACAGGGGGGGGGGCACGGTTTGATTGAAGGCAGCTCACTTACAGGGAGGTTCAGCCCTTGATGAGAGACCTTGCAAAAGTTCTTGGCAGGATATTCTCTCTTGAAGCTCCACGCTGGGATCATTTACCGAGCAAAGGATTTTCATCTTTTTGGAAGATGAATATCAATTGTCACACCTTCCACCAGAGCATCAATCATTATGTTTTGAGATGATCCTGCCTTTCCCATTTTCGAGCCAGACAGGGGGCACAAATCATTGCCCCATTCAGTCTCACTCGTATTGCAGTCAGTCCAGAGGGTTCCCAACCAGTTGACTACATCCCTGTACAATCCCTTGGTATGCCAGCACTGTAGGAACTGGCAATTGGCAAGAAGAAATGCGTACCGAGGGGACGGGCAGGCGCTTGTAGTGGATGCTCTTGATGGCCGTCTTGTGGAAGGAGCCGTCGATGGGGGAGGGCCCCAGCAGCAGCGTGCTGTTGGTCCCGATGACCCCCTGCTTGAGGGTGCCCGCCACGACTGTTCCCACCCCCGGCACACCGAACGTCTCATCGATGATGAACTCCACGGGCTTGGCCGCCTTCTCGGACCTGCAACCAATTCCCAATAAGGTATCAACCCTGCTAGTAATCTCCGTTCTCGACAAGGCGATCTAGGAAACGCTCCTTGGACAAAGAATTGCCCTGTTCTGAGGGTTGGACATGGGAACAGATCCATTTTTGAACGTCGTGTCGACAGTGAATTCCACCGGCTTGGCCGCCTTCTTAGACCTGCCACCAGTCCAAACTCAAGGATGGTTTCCTAATGAGAGCTTGCGATCTCTAAGAGGCGATCTCCTTGGATGCGGAATTGCCTTTTACTGAGGATTGGCTGTGCGGTGGGGAAGGTGCTCCAAATGATCCCTGGATTCAGCCTTGTAGACGCTGTGCAAGGGGAGGCTGAAGAAGCCCAGGAGCTGGTGTCTTGTGCTCACATAAGTGGGTCATGGTGCTGAGAGCCTGATGACATCCGCCTCCCGTACTTCTCAGAAGCACGAGATCCCTTGTGAAATCAGCTAAGAGAGCTGTTCCACGCGAGTGAACATATCGCCAAGATCAAGGGGAGACGAACTGAAAATGGACACGAGTGTAAGCTATTGACGAGGGATGTGCTTTCAGGCTCCCCTCCCTGGAAATGGTCACCGGGGGGTTGGCAAAATTTGCCTTCCCGCACTGAAATAATTGAGTGGATGCAAGGGGAGCAGAAATTTTGTGGCAGGGGGCTCACCACTTGATCCGGGAGGGCAGCAGGCTGTAGAAGAGGCGGATGAGGTCCAGGCCCTCCCCCGTCACGCTGGACGTGAGGAAGATGGGGGCCAGGCTGTCGGTGTGCATGTGGCGCGCACATGTCAGCGTGTCGTCCACCGTCCTCACCTGCAGCAGGGCAGATTTCTGTTCATGAAGGGTCATCTCTAGCTGGCAGTGTATTGCACTGGCCCACATAGAATAACCCCATGTGCTTCAGTGAGTCCCTAAAACGAATTTTCCTCCTACAAAATGTGCATGCTTGACTTTTCATCTACAGTGGGGGCTTGCAAACCCAGATCTCTGAGCCTCCAAGAACTGGGTACTGGTGCAGTCCTTGTAGCCTGTGGGCGAATTTTGGGCCATTCTCCACAAAGAGATCTCCACCAACAGAGCTCTTGGGTCAAATGGCCACAATCCAGCAAATTTCTGCCATGGCATAGGGAGCTCTGAGAGTATAGTGGCTGCTGGGAAGGAATAGGGGCCAAGGGTCAGAAGGGGAGGAGGGGGGAACCATGAAGGGTCGCTTTTTGACGCCCGGCTTCTTGAGGATGGCGTTCAGCTTGCCCAGCGTCTCCTTCAGGATGTGCTCCGGGCAGATGTCCACCTTGGTCACGATGAAGAACACCGGCACCTTCAGGGCCAGGGCAACCCCCAGGTGCTCCTTGCACATCCCCACGATGCCTGCAGATGACCAAAACCCTCGATTCTTGCACGCCGACTGCTTTTGAGGGAAGTGAAGCTGAGAGGGGTGTTGGGGTTGGGGAATCTTACACACCCAACTGGTGTCTGCATTTGCTCCAATCCACATTCCATCAGCATCACACATTCTACAAAGTTCACAGGGTGTAGAATTGAAAGAGAGGGTGGAGGCCGGTGCACATATCTCCACAATGCCTGCAAGAGATTCCCATTCAAGTGCTCACATGGCATATAGTCCAGCGAATTCGTGGTTGTGAAACCGGAGTGTGAAAGATATAGAGCTGTATGTCCGCTGAGAGGGGGAAGGGGGGGTGGGGTGGGGGGGGGGGG
>QAXI01000417.1:352173-372512 GCA_004335615.1 Chloroidium sp. JM
CCCCCCCAGCTGCATGTTGTTGCATATTCACAAACAAGGCAAGGTAGGAGCCTGGAAGGCATCAAGCTACCGACAAATGCACGATGACTCCTATCCCCCTTGACCCCCCAAACCCCCTCAAAAAATTGAAACACATTCAGATGAACGATTGAGGTACCTTGATCCCCCGTGTCTCCCCTCTGCGCCTCGAAACGCCCCTGGAATTGGTGCAGGTTGGCGTTGGGGGGCTCGCACTGCAGCATGCCCTTCAGCCCCATCACAGCCGCATCGTTCAGCTGCACATCCCCTGACCCCAGGTCCACTGGCCGCCTGATCTTCAGGTTGCTCTCACCGTCCAAGTTGGTCGTCTTTATGAAGCACACCCTGCGTAGGGAAGCTCACCTTGTACGATCGTCAACTGTGCAGCACACAACATTGATAATGTGGAGTCGCTCTGTCCAGTCATGAGGGAAGCAGCGCAAAGATTTGGCAGACTCTCCGCGTCAATGTGCTGAGGTGAAGAGACTTTGAGATTGCTTGCTTTGACGCGTCTCCCCCAAGCCACCACCAACCTCGGCTTCATTCCATGGTTGCGAGCAAAAAGATTGCGCACCAACCAGGAATGTCATCGCCAGAACTTGAGCTCTGTCATGATGGACCCAGGAACTTCCCAATATGCCATGCAAAGCTATGGGGGAATGACAGGATGGTCAGCCATCCTTGTGCATCACGCTGCTCCCTAGCAAAACAAAGAAATCCCATACCGATGTCAGGCATGCATGCTTCACAGAGCAGAAGGGCACGACACACCTGTCTGGGAGGGAGCTGTAGAGGCACAGCAAGTCAGCAGGGAACAGCTCATCATCCCTCACTTGCAGCACCTGCCCCACTTTCACGTCCTTCCACTTTATGTCCGTGGTGCTGCCTGCATAGGTATTAGGTATTGTCCACTTGCCAGAATGCACATGAGCATTGCGAGGAGGGATCCCAAAGGCACTGTAATGCGCTGGGGTCCGTTCTGTCTAAACAATTACTGAAGCAGGATCTTGTAGCTCTCTTGTGACTTTCCAATCAAAAAGTCCCAGGTCAGCTCGCCCTCTAATCTTCTTGCTGATGGCATTTGATACATATGTAGTTCAGATGAGGAAAGGATGCATGCTTCAATGGCCCCGTCAAATGAGTGGTTGCATCAGCCTCATAGATAAATGCGCCTGAGCTGCTCAATCAAAATGCATTTCTCACGCACGGACAATGACGCTATCATAATCACAACAGACAGGAAATCACTCCTCAATGCATGAGGAACTGTGTTCTTGTGATGGAACACGACTTCATGTCTCCAGCTAATTGCAACATGCCAAAGATTTCAGGAAACTTGCTTGGTCACTCCTCTCATGCCCTGCCACCGGAGGAGGAAGGGAGGTACCGTCGCCGTTGACAAGGTGTGCCACAGACTTGTTGGTTCGCACATCCTCCTGGTGGCGCTTGACGTCCTCGTAGACCGCCTTGACCCCCGCCACCACCAACACGAACGCCAGTGCGGCGGTAGACCCCGTGCCGCCAAACGGCGACACTGTGCTCCACCACGAAAGGCATGCCTGTATCACCGATGTGGCTGTATCAACCTCATTGTGGCAGCAGCAGGCAAGGAGGGTATGTAAACAGCCATCGAGGATCAGCACTCCCTGATACATTTCAGCTGTTCTCCCTTGAATGAGTGCAGCATGGCGTAAGTGTTGGCCCCCTCTCATGCCAAGTCAGCGCCCAAAGCAGTGCCACCAAGACCGAGAGAAGATTGCTTTGACTACATTTCCGCTCGCTGTTTGATGTGTAGACTGCATGCAACTCCAACACACCTTGCCTCTCATTTTTCCCAAACCCCCCTCCCCCAGCCCATCTCTGCTGCTTGACCCATGACTGCCCTTCAGGACCTCACCTGGAGAAGGAAATACAGGTAGGCTGCCCTTGAAAACATCTCGAACAGGAAAATGGGCAGGAAGGTGACGATGTTGTATTTGGCCGTCTTGACTCCATTGTTGACGTACTGTGTCGGCTGTGGGGACTCCTTGTTGAGCCCCACATACCTCGTCTCTTTCTGGGAAGCTTTCTTGTCATCCCTCTGCAAGATGATTTGTGTCACTCAGCTCTTGCCCTGACATCTGAGGGCAGTGCAAGCTTCTGAATTGCCTATGCACTGTCCCTGCTGGGCATTTATTATTGCACGCTCTCTTTACATAATTGTTCAGGAGGCAACATGATTACACTGCAGTGTAAATAGGAAAGCACAAGGGATTGAAGGCATAATCCAAGCTAGTCAAGCTATACAAATGCACACCTAAATTGCATCAAAGGTATTGATGTGTGCCAACGCGTTGCAGCGACTTACGCAACCCAGCATCGGCTTCTCAATCGTACGGTGCTCTTGGTTGCAAACGTCATTTTTAAGATCAAAAAAGTCTCACCGAAAGTTTCAGGGTCTTCTTGGTAGCATGATAGGCTTCAGATGCTGCCAAAGAAACTGGATTGGTAGACGGTCTCCTTTGCAGACGTGGCTCGGACTTCCCGCCTCCCGCGACCTTCTTGACCTTTCTTTTTGCCCTCTTGTACAAGCTGCCCTTGGGTTTCACATTTGCTAAATTGAGCTGGTCATCCTCCATGTTCGCTACTGGAGGACGTCTCCCTACTGCACTTCCAATCTGGAGCCGTACTGCATTGCCCAATCAATCATCAGATTTCTTTGTCTTAACTCAGGACCAGCGGCATTGCATCACACTCGATTTCCTTGCAACATGGACTTTCTGCAGTAGGGTTTAGCAGGGGGGTATGATGAGCAGACCCCATTCCCATTCTCTTTGATAGCTTGGGCAACTTCTGGCTGCTTTGGGTGGGAGACTTTGGTGCAGACAAACCAGCAATGATCGCTTTCTCACATATTGAGAAGAAGCCACTGTGCATGATAGGCTGAATCCCAATTCAAGAAACCACAGTGTCCACCCAAGGGCTCCAAGCATATACACACATCAAGCTGAAGCAATCATGTCTGTTCTAGGACGTATTTGCTGGCTATTGGCATGCAATTAGTCATTGGTGTGCTGCGAGACTGGGAAATGCACACAGCAGGTGTACAAAAAAGGAACAATGGCACTGCCTCACACCGCAAGGACCCCACTCCAAATCGAACCAAGAAAGGTCCACACCATTCACGCACTCTAATCTCCTACTGCAATTGCTGCAAGATGGTCTGCCCCAGCCAGCCGAACGCCTCCGGCGGTGGCGGCTCCAGATTGTTGCCCCGGGAGCCATTCAAAAAAGCCACACCTGCCAGATACAGCACCTGCAGGAAGTGAGGTCTCAACAAAGTTCTCCAATCAATCAGCCTTCCATGCATCACTAGTTGTGAACTGTTCAGTTCCTGCAGTTGAGTTTTTCATGCTGCCTCCAGGACAACTCCTACCTCTCAATTATGTTGTGGCAATTTTGAAATTAGACACAGAGAGGAGCGGAGGGGCCTTAAAGTCCTCGGCAGCTCCCACTCAAGAGCTGGATGGGAAGAGGGGTGGAGGCTGGATCTCCTTACCCCGATGCCAATCGACACAGCTCCTGTTACAATTGCGACAGTCTTGTCCTCCTCCTTAGCCTTCCCTGCACAGCCAATGATGAATGATTCAGGATGGATTAATCCCAGCATTAATATGCTGCATGCAGTGGCTATCCACCGGTATCACAACGTTTGATAGTGTGCAAGGGTGCTGTCAGAAGTAATCAATTGGTTGTGACGTGTTGCCCATTGTCCAGGACACAAGGTGCACCTCATAATGAAGTGAAGGAGCGTCGAGCAGTGATAAATGGCAAGAGCGGGCAGGAAGAGGCACCTTCTCCTGGTAGCTCATTCTGGATGGGAGCCTTGCTGCTCTCCACCAATTTCTTTTTCAGATCATCGAATTCCGTCTGCAAAGCGGTGGAGCTAGATACTCTGTTCTACAGCAGGCTGATGGGGCTTCATGCTCAAGTAAAAGCAGCTAAAGAGGCAGTGATATGACAAAGCTCAGCAGGGCGATGTGAGAGTGGACCACACCTTATCATCTTTATCAGCTCTTGCCACCAAGCTTGAGCGTCTTTTCTGTATCCTGCGAGAGAATAAGGATTGTCAATACATGTATTGCATTTATCTGTCCGTATGGAAGGACGACGGACAAAGTGAGAGCTCCCTTATAGCATTGACGATTACTTGTATACTGGTGTTCTGACCCAGGAGTGCAACTGCGAGGTCTACAACCGGCCAGAGCGACGAACCGATTGAGGCGCGGGGATGTGCTGGCAACAGGTAATCTTGCATTCTGATGTATGCTCACTCCTCCCAAGCTGCACCGAATGTCCAAACTTGTGCATGCCGAGTTGGCCATCGAGAGGTGCAGTAGTCAAAGAGTCTTTATAATTTAACTGTACAGAATTCTTTCAGGTCACTTTTCGAGTCAATCAATCAGCAAGTTGTGTCTTCATTCTACACCTTAAAAGTAAATTTCCGTGGACCAGGGTGGTGGAATTTACTCCTAGTGCCACTGAGCTGGAAATAGTCACTGACCTTGTATGAAAAATTTTCCTAAGGATATTGACATCGTCTCATGATAACGGTGTGCAAGTCTGCCAAATATCGGCATGCAAGTTCAACAATTTGCAATAAAGAGTGGAGCGCGTGAAGGTGGTCTAGGTAAGTGCTTCAGCTGCATGTCCTTCTTTGCTCTGCCGTAGATATACTTCTACAAGGCTTCTCTCGGAATCACTGGTCCATTGGGTGGTAATTCTGTTATGGTTGGTTTCCACTGCTCGAATCTGTGGCAGGTAGCTGCTTGGATGCCAAGAGGGTGGTGATCACAGCAGCCAAGCGACCAGTGAAGACCGGCAATGTTGACTATGGGAAGGATTGGTACCAACAGACGAGGCAGAATGCCAGGAGGTTCAAGACTGTAAAGGAGGAGCTAGAGTACTACAGGAAGGCAAACTGGGAAGCAAACAATGGACGGGAGAGAAAAGACTTGTACACAGGTATGCTGGGCTTTTCCAGCAGATCAACACGTCTGGATCATACCTGCTGGGCAAGCTAAAGGCATCAACGCTCCATTCAGTCACTTTGCAAGAACGTCTGCTAAAGCAGCACAGCTTCCCATGTGCGCTGTGAGATGGAGATCTGCAAGTCTTTAAGTAACATCTTTACTGCTACCCCCTAGGATTATTCCTCAGCAGCAATCAACACATGAGTGAGCTGCACGATCTGCGCTTTCCATGTTGATGGTGCTCAAAAAAATTGTTTGCAGATAATTGGGACGGCGATGTGTGGAAGGGCAAGGGTCCCAATATACTGACCCTTCTGATCTGGCTGTTCTTCGGGATCCCTGTGATCGGCCTGATATTTGCTTACCAGGTAAGCTCCCCCAAAGCACTCTCCATACACACAATGTTCCGTACTTTGTCAGAATTCAATGGGAGGCTTGCCAACATAGTCACCTGACCATGATGAGTATGCTTCCGTGGCCTCAAGGAAAAGCGTGAGCTTAGGGGGCAGGCATCCAAAGTGATGGCGCAGAACTGTCACAACATTCATAAGATTTGCCTCTGTGCAGACCTATGGCACTTTGTGGGGATGAACATTTGACGTTGCCAGCAGTCCCTTGCCACTGCAAGTGGCATGGCTTCTCTATAGAAGCTCGCAATTTACTGTGGCAACTCAGGCAAGGGATCCTCACAAAGGAACCTTATGCCCAAGATGCATTGTTCTGAACTGACAATGTCCGCCATTTCGTGAATGATTTTGGATGAAAAGCCAGATTGTAGACTGGGCTTAGAGTATGAGAGACTGAGTAATGACTGTGAGCTTAGTAGAAGGTATACGTATGCAGTGATCAGGGTAGTGAAGCAAATTTGCATAGGAAGGGTATACCAAAGCAGGAGTAGTGCTGAGAATTAGTGCCGTAATTCTGGCCGGTTCTCCCTTCCCAGGGGGGGTGGGTAGTGAGGGGCAGAGGCATCAGGGGGCTGGGGTTGTGCATCGGGGATGCATCTCGCTTGGGATGTCGGAATCGACCGAGCTCGCGTGCACTCGATTGCGTGGCCTAGCATTTTTGCGCGTTCAGACACACAGAAGACGCGAGCTAGTGCAAGGGTCGACTTTTCCGGCTGCTGACAAGAGTGTAGTCGCATGCCACTTTTCCTGGCATGCATCCTTGTAGCAGCACTAACAGGTGAGCTATGCCAGGTTCTGCTGGTTGAATCCAAACTCAGATGCCCTGAAATATTTCAGATAATGAGCGAAGCTATGTCTATTCCTGCTCCCAGTGACCTTAGTCCACCTTCACTTGACACAAGCTGGTGGCAGGAGTGCCTGCTGCGACAGAGCAGCAGAGCACAGCCTATCGGGATGCTGATGAGTTCTTGCGCAAGTACATGCCTCGAAGGGACGCAATGCAGCTCTCTGAGGATTTCATCACGACGAACATCCATGCCGCCCTGTCTGCCAGGAGTGCCAGTCGCTGGGGAGCCAGCATACCTGAAGCAATCTTCCTGGACTATGTGCTGCCGTATGCCAGGTGATGGAGGGAATTGCTAGTTCCCACTGATTAGGCAGATCAGCTGCTACAAGGTGGGGGGGGGGGGGGGGGGGGGGATGCCTAGTGTGGTAAAACAAATTTCGCAAGTATGTAGCAATCGACCTGGGATGGAGTCTGGAGGCCAGCAAAGCAGAGGCCAGTGCAAATTGAATGCAGGTTTGACCCAGCAATACCCAGCCTGCTGTTCATTGCTGGGTCAGGACAGGGAAACAGCACGATTAGGAAATAAACAACATGTCATGCACCCCTGTTGCAGTATATATGAAGATAGGGATGGTTGCTGGCACATTTCCCAGCCTTTGGTGGTGATGGATTTCAGTGTCCTGTACAGCAGAGTCCACGGCGGCTCTGAAGGCAGCAGTGAAGAGCAGGCTGGATATTCAGGCCATTAGAGTAAAGAGGCACAGACAAGAAACACATGATAAAACATGCATCCTTGGTGCAGTATGGATGAAAACAGGGACGGTTGCCGGCACAGCCTCCGGCCACTGGTGGCTCCCATGGTGGAGGGAATGGAGTCGGCAGGGAACGCTGCCCTGATGGTCAACAGGGATCTCTGGTTGATCCCAGGGGTCTGGAACATCACGTTCAAGGCGAATCAGACGCCAGAGATCCTTTCCCCCACTCAGGTCACACACTCTTCCACCCCTTTCTACCCTCCAAGACTTTGCCTGCCATATTTCATCTCATGCATGGTCAATAAGGCAGAAAGCCAAATTACAATCGTAAATTGTGGAGATGTATTCGCAGTTGAGCATATGTGCAAGTTTATACATGGGTCTTTGCAGGTGGCAAGGGCTGGGCATGCATCTTGCACTGGAATGAGCATCTTTCTGGTATGTGCCCTCAGGTCTGTGGGCATCCCTGCCAGGGTAAAACCGTTCTCCCAAAGCAGAAGAATCTCTCCCCTCATCGCTCATGCTGCCTCTTGTCCTGGACCATTTTTGGAAGAATCCTTGATAGGGATCTCTTTGTCTTTTCAGTCCATGAACAAAGCCTAATTCTCAGCTGACTTTGAGTGTAATCCCGAAGACAAGACAGGATTGGTACAGTATAGCAGTGGCCATTGCTATTTTTTTTTGCTTTTCAGGCTAGATGGGGTTGCAATATGATGTGATTGATATCTAGTATGTATTGATTGATGTGAATACATATTAAATATAAAACCTATAGGTTGTTGGCACCCCGGCCTGGAGGACTGGGGCTCCTGGGGTGCAAGGAGGGAACCACGACTGGGTGGAGGTGTTTGACGGCAATGTCTGGTCGTTCACAGGTGCAGAATAGCCATCCTTTGGTCCCCTTCCCACGTATGCCTCAGTGCAGGGAAGGCAGCTTCTTGCAGTCCAGCTGGCATTTGAACCTCTACCACCTGATCAGGGCCTGGCTCAACTTTTTGCTTCCTGTCGGCGAATTTAGCAGTCGAGCATACATTGTGACTTGCACACCCACTCAGTCATCGTAGCTCTCGCTTGCTTGCCAAATTTGATGCTGGTCTTGCAGAATGCAGTTTCTTGACTCCGCCAATGAAGAGCTCATATGCTGCATATGATTTGAGGTTCCAGACGATAATTTACACCTGGCCCCTGACTTGCCAGAGCCTTGCCAGAAAGCAGGAGTGGATCAAGTCTCCTGCCATTGACCCCTGTCACTCAAATACCAGCCCTGTTGAAGTACGCGCTCCTTCTGAAACCAGAGCAAGCAATCTGATGCAGGACCTGCTGAGTGGACTCCCTTTGGATTCAATCAGACCTGGTTCTTCCCAGAGCCTGCCTCCCACCAATTGCCTGGTGACAGAGAAAACGGCATTTTTGCCACAAGTTGGCGCACGACCAAGGACGGCACATTTCCCCTGATGTGGGCGCCGGAGGTGGATTACGTGCATGCTGTGGATGTGACTGACAGCTACAGCAATGTGCCATTCAAGCAGGCAACTGCATCCTAGAGCGGGGTTTGTATTTTGAGGGATGGGAGGGCAGCC
Organism: Chloroidium sp. JM; assembly: GCA_004335615.1. Lineage (NCBI taxonomy): Eukaryota > Viridiplantae > Chlorophyta > Trebouxiophyceae > Watanabeales > Watanabeaceae > Chloroidium > Chloroidium sp. JM. Next base: position 360,733 of record QAXI01000417.1, read on the forward strand.
AATTGTTACATACTGAAGTCTACTTGCTGCAGTCTTTGTCTCAGAGTCTGACAGCTGCAGTCTGTTTGTTGCTATCTTCATTGCCAGACATTGGCACCTCATCCTCTGTGAGGAGATTGCTAGCAGTTTTGTCACCACTTTGTACACTGGTGGAAGTCACAAAGAAGGCTCCATAGCGAATAAACTGGGGATGGATTTAAAATTGAATTGATGGATATAGGGTTTGTCTTGTGTGCATAAGATCAAAGCAGATCATTTCAGCCGGATTTCTGTTGTACAAAAGGTGAAGAGAGGTGGTGAGCTTAGCATTTGGAATTTTGGATTATTAGGTCACAATTCAAATCTGATTGGCCCCCATGCCTGAGTCATAATCACCAATAGCATCTCTTTTCGCCCGGAGAACATTGACAGGCCCTTGCTGAAAATGGGCACGTACAGTCTGCCTTCAAGAGGCAGACGTTGATCGATTCGTTGCATTGACACTCCCCGGCACAAAAATTCGAGGTCTGCGAAACCAACTCCATACGCAAAATGGACAAGGAGAAGGTCCTGGATACGATCACCCCTCTCACACCATTTGGCTCTGCACCACAGCTGGGTGAGGATCTCGAAGGAGAGGACGAAAGAACAGGTACGCCAAGTCTTCACTACCAACGGCGCACAAAGTATACTCAGTGCGTAAATGCAATGAGATACTTGTGAGCTACTGCGCTCTTGACGCTGTGTAATGATATATTAGTGCAACGATGCAAGCCATTTATATCGAGATGTATCTTCCATGCTGCACAACCTTGTACCACCTCCTGTCCTGAAACGTTCATAATCATCTCCAAAGCAATCAGAGTGACCTCAACCTAATGCCTTTAACCACTTTTGCCCAAAAAGACCCATGTCATCATGATAATTAATTGCCCTGCCTTCACAGCGCAGCAGCGGACAGGGCAAACAAATCATATGTCATGTCATGGGGGCAAACGCGCATAAATGGCGACTTCACACTATTCAACCCTTCCTTTGACAAGAGTAATCAAATCATATTCCTCCGGCGTCAGCAATTCATATAAGCTAGATGTCCTACCTTTTTGTTTAAAAAAAGGAGTTTCAAACATTTCTGGCAGGTGTCTGGTTTTGTACAAGCATACCAGGATTGTAGATAGTGAGCCCTTTCTCTGTGTAAGCGGGATCAGAAGATACAGTGCGCATGCCGTGCTGCCTGAAGTGGGCATGCGGCTTTGGGAGGTGGAAGTGAATTTTCTCCAGAATCCACACTTTCACAGAAGGCATTCAGGAGACAAGCATTGGTACAACATTCAATTAAAGCCGCAAGAAGGTTGCAACTCCTATGAGAAGAGTTATTGCAATATGTAGCCAAAAGACAATAATACCTTTAACCATTCTACCCAAAGAATCTTCAACCCTACCACAACATGATGACAACTCAATCCAATTATTCCATTGCAGGTCCAGAGGTCGTGGCACAGAGGTCGCTCAGCACCACAGCCTGGATACGGAGGCGCGATTACAGCAGGCGCAACATCGAGAGCAAGCAGAAGGAGGCGCATGTGCAGAAGGCAAAGGAGATGGAGAGGGCCAAGGGCAAGGCGGAGCCCAGCAAGAGGGGGCGCCCTCCCACAAGCGGGATGAGGCGCACCAATTCGGTCAGTACCCTACCCTTCTCGGCCCTCTTGCCCCGCTCGAATTAAATTCCATCCAGACTCCTCCCTCCTGCACCAGCAGATGAAGCGGCTGGCGCAATCAGGCATATGCAGCTTTGGACCCACACCCCCAATCTGCGCTTGCAGATCTGCAGAAATCTGTCATGATGGGGCAATACACCTTGCTCTGTACCCCTTCCTTTCATCCCTTCCATCTCCTTCCATACTCGCAGATTTATGTATTTCCGAAATGAGTTTCAGACTGCACCAACATTGAGAACTCTGTTACACTGCAGGAGCCCCAGATTGATGAGGAGCACCTCCACCATCATCTGCCCAAGATTCGGGTTGGCATATGTGCCATGGACAAGAAGGTACACCGCGTTTTTGGTGCTGCTCACAGAGCTGGCTATCAAGCGCACTCGCAGATGATCTGCTGTGTGCTCTCCAGTTTGTACCAACATCCCATTCTAATGAAGACATTGATTGTCATCACCTTCATGGACATGGAGAAGCACTTGACCTGAACGGTGACAGCATTTGAACGATGCAAAGACTTGGGGAGCTGCCCTTTTGTAGGATCATAGGAGACAATCAATACTTATCTGTGCAGGCCAAGTCCCGGCCCATGAACGCCATAGTGGAGCGCATGCTGGCTTTTGGCGAGTTTGAGATCTTCGTGTTTGGGGACGACTGCATCCTGAACAAGCCCATCTCCGAGTGGCCCACCTGCGAGTGCCTGCTCTCCTGGCACTCTGATGGCTTCCCGCTCATCAAGGCACATTACCCCAAAATCCCCTTGAACAATTTCGAAAATAACGCATAAAATCTGTTAAGAATAATGTCCTGCTTTTATTTTGCACCCTCTTCCAACCCTCTCGTGCCATGCAATCGGGGGGGAATGTGGATCTAATGAAGACTTTGACAGGAGAGCATCTTCCAATGTGGTGACTTGTTGCCAAAGTGCTTCTTGAAGGCCGGACCTGTCTGGCCCCAATTTGTGGACATTGGGGAAAGGCGTTCGGTTTTGTTGTCGGTGACCGAACGCCTTTGCAGAGACAGGAGGAGGTATTCTGTTGCAGGCCCAGAAGTATGCAGCCTTGAGGAAGCCGTACCTCATCAACGACATGGTCGCCCAGTCCCACCTCCTGAACAGGAGGATGGTCTACGAGACACTGCAGGTATCCCCCCCCCCCTCCCTCTTAATTCAGGAGCATGACTGGGCAATTCTTGCAAGCAGAGGAGCTCTGGACTGGTCGGGAGTATGGATGGACTGTCTCTTGCAGATCTGGTCAATTTTGTGTCAATGTAGATAGTTTGCCACCGTTTTGGAGGCATGGCTAAGGGAGGGGTTGACGGGGGAAAGCTTGAGTACCTTGATATCGCGTTGATCCTTACATAGACGCCAACGAAGAGAGGATAAATCCCAGGGGGGGGATGGAATGCAGAGATTGGTGGGGCCGTACAGTCCGCCTCACACTCTTCCACCCAACACTCCTCTGGGACAGCCTGTGCTGGAACACTCGGTATTCGACTCAAAAAGGTTCTTGTACTCTCCAGCTAGATTCCACTTTGCTTAAGAGGGAGATAATGACAGACAAGTAGGGGAAGAGACTTTAGCACACAAGTCACATCTTTGTTCGTTCAAGTGAAAGGTGTGGGTGGCTGTGGCAGGCGGGACGGCTCGTACATCATAGAAGAGTTCCTGACGACGGGGGGCACGGATGTCAAGGTGTACACGGTGGGTCCACGCTACGCGCATGCCGAGGCACGCAAATCCCCAGTGGTGGACGGCAAGGTCATGCGCTCCGCAGACGGCAAGGAGATCCGCTACCCCGTCCTGCTCAGCCCCCAGGTAGTTCTTGAAATGCTTTTTGTCCGCTGCAATCTAATGAACAATATAATGATTTTGCATTTGCCTGGAATCTTGGAGCGCTGAGGTTGAGGATTGTACAGGTAAAATCAGGGAGGATATCAAGGACCTGATGTGAAAGGGGCAGTTTTGGGATGGAAGACTGTTGTGAGCATTGCAAGCAAGCAGGAGAAATCTTCCTGAAGCTGTGCCTCTTTTACAGGAAAGCATACATGCGAGGCTCAATATGCCCCCAAGAAGTCAATTGAAATGCTGTGGCTTCGTGCTTACTAGACCAGTCTTGCATGCTTAAGTCCAGTCTGCTGACATCTTGCTCGAGTGTTGGGCTTTCACAGATTTTCGAGAAGGTACAATGTTCTGGTGAATTGGTGGCCTGGTGGCTTTGTGGCTTTGTCCTAAGGATATGCCCAGAACGCATGAATGAAGCAAAGCTGCTGCAAGATTGAAGATTTTGACAGGAAAAATGAGGAATCCTTCATATGGTCCTGCCAAGGCTTTAACCAGCCATAGGGTGCAGGACAGCCAGGAGTCAACATGATCCCTTTTTTATCAGCCTTGTCAGAGCTTTTCTGAGAGGTATGAGAACCTTTGCAGGAGAAGGAGGTGGCTCGCATGGTGTGCCTTGCGTTTGGCCAGAAGGTCTGCGGGTTTGACCTGCTCAGGAACGAGCGGGGCAAGTCATACGTCTGCGATGTCAATGGCTGGTCCTTTGTCAAGAACTCCCACAAGGTTGGCTTCCCCTCTTGGGTGGTGCTGCACACTCGTTTGCTCAGCTGCACCTGAGTCATGATGCAGACAACGGAGGCAACTTGCACGTCCTCACTGCTGAAATTCTGAGCCTCGCCCCTGCAACTCAATTTGCCTCCAGCATGTTACCCATCTACCCCCTACTAGGCTCCCCATCTCTTGCTGTGGGGACTTTTTGGAGGTTTTCCGGTACCCTCCCCCTTACAGACAGTATCGCTGGTCTTAACAGATCGCAGCAAAGGGTTTCCAGACTTGCATGCTCAACCCCCCCCCCCCTCCTGCACTTGCCCTTTACATCAAACACAGCTGTCGGCCTGTGGACACTAAGTGAATGAAGAAAGCTAGCACCTCGACAGCTAACCTCTACCTCGAGAATGCTGAGTAAAGCAAGACAAACTGCGTCCATAAGCAGCCCAAATTGGCAATACACCAAATGGTAAAAGGTGATGCCAAATTCCTGTTGCATGCAGTACTACGACGATGCGGCCGGGATCCTGCGCAGCATCATCCTGAGCGCCATCGCGCCCCACCGCCTGGCCACCGCCCCGCCCCAGCTGCCCACCTTCCCGCGCGAGGGGGAGAGCCACGGCAGCTTCCTGGACCTGCCCTCCCAGGCCTCCCACGACGAACAGGCCTTCCATCTGTACGCAGACAGCAGAGACGGCCTCAAAGAGAGGTCTGACTGACCCCTATCCCCTCCCTTCCCCTGCCCCTTTGTAGTATCACACCCCTTCAGACGCTGTCACGAATTGTTCTTGTTCAGTGGCATCCACCTCTGCAGAAGTGCATTCCTGTGTCTAATTCTATACTTTTGGATTCCTTTTTTAAGTTGGGTTGGATGTTGCTCTGTGTATGCCACACTGATACCAAGGTTTGCCTAGACTCAGGAGTCAATACGACACTCCTTGTACAGACAGCTGAATTTTTTCTGCAGGGACGATATGGAGGAGCTGCGGTGCGTGCTGGCGGTCATCCGCCACGGAGATCGCACCCCCAAGCAGAAAATGAAGATGAAGATCACACAGGTGCACTGCTGTCTCTTGCAATTGAAGCAAAACAAGGCACTGTCAGAACCTATGAAAACATTTGCTTGAAATTTTAAGTGCATTCTAGTCTCTACTTGCCATCTGGACCCCCCTGGCTTGACGGACTTCAGCTCTCAAATACCAGGTATTGTTCCCAGCGTGAGTTACAGTAGCGCTTGCCTGTAATGATTGATCATCCCACTCTGTCCAAAGATTCAACACCCCTTCCTCCTCAGACTCCGGAGAGTGTTTCCGCCTCTGCTTCTCTGTTTTACTTTGTGTGGGTGGGTTTCTCAGGTTCTAGTTGAGTGATCATGATTTTCAACACATTCTCCTTCCTCTCCAATAGCTCAACTGGCCTTTACTTTAGAGTTTCTGGCTGCAGAAGCCGATGCTGGAGCTGCTGCACAAGCACCTGGACAGCAAGGGCAAGCAGGCCAAGCTCAAGAGCCCCCAGGAGCTGCAGGTAAACACCCTGTCACATTAAAAGCTATTTGGGTGTCTTACAAATGGAACTTTTCAAGCACTTCGGGGATCATGACAGAAGGGAGGTTACCCCCCCCCCCCCTAGTCTAGTGAATCAATTAGGCTAGAAAAGATTGAAAGGCCAGGGAGCATCAGGCTAACATCACAAGTTCACACTGTACAGGGGGACAAGTCAAATACTGTAGTAAAGAATTCTGTCGTTGATTCACTGCTTGTGTGTCCACCTCTGATATTCATTCACAGGACTTCACTCATGTAAAGTAGTCTGACCTCCCAGCTCTCCCAAATATTTGCTAGAGATCCGCCTCCTCCTGATCATTGTGAAGTCGTGGAGACTGCCTCCTTACTGTTAAAGAGTATTTGATGCCAGTACAAAACTGCAAGTAAACACAAAGATTGAATTTGTCGCCATTACCTGCAGGACCTGCTTGACGTGACAAGGCAGCTGCTGGCTGAATTTGATGACCCCCAGCTGCACCCCGCTAGCACGCCAGAGGAGAAGTCGGACCTGGACGAGATCCGCGAGAAGTTCCGCATAGTCAAGGTTATCTCCATAGCACATCGTCTGCACTACATCATCCCTCCCCCTAAAAACGGTCATCCACCGCATGCCTTTAAGTCCATCTCAAGCATTCTCATGTATCTTTTCCCACCAATGCGCCACAGGGGGCACTGCATCCCTGGCGACAAAACTCCACCACGACAACTTTTGCATCCTAGAGAATAGCCGGACAACGCTGACTGGGCGGAGGTGGTTGGCGATGTGCCCCTGCGGTGAATGCAGGTTGAAAAACCTGTCATCCCCTTAAAATAGTCAGGGTGTCGTACAAAGGGGCAGGTCCTCGGATGAGGAGGAAGGGATATGGGAAGGAATAGGATCTACAGGCACGCGAATTTTGGCATGCTTCAAGCAGAAATCACACTTTTTAATCGATGCAAATGGTTCAGGGCATGCTTACAAAAAGGGGAACAAAATCATGATTTTTGCCTTGGGCTTGCAGACAGTGCTGGAGCAGGGGGGCCACTTTGCCGGCATCAACCGCAAGGTGCAGCTGAAGCCGACAGAGTGGTCCCGGGAGGAGGGCTCGGCAGACAGGCGCATCACGGAAGCGATGCTCATCCTCAAGCACGGCGGCGTTCTTACGCACGCGGGTCGCCAGCAGGTGATTTTTCCCTGGGACCTACCCCCCCCCCCCCCTTTTCACTCCAGTTCTCCCATATGTTGCAGAGATGTAGGCACAGGGCTGCTTGTCGCTTGAAAGAAATCAAGCGTAACTGGCCACAGATTGTGTCGTGATAGGCTGCCAAGGGGAAGTCTTGACCAGCAAAATCAACTCATGTCCCATGACTCTCGAAGTCCTTCACTTTCAAATTCGTTCTTTTGGAATGCAGGCTGAGGCTCTCGGCAATGTCTTCCGGACAGTCATGTACCCCAGCAATGGACCCTCTGGAGGAGGATTCCTCAGGTTCACCCTCAGACGTCTTCCGCTTTCATCTGCTCACCAGCCCTTCATGTGATTTTAACACACTGTTCCCCGCATACTGCAACATGCTGCCTTGTCACATCCTTCCTGCCTCTGAGTGACTGGAGGGCAGAATCCTGCAGCTTGATGATATTTTGCTGCATGGCTGCATGGTCAAGCAGGGAAACGGATCAAGAAGGGAGGCATTCTGGACAGATTGAGGGGTTGCAAACCTCCCAACCTGGTTTCACATCACAAAGTGCAAGAATAAACCCGAAGGTGACATCTTTTGGTACACAGAACTGAAGGCATAGAATTGCTCAAAAGTTGATGGGTTATTTTGCTGTAGGCTCCACTCAACGTATCGGCATGATCTGAAGATCTACAGCAGCGACGAGGGCAGGGTGCAGATGTCGGCCGCCGCGTTCACGCAGGGCTTGTTGGATCTGGAGGGCAGCTCCCTCACCCCGATTCTCGTCAGGTGACCCCTGCTCCAAGCCTACCTGCAACCCTGGCACAATGCCAGATTCATCCCCTCTCTCAACCCTTGTCAGCTGCTTGGCTGTTTGGCTGCACTCCCTGTGCCCTCTAACCTTCCTGATAGAGATGTGTCAACATGAAACAGGGCATGTCTTCTTTGCCCCAGAAGGCTAGACCCTGTCCACCAGTATGCCAAAGCAAGTTCTCTTGACATTGCAGCCTGGTGAAGAAGGACGTCGGCCTGCTGGATGCGTTCGGCAAGGGTGCCAGCGATGACATTCAGCGCGCCAAGACGGAGCTGTACGCCCAGATGACCTTCAATCCCGCCACCCAGACCAGCATGGCCGCCGATGCGCAGGCGCCAACCCCACCCCTGTCCCCCAAGCACGGTACAGTACAACCTGAGTATTACCCCGCTGTGACCATTTGCATAGTCACTGTAAGGGGAGGGTCTCTTACAGACAGAGGACAGCGCGAAGATTCGGACTTTGGTAGCACAGGCGGCCAGCCACAAAGGAAAGATAGTCGGCTTTTTCAGTGATGTTCAATAAAAGGAGATTTTACAATATCTACCTCATGACAAAGCTGATCATACTGCTCAGCACTGCCCTACCTTGCCTCTTCCCCGACTCTCATCTCACCCCTGCAACTCCTCGGGCAGCCACTGCGGTCCACCATCCCTGCCATCCCTTGAAAGCATCGAAAAAAGCGATAATATGCATCCTTCCGGACTCCCGTCAGGCCAACCTCACACCCTTCCATATGAATACCTCGCTTGCTTGTGGCTTCCTTTGCCTTTCTGAACCCCATCTTTGCCCTCTCTCTGACTTGTGACGGGCCCATCTGCATGCAATCGACCAGGATATTCAACGTTCCACCACATTTGCACATCATGCGACTTGGCAATGCGAGCTGCCGCCATGGTCCGTTCCAATCCATGGCGGATATATGTTGAACCACCTGGCGGTCTGTGGCAAGAATCCAAACAGCTTTTCACTGCTGGCACATCGTCAACCTGCGAAAATGGCACCGCAGTGCAGCTGAATTACCAACATTCTTTTGCAGAGAGGCATCCTCTGTCGCCCAATGGCTCGATACGCCCGGGCTTCCTGGAAGCCAACAACATAGGAACTTCACCTACTGGTGAGCACTTTCCTGCTTATCTAGGTAGCTTGGGCTTCTCACAATACACCCAAGCAAAAATGCGGCTCAGGGGCCAGTGCGGCAAGTCACAGCTGTTTGGCTTTTTGTTCCAGCGCCAGTCACACCAAATGAACCACATGTGTTTGGAGGGATGGGGAAGGATTTGATAACTGGCGGAATGAGGAAAATGGACTGTAAGAGCTAACTGAAGAGCTGCACCAGAGTCCATTGCCCTTCAAGGCGCAAGCCCTGATTTTGGGGGGATGTATCACAGCTTCCTTCATGTCATGCTTGAAGCATCTCCTGAGTGGCCAACTGCCTGTCTTTGCACCCATCCCCGCGCCCCTCATACGTCCCCTCTATCACACGATCACAGAAAGTCTTCCACTGCAGCCACAATGTGGTCGGATGACGGCAGTGTAGAGGGTTCCAGCTTCTCCAAAGCTTCCCTGGAGGCAGCTCTGCCTGCGCGCCCGGTCATCCACCCCATGCCCGATAAACCCATCCACCTGCTGCGCAAGCTCGTCCAGCTTCTCAAGGTGTTTGCCTACCCCCCCCCCCTCTTTCCGCCATCCCACTCGTAGGAAATTCTTGAGAAGAAGTTGGGAGTTGTTAGCCGTAGTGAGCGCTTTGCATGTCTTACAACTTGTGCACACTGTAACCCTCTCCCGGCAAATGGTCACAGTATGTCTCTGATGTTGATATGCAGCTTTCAATCAGAGGTGCCAGATTGGGTAATCGTACATGACAAAGGAGGCCGTTGGAATGATCGTTGATCTATGCTTATTATAAATCAGACAGGTGAAATTGAGCAGGAATGGCTGTCGTCATATATGGAAGCGCCAATTGGCGCATCTGCTTTGATCATTAAGTTACTGGAGCAACACATTAAAATTTCTTATTTCAGGTGTTGGTAGAGCAGCTGCGGCAGAAATGCTTGGAGGAAAACATGGACAAGAGCATCACGCCTGCCAAGGGCTACAGCGTGCTCAACCAGGCCCCACGCGAGTGGGAATTGGACCCCACCTCACCCTGTGGCAGCGAAAAGTAACCCTTTTCCATTCGACCCGCCTCTCCTCATGCTTGGCTCTCTCACTCTGTATGAGGGCTTTCAGCTTGCGCTTTGTCCATGTTTGATGCGTAGGCTTCCCGGACTGCAAGTTTATTACTTGTCCAATCAGCATGTGGACAATTCAAGCAGCGTGAAATCACCGACTCTGGTACATACAATTCCTTGTTTTCGAAGGAAAGAAAGTTGGGAGCTTGTGGGTCCGAGGGGTTTGCATCAGTGGCTCTTTGATTCTGCCTGCTGCAAAGGGAGGATACAGCGTAAGATGTCAGAGGGCTAATGGGGAGCACTGACTGAGTCCCGTGCTGCTCAGGCTGCTGCTGATGTTCGACCGCTGGCGGAAGCTGCTCAAAGCCTTCTTCAACGAGAAGAAGAACACGTTTGACATCAGCAAGGTGCCGGACATCTACGACTCGGCCAAGTATGATGCCATCCACAACGCACACCTGGGGCCACCGCTGGAAGAGGTCTTTGATGTGACCCCCCCCCCCCCCCTCCTCCCCCCCCCCCTTCATCACCTCCCGCCTCCTACCCTCCAAACTGCCTTGTCAAGACCGTCGTTGGATTTCATCACGGCTGAGCTGTCTCGATCGTTGTGTCCTGGCAAATAATGATATGCATGCCTGTTTCTGCCAAGGAGGGATGGTGATGGAGGGATGCAAGGGGAACTCCTGCCATGCCAAGCACCTCACACACTCCAAAAGCTTCCCATACATCTTTTTCTTTTCAGTTCCTTGTCAACATTGGAATGGATGAGCAGCTGCAAGCTGAAGAGCATCACTGGGAGCTGTCAGGGACTTGTCTGGATTTGATCTGAATTGGGCTTGCACCATACAGGTGGCCAAGGTTCTGGCAGACAGTGTGATCCCCAACGAGTACGGAATCGACGAAGACGGCAAGCTGAAGATTGGCTCCAAGATCTGCACCGTGCTGCTGGGCAAGATCCTGTCGGACCTCAACAACATGCGCGACGAGTCCCTGGTCACCGCCGTGAGCTTTCTCCCCTCCCCTCCTCCCTCCAACACCCTGCTCTCCCACCCTGACACGTGCTGCTTTATGACACATGTCCAAAAATTCCGATGTATCTGGTTCTTTAACCACAAATGCCACCTTTTGTGGTGAAAGGCTGCTTCTCACTGTGCCATCGCGCTAGAAGGATTTTGACCTGGATCTGACAAGATCCTACCACAACAAATACCATGGGATAATTTGGCAGTGTCTATTCCTGAATGGAAGCAAGCCCAGTCACACAGTGCTGGCCCGCCAGATACTTATAGCAGCCAGAAATCCTTTGCAAATCCACAAACTCCGATTTGCAGGACATGGAGAGCAGCAACGAGCCCGTGAGTCCGTTCGACCCGTATGAGCACGTGGCGGCGCTCTCGCTGCACGAGGACATCGGCAAGGAACCAGTGCTGCCCAAGGTACCAGAGGTGCCCCCAGAGGACAAACCCCGCCGCAGCGGCAGCATCGCGTCCGCCAAGGGCCGCCTGGAGGGGATGGCCCCCCAGAGGGTCTCCTTTGAAGGCAGGCCTCGGTCCCTCTGAATGCAATTGTGCCCTTCATTCCATACGAACCCTGTTCCCTCTGTTTTTGTCTTCATGCTTGAACATCCAGAATGTGTGCCCCCTCGATCACCCCCTCTCTCGCTTGCGAGGCTTTGTGAGGAAGGAGGGCACAAATTCTCTTGCCTAAATTGAACTCTACCATTGCAGACTCAAATTGCGAAAAGCAGGGGGGGTTCCAGGTCCTCGTCATCTTCCTCGACAACGTCCTCACCCCCAGCCACACCTGTCACAGGCACTTTCTTTTAGGGCTGCTAGCATGGTCGTCTCAACC
>QAXI01000417.1:419865-434300 GCA_004335615.1 Chloroidium sp. JM
AGGGGGGGGGGGAGTGTAGGGGCCTTGAGAAGAGGTCAACACCTGGGTTGACAGGGTAGATGGCATCCATGGCCGCCAGGTAAAGGTCCCCAACCCCTGGCAGCCCGTTCTGGGCCTCCCACTTGAGCAGGAAGGCGTCCGGCTCATTGAGGATGTCCACCAGCGAGTGCGCAGCGGCATTGGGGTACTTGTTGGTCAATTGGGTCATCAGGTCCGTCCACTGCAGCACGTTCAGGCATTATCAAAATGTCCAGGCATTGAAGATGGCGATTCTTGAGTGGTCAGCAGCCTACACGTGGAGCACTTGAACTACTGACTCTTGGAGGGGGGAGAGCTCAAGCTATCTGCGGAAGGGTCTGGAGAAAGCGATTTAAAAGATGAAGAGGTGCCCTTTGCCTATTTGCATGATGGAAGATCTGCACATGAATACCCCCCCCCCCTCCCAGGGAATACTTCCCTTTAGAAGCACAGGACCCACAAGTTCTATGTTGCTGATGACTGCCGCAGGCTGGCCGATGCAATCATGTAATGCAAAGAGGAAGGAGAGCGTTGGAGGGGGGTGGCGGGGAGGAGGCGGGGAGGAGGGTGCTGACCCTCTGGAGCCACTGCTGCTGGTTGTTGATGGCACTCTGGTCCAGGTTGAACTGATTGTCCAGGATGACGTAAAAGCCGTTGGAGGCGTAGAAGTTTACCACGAACATGAAGCGGTTGAGGGTGGTGTCCTCTGGCAGGTAGCTGTTACAAACTCCTGGAATGGCGGAAGCAGGTGAGGTCTGCGCTGGGGCAGAGGTCGAGGGGTTGACGCCCGGCTGGACTGTGCTGGCGACGATCACGCTTTGGGCGTCCTGCAAGAGCATCCTCTTGTGCACGCTTCGAGGAATGAGGGGGAGGTATTCACCCCTTATGTACTAGAATCTGGTTGACAGATGGGTTTTAAGCTGCTTCTGCCCTGATGTTGAAAGGTTCTTCATGTCTCAGACTCCCAAGTCTCCATGCTTTGCAATTCCCTTGCTGACAGACCAATAAATCTGTCATTTTGTGTTTTGCAAGGATCCTCACAACAATGCAGCCTTGAGATGGTGGCGGAAAAGGATTCAGATTGTGCATTACAGTGCAGTCTGGGCGCTTAACATCAACATAGATCCCTCCAGCACCAAGTACCCGCCCGGCAGGGCGCATACCTGGGTGCACTGGTAAGTCTGCGTCTTGGGGGACTGGTCGTACAGCGACACGAAGGAGAACGGCAGCCGGACTGCGTTGAAGCCCAGCAGCTGCTGGCGGTAGACAATGGTGGCAAAGTCCTGCGTGATGCTCTCAGAACCTGCAGGTCATGTTGGCAACAGAGTTGAAAATATGGGGAGAGTTGAGCAGGTTGCTGATCAGACTTTTGTCAAACATTGTGTATAGGCGGAGAGAAGGAGGCGCGGATGGGGTGCAAAGCGATGCGTTCCACCACAGAAGCCTTGCTGAGGGCCTCAAAATGCCGTATGGGTTGGGTCAGTCTGCTGGCCCCACGCCTGAGGGCTGAGGGGAAAGCAAGGAGAGCATCAAGAACGAGACATCAGCAAACGTTGTACTGACAAGCTGAGATGGTGAGGTAGTTTGGGGGAGAAAGGGAATCCACCAATCCAGAGGCCATCAAGCATGGTGTTGCCATCGTCAAAGCCGAAGTAGTTGAGCCCCATGAGGTACAGCGGCTGTCCGTCCAGCCCGATAATCTGGCCGTTGCTGGTGGTCAGGGAGCCCCCCGACTCAGCAGAGCCCGTGCTCTGGGGGGGAGGGGGGGCAGGGGCGGCCTTCACCACCGAGCAGGTCTTGCCGTTCAGGGACGCAAAGGTTGGGATGCCTGAGCCGTTGCTGACCTGCAAAGCGCTAGTTTGTTCATCTTAAGGGGAGGGCCCACTTCAGGTGCATACCAATCCTGCTTGTTTGCTGCATCGTATTGATCGACTGAACATCATAGATAACCTGCAGGTGAGTCCATCCCAATATTGATAACTTGGTGGACTTGTGTGTGGTGGCTGTACGAATGCAGTCGTTTCTGCAGTCATGATTGTCACACTGGGGCTCGCAAGTGCAGATTGTCAAAGCCTGCCAGGAAGTGGGGATGCAAGATGGAGGAAATGGTGGATTGGAATTGACCGCTTTTTGCAGTCGTGTGAAAGCTGGGCCCAGGTGTGAACTGAGGGTAGGGAGAGAGGTGGGATAGGGGCAAGTACCGCGACGATGACACCCACAGCTGCTGCTCCCCCATTGGGCACCAATGTCTGGAAGAAATTGGAGGCCTGCCCAGTAAAACCGCCCGAATTACCCTCCTGGAAGTCCAGGTTGAAGGTCTGCAGCACAGGCACACGGTCAGGGCTCTGACTCCGCCTTTGGCGACTGTGTTTGTTAACGTTATCTGAGTTGGGAATGCAGAATCAGGATTCTTGGCAGCCTCAGCTACACTGAACAGGTAATCACGTCCGTTGGGTACTCCCAGAGGACCCGGATTCCTTGCAGGCTTTTGTATAGGCTATTGTTACAGTGGCCACAAGAATCCTTTGTCACAAGTCCATTCTTCACCAGCACTGGCGGTCTCAATGTGTCATGAAAAAACATGACATGGTGAAAAAAATCACGCGGCACCCAGAACAAACAACACATCACATGGAGCTTTCCTTAAACTAGCACTGAGAGGCTGGGGGTCATGTGTGTATGTGCTTGCAATGGAAAGGAGGAGGAGAGAGAGGGGGGGGGGGGCGCGGACTTGTTGCACGGCCCCATAATACTTGTTGGTGAGGTTGAGGGTCCAAGGGACAGCCACTGCCACAGGGGCCGTGTTGTAAACATTGACGTTGATGGACACAAGAGTGTCGTTGGTGGCCTGGTCTGTCCATCCGGGCGAGAGAGTCACCTCCACCCGACAGCTGGTGCTGTTCTGCACCCACAGACTCCTGCTTGGTCTCGACACAATGTTTTTGATGCTTGAGGGCTGCAAGGACCAGTGTCATGAATGGTGATGCTGTCTTTGATTGCTGTGAGGTATCCTTTCCGGATTACTATGGGGCTGCCTGTGTGCTGGATTGCTGAGAAGATTTAGCCATGCTCAAAGGGGGAAGCTGTGTTGGAGGGGAAGTACACCCAATGCTCTCTGCCCTTGTGTGGTTTGTCGTGCTTAAAAGCCATGCAGTAATGCAAAGGGTCGAAGGCAGGTGCCATGGAATCCACTTGGTAAAGAGTTTCACAACACCCCTTCTCGTCAAACACAGCATACAACGCCGGGTCAGCTCAACTCCTACTCTATTTTGTTCTCTTTTCCACGATCCAGCTTGGATATCTCCTACATCTACCAGCACAAGTATTGGAGCGCATTGCTGATCAGTGCCATGATGGCCAGACTGAAGAGGCGTGCCTGTCCATATGCTGTGGGGGTCACAGCTGCCAGTGCTAGGACCAGGAGAGCCGCAGTGATCCCCATCACGCCCAGAGCTCAGCCAGCATCCGGAGATGGGAGAGCTCCTGTGCAAACTGCAGCAACACGTACTCTTTTCCTGACTAAGCTATAGGCCTACTCCAGTGTGAACAGGCCTCCAATCAATTTGTACAACGACAAATTTGGGGTTGTATGAGGAAGAGCGTGGTCGTGACGCCCGGCCAAAATCAGAGAAAGAGGCTTTCTTGGCCAAGCGAGAGTAGAGTTCTTGGGCAAAAAGTGCCTTTTAAAGTAAGTTGGAAATCAATTCCAGGTCATTCGGATGCGGATTTGAACCTATAAATAAATCAATGTATATAATAATATGGCATGCCTGTCCCAAACATTCCCTTGATTGAGCATTTACTGCGGAGCCTCTCCCTTCTTATAATGATACAGATCTGCAAAGGTGTTCAGTGCTTGTGCTCACGATAGAATGGAACCTCGAGAAACGCTCGATTCTGCCAGAATGCCGAACACAGGCAAGTTAGTGAACAGTTCTTTTTCCTCCATAGCTGTTTCGCATTTTCTGATTGGAGCAATTGTGAGGCACTTGTTGGTAAGACTGATGTTTAGTAAGGTTCTCCAGACTTCAAATGGTGAACACCAGTACCCAGGCAAGCTGCCTATGCACCACGAATGCCTTGACACAGGCAGGCGTGTGTCGTTGTTTGAATCTTAGCAAAAAATCTCACAAACTCGCATTGCCGGTATCAGGCTGCAGTACCGAAGGGAAGTCACCTTGAAGAGGGCAGTCACGGTCTGCAGCCCCCAGCAAAGCACAGCCGATTGCGCTTGCTAATTGCCGTGATAGATTGCAGTCGCCGGTGTGTTCTGAAGAGTCCAAGAAATATGTATGAAACAAGTGGGGTTCAAAAAGCCCTGCTTACTAAGCTGGAGGGTTTTGAATACCTTCCCAAAGTGAAGGGTTTGGGTTGCATAGAATATTTGTAGCTGATGCTGAGATTTTTGTATGTCTGTTGAGTCATTCCAAGCTCCTTTATGGACGGTAATAATTCACTTATTCCAAGAGTGCGGTGGCTCGTGCCTGAGGTATGCAGACCAGCTGAAATGTGGAATGCCTCAGCATAGACAGGGGTGGAGTCAGATGGTAGATATTCGTTGTCTTAATCAGCTACACAACCAGTATGCCTGTCCAGCAGTGCGAGCAAGTCAGTGTCAAGGTCTGTTCCTTATACCCAGAACGATATGGGGCATCATCATTAGTTCTCAGCCCCCAATTGCAAGATTACGTTCCACAACGGCTATGCAACACAAACAGTCAAGACTGAAGAAACAGGTCAAGGAAGACATATGCAGCAATTCACACTCTAGCTACAAACATTTATGCATAAAGGCTGGCTGAAGCCCGACGAAGCGTTCTCAGCCTTCTGAGCATTGCTCAGCAGTACTCCAACACCTGCCACCAATTGCAGCTGCCACATGATCTCCTGTGATTGCTCTCCCAAAGCTATTGCTTGGCAATCAAGCACACCAGCGCTGCTGAGAGCCTCTGCATTCATCCTCAAAATCAGTGGCAGCTTTACCACAAATCTTCCAAGTTGTACGCAAGAGACATTCAAAGACTCGTCTGTACGAATTTCTTAAGGAAGCATTGTGGTCAAAGCAGCAGAAAATCTGGCATGGAAGGTGTGCTGACTAGGGTTGAGTGGTGATCAGGCAGTGCTGAGATGGACATCACCTTCAATTCGCAGCAGTTGCTGGCTGGCCCTCCGCTAACAGCAGATTTCTAGGGCAAAGCAGCAGCTGCACCATTACACTCAGCATAAGGCGTCGTACACTTTGAGGTGTGCAGCTCATTCCATTCAGGTGCACACTATTTGCCAGCATACAAAGAGAACAAAGCAAGTGGGTGGTCGGCCATCTACAGCGCTGCATCTTTGCAAGCAGTCAGGGCTGGGAAACAGGAAGGCCGATCGCAGTCTTCAGATTCATGCTGAATAAAAGGCGCTGTAAGGAGGGAATACCAAAGTGCTGCCATGCACGCTCCCAGGCACCCTGACGCTGCCCCACCACCGGCCTGATTCGGCTGCTGAACATACTGCGGCTGCAACATCAGGCATACTGTTGATATCTTGTTGCTTCTCGTGGCCTCAAAACCCTCTGGGTGATTCCACCACGACTGCTGTGGCTCATCTATGCTGCTTCACCATAAGGATGGAGTGCTTGTGCCACAATGTGTTCCAAGCATTTACCCGAAGCAACAAAAAGAGACACATCCTCTTAAAGCAGATCTTGGGGTGCGGGGGGTAAAAACCTGTCCGTACTGTTGCTGAGGGTACCCTCCCTGCAGCAGCACCAGCAGTGTCAGGACCAGCTATCTGATTGCTTGTCTTTGAGATGCACATCAAACACATCTTCAGCAAGGCGCTGCAAATTGCCAGGAAAGCTTGTGCGACACTATGCCATAGAATCCAAAGCAGGACAAATTTCCCTGCGTGTGATGCCCGTCCATAACAATTGTTGTACTGCCATCCTTTGCAATAGCATCAAATTTATCATCAAGATGCATTCTACACCTCTAGATGCTGGGTGTAGTCAGCTGCTTCATGCTGCTGAGGGAACGCTACCTGCTGGGGGTATCCGCCGTAACCCTGCTGCGGGTATCCTCCCTGCTGAGGGTAGCCTGCACCTCCGCCTTGAGGGTATCCTGTAGGGAAAGGTTGATGATTCTGGGGATGTTCAATACCAGGATCACTCCTTACTCAGAGCTTACGTCTTTGAGTTCCCAGTGATGCCAGCTGAGAGGTGGGTCAACTGTAAAATTTCAGTATGGAGTCCAAAAACGCCCAGAGCACCAGCTCAATATTAAAAGCCCACACAGCATGGGCGTTCAACAGCTATGATATGCTCAGCTTCCGACACACTCCATGAGGGGTTGTAGGTTCGTCAAAGCTCTCATTTGGCCTTCGATCCAATCAGATATTGCTCACAAAAGTTCGCCACCAACCTTTTATAGTATCGCAACAGCGGTGCAAGATATGCACTGTGAGAAGCTGACTTGACAACAATATTCTGCTAGGAATTCACCTTGTGGGTAGCCAGACATGTTGTGCAGCAAGCAAGGGCCTGGGTAGTACTAAAGACTACTATAAGATCTTGAATCGGCCTTTGTTCTCGCCAAAGTACCGTTTGTAGAAATTTGGGTGCTTCGCTCTCTGCGCTAACGTAGCGCCAACGTTACTGCCGCTGGAAAGGCCTGTTCCTCGAAGTATCGCTCTTTCTGAAGGCCAAGCTACCGTAAGAGAGCGAGGGGGTCGGCATCATGCCTGAGAAAGTGAGGTGAGCAGATCCAGCAGACTTTCTCCGTCAACGGTGGATGTCAAGGAGGCAGGCGGCTTGTAGCCTTTCAATCATGATGTTTCATATATGAAGTCTTACTCTTCAGAATGCTTTTTCTGCAATTGCTACGATTTAACACCATCGAAAAAGTCCGCACTGGAGGTCATGCATCTGTGCTCAGTAAGCCCAAGAGAAGGAAATGCAATGGAGATCTGCATAGAGCTCATTTGAAGCACCTAGCGTGCATATCATTAAGTGACTTCGATCTGCAGGTTGTATGTTCCTGGCACCATCTTGGGCTACAAGAGGTGATTTACACTCTTGCTCCCTCTGCTTTACTCTTGCTGCTTCTCAACGCACCTGCCCAAGGGGTGTGCCATGACTGAGATCTTTCATTCACAGATACAGATCCTGCTGCTGCAATGTTGAAGAAATGATTCTTCTGGGCTAATAAAGAGCGAGTGCAGGGGGCTTCGGAACCAGTACACAAAGACTGCCCTGATCAAGGTGGACGGGGTCCAGTCCAAGCCAGAGACGGAGTTCTACCTGGGCAAGAGGCTGGCGTACGTGTACAAGGCCAAGACGCAGAAGAAGGGATCTCTGTACCGCGTCATCTGGGGCAAGGTAATCCATCTCTGCTGCACCTCACGAGGGGGCCGGTGGCTGCCATATTTCCAGGACTGAAGAAGCAGGAGATAGTCTCTTATTGGGGTAAAGAGGCTGGGGGGGATGGGCATCGAGATGAAGAATATGTTCTGCAAGAGGAGTTGCACCAAGAGGGGGGCGGATAGAAGGGATTCTGTGAACCTGCTTTTGAGCAGCACAATGAGATATGGTAGTGGAAGCCTGAGTCAGACAATGAAGACAGCACAGGCACTGCTGTGTGAGGCTGGGAGAGTAGGTCTGGCCCGTGTGCACAAGACTTGGTGGAGCACAGGAGGGTGGAATGGATGACAATCAGCATGCCAAAGATGGCAGATGTGGGGCGGAAAGGGTATGGCACGGTGATTGCTGGCAGATCAGATAGTCTGGAAGAGGGGAGCTGTACCAGCTGAGCGCAGATAGTCGAGGAAGGCCTGCGCAGAGGCATTATTGGGATGGAAAACATGCTTCTTTTTTTCAATCGCAAATAAAGTTTGAGGGGTTCGTAAGATGACCCTTTACCTCTCCTGAGGTCTCTGGATGAGCAATGGGGAGTGGGAACGACACAGATTGTTGTCTGAATTCTACACCTAGATGTTTCACGTGCTCTTTTTTGACACGGTGTTTTTGCCATTGAATGATTGTGGACATCTCTCAATTTCTGCAATCTGCGAGAGGTCTGCAATTCTACATTTTCTTGTAACCAGCATCAGCGATGCGGCTCTTCTTATACATGTCGTTCATCGAAAGTGTCTGGTGCAAATTTAGTCAACAACAAAGTAAGTGGTCAATGGCGAGCAATCTGGTAGATTGTTGGAATAGTGTTTAGCGCCTGTGCAGTGCTTACTGGACACATTGTGCCATTTTTCCCCCATGATTGTACAGCCTTCCTGGGCAGGACTTCCTCACGCTGTCCTGGCAGATTGTGGAGGTACGAGTAGAAGGGGGCTTGGGAGACTCGAGAGGGGAAGTTGGGGACAACAGCAGTGAATAATGAGTTCGCCAATCAGAGGGAGTGGGAATGGGCCATGAGGGGTAGGATATTTACAAAGTGGCCAAGCTGTTGGCATAAATCAATTGGCTGTTTGCTGCGCTGCAGGTCACCAAGGCACACGGAAACGTTGGAGCTGTGAGGGCTCAATTCCGGAAAAATCTGCCACCCCAGTCCCTGGTACGACCACCATCGCTCTTATCCTTCAATCCTTTGCCTCTGTCTCAGTTGTCTCCGACCTGTGAAGTTGGTTCTGTTCAGCAATCACTCGTGCAGAGCAACTCAAAAACATTCTCCCGAGTGGGATTCTGAGCCAAAAGAAAGTAATATTGTCGGATCTTGTGGTTGCGCCGAGCCTCCACCAAAGAGGCTGGAGCACGTGGTTTTTGTGCATGGAACTTGCTTTCACATTGCAAAGTCGATTGAGCAGTGTGTGATGGGATACTGTTGTGTGCAGGGAGCCAGGCTTAGGGTGATGCTGTACCCCAGCAGAGTTTG
The DNA here is from genome assembly GCA_004335615.1 of Chloroidium sp. JM. Taxonomy (NCBI): domain Eukaryota; kingdom Viridiplantae; phylum Chlorophyta; class Trebouxiophyceae; order Watanabeales; family Watanabeaceae; genus Chloroidium; species Chloroidium sp. JM. The sequence goes on from QAXI01000417.1 coordinate 428,754, forward strand.
AGGAAAGGACCGAGTTGTAAATTTTGCTCTTTCGATGATTTTCAGTGAATCTCCACTCCTTCCTTTTATCTCCCCCAAAACCACTCATATTAACATAGTTGCGCGCTCAGGAAGAATTCTACCACAGCTTCAATCGCGTTGTGGTGCTTGGAGTAATCTACCTCTCAAACAGCACAATTGTACTCTAAGGGGAAGGATTGCTTCAATTCAGCTTTTGACTTGCCTAGCTTCTGTGGCAACCTAACAGCAAGAGGCTTAAGGTAGACTCTATCAAGACATATTGGCTGATTCAAATTAGCCAATATAGACCACACCCCCATCATGGCATGCTTCCCCTCCAATTCACCCTACCCCTCTCTGACACAGAAGCAGAATTCCGTTTGATCTCTGCTGCACCACAAGCAGTACAAGGCAGTGCAAATCTTGCGTTGAAAGTGTCAATGGATTTGCTGGGTGGCTACGGGTCAGATAGCGATGCAGACGAGGGTGTCGAAAATGGCCAGCCCGAGAGTGCTCCAAGCTCCACAGGTAGCTTCCTATGCAATCATTCATGAGCACCTTATAACAAGGTTTGCTTATGACAAGTTTTTCGAGTCAGCATGCCAAGGTACCAGTGCAGGAAATCGTGAAGCCTTTGAACGAGCACTTTTCTTCATACACACAATGGATGTCCCATAAATTCTCCTGTTCTGGTGTGCTCTAGATACCTGCACACCCTCAAGAGTGACAAATTTAGTCTAGAGTCTGCAACATCTGAACCAACATAATTGTCACTGGAATCAGGTCCAGCAGTGGAGGCCGAGAAAAGGGAATCAGATCAGGCAGGGAGCCAACAGCTTGCTAAGAAGCTCCCGGCGCCGCAAACAAAATCCAAGAAGACCGTGAAATACCGTGTGCCTGTACTGGTGGCTCCAGACAGCAGCGATGAGGTCTGAACTTCTCACCCCCTCCCTGAAACCCACCATCCTCAGGCCACTCATGTTCTCTATAGGTCACAGCAACCCCCATCAGAAACTTTGCACCTTGACGCCTCTTGCGCATTCACGGACAAGTTGTTTCACCACCGTGTGCCCGTACTGGTGGCTCCAGACAGCAGCGATGAGGTCTAAGTTTACCCCTTCCCTACCCCTCCCCTACCCAGAACTCACCTTTCCCTATGCGACTTATGTCCCCTGCAGTTCACAGCAACCCCAATAAGAAATCATGCACCTTGACGCCTCTTGGGCATTCAGGTACAACTTTTTTCACCACAAGGGGGACAAGAGCTTGATAGCAAAGCAGAGGAGAATGGGTAATATTTCACTGTGCTGTTCAGGAGGACAGGCCCAAGAAGAAGGTGAAGGTGAGCAGCAAGGGGGTGGCGCTGTCGCAAATTCTGCCCCCGCCCAAGCAGATGGACCTGGGCTCCACTGAAGGGCTGCTGGGAGGCGGTTATGCCAAGGTAAACCCCTCAACCCTTTGAATCACCACCAAGAAACACCTTGAGTGCTTGTCATGATCGCATGAAGTTGGGGCATCACAGAATGCTCGAGTTGACCAGCTTCCATTCACAGTGCAGCTTCTCAGGTATGGTCAGCTAGAAGAGCTGAACATAAAAGTTCCTTGGATGGTGACACTGAACACTTTGTGGCTGTCCTCACCACTGGCGGGTTCTGGAACCCTGGTGTGATTGTTGGACAAGCAGGAAATGTCACACACATCCCTTGAAACCTACCCACCCCCCTCCCTTCAATGCCAGCACTCACAAACATTGTATTCCAAGCTTCCAACCCAATTCTCCATGATTTGCTCTTAGTCAGCCTCCTAGGATTGTTCAGGAGCTTCAGCCTCTGCAGGCGGTAAGCAAAACGAGGAAACACAGGGCATCAATGATCAACTCTCCATGAAGCCCTCCAGTGTTCTGTGGATCCTTGGGGACATGGCCTCCCTCACATGTCTCTTCCCTGGAAGGCGAAGGTCACGATGAGGAGGTAGATGGGTGCTTCGATTTTCTGCAACAGAGGTGCTGCCCTTTTGTCGCAGAGGCTTGCAATCTTCTGCAGGCGGAAGGCAAGAAGAGGAGGGAGGTGGATAGCGACGAGGAGATGGCTGCACCCGACCCCTTCAGGAACGAGACCGTGCTGGGGGAGGGGAACGAGGCGTACCGAGTCTACGATGAACTGGGGGATGTGCCCACCGCACAGGGGGGATTCCCCTCTCACGACTCTCGCGCGGGCAGCCATCCAGCCAGGTATGAAATCCTCCTCCCACCCCCCCCCCTTTCCCCTTCCACTGCAGATCTGAGCGATGAACAAGGAGTGTGAGAGGGCAATTGGGGGGCCACGGCAGAGATGCATTGGGATTGGCTGGATGTGACCCCTTCATCTCGTGGGAACCCACCCCCTTAATGGAGCACTTCGTCTCAGTTGAAGCCAGCCCTCCCCTTAGCTGTTGAGCGACATTCAGAGGTTTTGTTGCAAGATGTAATAATGGTGCAGGAGGTCAAAGGTGGCCTCCTGGCGTGCACGGGAGGAAGGAGAAGGAGCAGAAATGGGGGCACCTGACAAGGCCGTGCGTCATGTGTGCCTGCCGGGTGTCCACCTTCTTGGACACCCTGTATGTGCCCTTCTCTTCCTGCAACCAAAACAAGACACAGCTCATTCCCGGGCACCTCCTGCTACTTATTAGCGATCTTGCATGCGTCCAGGGGAGCCTGACTCTAATCAGCCGCATATGTTGTTCCTTGCCAAGCCTCACAGGTCGTCCAATGCATTTAGGTGGTGGAAGATATGGACATGGAAGGGGGAGGGGGGGTACCGTCTCCTCGATCTTGATCAGCTCATCGTTGTAGGTCTGTTCCAACGATCCCTGGTTGGCCTGCACACCAGGCGACACAACTCAGGCTTGCATGGGACTGTCAGGGCAGCTATGCTCAATTCTCCAGAGACAAATTTTGCATACAGGACACCCTCCTTTACGTCGCTTGTGCCGCCGCAATCAAGGGTGTCATGGTAGTGCATTGCATGCAATCTTTCCTAAGTCATTGCTCAGTGCGCTGAAGAGCGTCCGGCTCTATCATGTGTGGAGGGAAATCATCCCATCGACAAATCTCAGCAGCTTGATACCAGCGAGTGTGAGGTGAGCCGTGGTTGTACGATTACAGCCTGTGCTGCTGGTTGCAAATGCCATTATGACCCCCTCCGTCCTCAACACCTTCTCAAAGCCATCCCCTCTAAACTTGTGTCTGAGAATATGGAGGGATGCTCCACAGAACTTCACGCCCCCTCGAAGCTGGTGGCAGAATGTGATAGCCTTCTTCCCCTTCAACCCCACAAAACCCCTCGATTCCTTTTTGATGAAGGAAGCACTCTGTGTCAGAGACTCCCACTCCTGCCAGCAGACCGCACCTTGCATGTGATCTTCCCAGGTGAGAGCTCCACCGACACAGTGGGAGGCACCACCAGCAGCTGCTTCCCTATCCGAGAGTCCTTGCACTCTATCACCAGCGGCCCCCGGCTGTTTGGACCTGCACCATGGATCTCTTCAAAAGTGGCACAGGCAATTCAGGCCCCCTGCTCCCAAAAACTCAGCAGGGACCTGGCCGCAACAAGGTCTGTGAGAGACCAGTGCAACCCCTTCCCAGGCTGCTGCAGAACTCTTCACTTTTGACTCTTTGGTCCAGGCTGGAAAAGCCAAACCTTTCATGGCGTTTTGGTACAGACACTCAATTCACCGATAAAGCTCATGCGCTACTTCAAACTATTCGCTTTTTCTCCAAGCAGCCCCACGCATCGCCAACTTCCTGATTTTGGAAGGCATGAGTGCAGCCTTTCCGGAAGATCGTTTCTTGAAGGCACGAGTCAGATCAATCCAAACGCTCACTAGTGGCTGTGTTCGACCGGCTGAATGCTTGTGGCAAGCTCCTTGGCTGGAACGAGCGTGAGCAGGAGAAATGGCCCGTCTCCACGCGTCCACTGTGTAGCTGCAACACCATCTTATTGCCAGCTACAGGGCACACCAAGCACTCTAGCGATGAAAGCTGCTCCTCATCTCGTTCGCAGGGCTTTGCGCTAGGGTCTCCTCAACCTTGTCCGTCACTTGGCGTTTTCTTTGAAAGCGTAGGCGACACACAAGAAGCATCGCATACAGTGGGGGATGCCGGGCGTTGATGTCGACTGACAGCAATAGTTTGGGCTTTTTGCATGGCTTTTCCTGCCTGATCAGAGACTCGCTTGCTGCGCCTGGTGCCTTCCTTCTGCCGCAACTGCTGCGATCTGACATAAAGAAAGCGCAGAAGGTGCTTCCCCTCGCTCCAAACCGGTGAAACCTCAATGCATTTGAGACCTGGCCATGAACGCCTGCACACAACTCACCCCTGTGTTGGCGGTCATGTAGGTTGTTTTGGTTCTGGTGGGAGAGTCCTTTGCCCACTACCAGCACGTCCTCCGCAAGTTGGTTAGTTTTCACCCCTCACACCATGGTTTGAAGACTTGAAATGTCATGCACGCCTTGTTGCCTGGAGATGTATGCTGGTAGCGGGAGATTACAGTTGCCACATGGCCACCATGCATGCAATGAGATGGTTGAAAGCAAAGTAGACATTGGTTAAGGTAGGTGAAAATGCTAGATGATCCCACTCTTCTAGAAATCCGACCCCACCGCACTTCACACTGCAGATGCCTTGCCTCTTATGGCTCTATGCGCGCCCCTTTGCTTGATATTACCCAGCGCTCTCTTTGCAATTCCTTGGTCATCTCCTCCTTAAGATTTCCAGCCTCGTTTCGTAATCCAAACTAAACGGATTCCAACCTCTTTAACATTTTCTTCGATGCAGAACGTATCCTTGCAGCAGCACATTGACAACAAGCAGGTGGTCGTGGTTGAGTTACTGGCAAGCGCTGCAGAGGCAGGCTTCAGCCTGGACAGTGTGTATGACAGGGTGGAGGAGGCAGCAGCCTCGCTGAGGACTGATGGGTATGGGACACGCATTGTATTTGATGACCTCAGTGTAAACATTTCCCCACCTCCTACCCACCTTGGAATTGATAAGGGTCTCTGGGGGATGCAGTTGTATGGCTGACCGGCTACTCCTACACTACTACCGTATGCCAAACACTGGGGAGAGCAAAATTTTGTTGCACTTTGCAAGTTGACCAGAGGAAGACCATCAGTGTTTTTGAGAGACTTGTCTGGACCAATACAAGATGTTGAGTCTTCAGCTCATGCATTAGAATTGCCAGAGCCTCAAAGACAGATATGCGTGCAGGAGCTGAGCGGCATTTGCGATGACTGCAATTCCAATGGGTGGACTCGCTTCCTGCTCAGGCTCCTTTCACTGGAGACCAATTACCAGGTATCCCACACTTCTCGATCTGAATGCAGGGTGGAGGTTGCACAAAGATCTTGATTGAATGCAAATGAGCCACTTGGCTGGCACAATGATCAAGCCCTCTCTGGCCATTTTGCACACGGAATCAGAACAGGATTAGTGGAAAGTGTGGGTGAGAGCCAAAAGCGGGGGTGAGGTATCAGGACGAATATGTGGCCAAGAAGGAGGGCAAGCGCGGC
>QAXI01000417.1:550831-561302 GCA_004335615.1 Chloroidium sp. JM
CCCCCTCCCCTTTCCCACCCCCACAAGCTCAGAATACCTGGATGAAAGATATGAGCAATCTTCTTAATTTTACAACCCAGTGCAGGAGCGTCTGGACAGACACACGGTGTCGCTGCTGATGCCCACGCTCGTCTCGGGCGGCCACTTCTTCCACGCGCTGCACCACTGGCTGGCCCTGAAGCAGCAGGCGGCGGGGGACGCGTCCCTGTACGCGCAGCAGGCCCTGCTGATGGCCTGCCAGCAGAGGGAAGCCTGGCCCCCCGCGCTGTGCATCCTGCACGCCATGCTGGACTCACAGGTCGGCTCCAGGACTTTTGCCAGAATCCAGCTGTGCAATGCTCTACTTTCTTGGATTGGTATCCAAGTAGGAGGTGTTTGAAACAGGAATGGTGGGGAGTGGTGGACACCAATATGGATTTTCCCCCGTTATTGAGCAACAAAGCCAGTGAAGTCTGTCAGCTGCATGCATTGTGTGAGATTGCGGGTACCTCCTGTCCCACCTTTCCCGCATTACCTGTAATCTAGCCGGAAAGCACATAACAAGATTGCAATGCCGTTTTGATGCAACACCAGTCCTCAGAGAGGTGAGAAGAGGTACAGAAGAGACCAACCCCTAGAATCCACAGAGGTTGTGGAGTTTGCTCGCCAACTGATCACCCCTGCACGAATCCACTGGGGCTCCAAAGCGGAATTCTCTGCCTGGCTGTGCAGAGTGTCCCTGGCCCCGGCAGCTGCTGCGTGGTGTTGACGATGCTGGCGCGCGCCCAGGCCCTGTCGGAGGCGGCGGAGGTGGTGGCGTGCATGGGGCGCAAGGGGGTGCCGGTGACGGCCTCCGTGGCCGCGCAGACGCTGTCCGCGCTGGACCTGCAGGCCTGCCTGGGCACCGCCGACTTTGATGCCCTGCTGCAGGTGGGATTCTCACGTTGGTCTGGTGTCTCAGCATTCCAGGAGGCAACAAAGCAAGCGAGAGGAACACAGGCAGGTCCAATGTATCGGTGTTCAAGCATCACCTTGGAAGGGTGCATTCCATGGCCTGATGCAGATGTGGCTGGTCTTTCACCTGAACTGGGAGAGGGGGTTGGGTACGAACATGTGTTCATAGGTATGTGTGAAGAAGGTATGATGGGAGCACTAAAAGAACTACCCAAGAGCAACTGCATACAGCTTTTGATTCGGCTTTTGGCTGGCTAGGTGTTGCTTAATTCCCTCACCATCAAAACATCGAGCGCACCCAAACTGCAATACAGAGGTGCTGACTTTGCTGCCACGGCAGTGTACTCCCCAGCCATCCACGATAAACAGCTCCATTCTACATTCTCACAATTCATTTTGGCTGCAGAACTTTGCCCGCAATGGCCTGCACAATGGAGAGATGCTGATGGACGTGGCCAGGGTCCTCCAGGCAGAGAGCATGCCCGGCCTGGCTCTGCCGCTGCTCGCCTGTCTTCAAATGGTGGACCATCCCTCCCCCCCCCCTCCTTTCACCCTACCTGGCCCCTGCCAGATACTCACGAATACACACTGCATGTTCGCTTATACCGCTGCGATTTCCAACCCCCCCACACCACGCAATCCATGAATTCCTCTTGTACCCTTCCAACCTTTGCAACGGAGCTTTCTCACCCCCTTACTAGCTGAGGATATTGCGTCGATGGATGAGACAGCCTCGTTTCCTACTCACTGAGCGCGAGTCAAAATGCAGGGCTCAAACGGGGCAGCGCAGGCGCACTGGCTGTTTGCGGAGAAGCTCTTCATCCAGCACCAGCTGCCCTCCGCAGTCCAGGTGGTCTTCCACGGTCACGCAGTGGGCTGCCTTTGCCACTACACAACTCTGGCCAAGTCCTGCATCCTGGACTCCACGTGAGTCATTCCTACCCCCTGCACCTTCTGCCAAGATTCAAGCACACTGTATTGTACCGCATGGTCGGGCAGCGTAATGGAAGATGTGACCTGTGCGACGCATGATCAGCCTGGTCATGCAGCATCAAGCCTCAGTGTCGAAAGCGCATCGAATCGAAGCATATGTGAAAAAGCCTTCGCAGGCAAGCAATGCACAACTCATAGGTCTCAGGTTCTGTTTTGCAAATCCACATCCGAAGAGCATTGCTGGTGAGAAGCGCTGTGCAGCCCTGCACGGTCAGTCCAACTACACAGGAGCAATGTAGGCAGGAGGGACAAGTCTCACCTGCACATATTGGACGTGTCCTTTTATAAAATATTATCTATGCGACAGGCTGGGTGCCGAACCCCTGAGCAGGGTGGTCCTTTCCACATGCTGCGCCGCAAGCAGCCTGATGGTACTGCTGGCATGGGCCTGCAACCTCAGCCAGGCCCTCCTGAATGGCCACACCTTCAATTGCAACAACGTCGAGATCGTGCTTGGTAAGCAGCCCTCCCCCCCCCTCCCCCCCAACAATACACACACATGCATCCATTACTCTTAACACGGTCTGCAGATACCCACACGGGCACCTTGTCATTTTATCTTGTCACATGATCTCAAGCCTCGACCAGGGGCCAGAAAAGGCGCTGCTATTTTGAGGTGTAAGTATGTCGTGAGTCCTTCAATGCTGACATCAAATGGGGCTGTGTGGCACTTGAACGTTGTGTGCAAACAGAGCATCCCATACGAGCACAGAGGTAACTTTCTGACTTCGGGCGATTCCATCCATGGTAGATTAAAGCAGATTGAACCACAATGCAGGGCAAATCGGAGGCGCCTCCTACCAGGAAGTCCTGCAGTCGATGAGCGCAATCGTCGCCCCCGCTCCCAACTCCCAGCGGCTCCTCGCCCTCTGCGGCCTGCAGCTGCCCACCCACGCAGGCCTGCGCGCGATCTTCGAGACCTTCCTTACACAGGACCCCCCCTCCGGCACCCTCTGCATCCCCCTGGGCGTGCTCTACGGATGGCTGGACGTGATGTACCCCACCCTCCAGGCCCTCCTCTATGCGGCAGCTGGCCAGCCACTTCTGCTGGCCACGCCCCACAGCCAGGCCGCCTGTGGCTGTGTCCCGTAGCCCGGCTGGCCACCGCCGGCGGGACCGCACCACCGCCGGGGGCTTTCCCTGGCACACCCGCCGGGGATTTTTAAGAACTACCGGTGGGTGAACAATCGAGATGATAAATTTGATGTGGCAGAAAATTCGAACAGGTGACGCTGCTAAGGAGCATCTTTCTGGCTTTTGGGGATTGAGCATTTGTGGGAGATTTGATTTGCTTGTAGAGTGATTGTCAGACCCCTGCTGCAAGAGCAGCCGGGAGTCTTTTTTTGGAGAGGCGGCATGATGCTGCGCAGAGGGGGAAAGTCCTCCCTGTGATTTTACAGAGCTCCTGCCGTCTTGCTGTAGACTGTACTTCCAAAGCCACAAAGGGTGATTAGAGGACCTATTCCTCTGGCAGGCGGCTCGCGCCGTGACTTTGCAGAGCGAGGAATGTATAATTTGATTGTAAATTGTAGGAAGAAACTTTTCCCCTTTGCATTTGGAGTTTCTAGAGAGCATTGAAAGGGAATTTGGGCGATTTCTAGGCAACATGCTGAGGGAGACACATTCTTGCCCCTCTAGAGCATTTGGAGCACCCTTGAATTCCTCATCAGGGGTGCGCAGACTTTGTCACCTGGCCAAAGCACAAACATCTTCTGAGTTTGCTCGATGAAAGCAGTTAAATTGCTCCCATGCAACTCATGAGACTTACCACAAGGGTTCATCTGGGTGTGTGGTGAATCCAAGAAGGTAGATGCATGATCGGAGACTCTGGCAAAGGCATGAGTCATGATGGAAGGCAGCTGAACGTTCAGCTGACCAGTCTGTGTCAGCACCACACAGATTTATTGACAGTGCATATTGTCTTTTTATCAAAGGTGCCGGTGAACCAACGAAGCTGGCCGCCTACATTTCTTTGCCCTATAAAATTTTGCAGCAGTGCGAATTTCCCCTCCATCCCTCTGCGCTAGTGTGCCTTATTAAGATGTCCGAAAAACACAAATGTGGGTTTGTCAGTAGGGTGTTTACGTCAGCTGGCAGTAGTTTACGATCTCAGCACATGGTGGCCAATGCAAGCTTAGCTTTTAGTGTTTTGAGAATAGCCTTGTTCCATAGTATCATCGGGGATTCGCTAGTCATTTGCGATTGGGGGAGAAGTTTGCACCAAGAATTGGCTTTTACAGACTGTGAGCATTCAGATTACAGTGCTGGTGCTGACCAAGTCTTTTAAGCTGGCAATTGGTGAAGCAGTATTGACGGGTACGCGATCATCGGCAATCACTTGGCCATGAGATACATGGCAAAAGATTACTCGATGCCGTTTGCATTATTTCTAGAAGCTGGGAGCTTCACAACGCAGTTTTATTGGCATTGATTTCCTTTTGATTTTGGTTCTTGGCGTTGGTCTTTGCACTTTTAGATCGCATTAGCAATTGAGATTGTTGCATTGCATTTAATGCAACAAGAATCGATGACCCGACTTTGTCATTTCACACAATATTCTGCCTTCTAGAATCAAGGGATGCGCTTAAATGGACAAGAACTAGTGCCTGTAGACTATTGATTTGCGCTGTTTGCATGGCCATAGGTTGGAGTGTTTTGAACGCCTCTCAGGCATCCCAAAATCCTGTTTCAGGTGCAGTGTCTCTGTGTTCTTGAACTAGTGAACAAAAGGAGTTTAGCTCCGAGCTTCGGGAATCTGACTCATGTTGAGGCTGTCAAATGCAGTCTTCCTGGATGGGAGGATTTCTCTAAACGTGCTTGTATGCACTACAAGTTTAGAATTGTTGATTTAGGATTTGGGTGTCATCAGAGTGTCATTCCCCTTGGAGTGTCATGTAGATTTTCAAAATTGTTAGGACTTGGGTGTGTTTAGAGCCATGCATTAGTGGGTATAGGGTTTAGCGTTTTTCAGCAGAGCAATAAAATTGGAACATTGTAAACAGTGTTTGCTTTCAGAGACTACGATATGGAGCAAGGGAAGCGCAAGAGATCCAGCATCAGCCTCCAAAAGTTTGCTGGGGCCAAGAAGAGTCGGTATGACAGGAAGGCCCGTCTAGAGAAGGCAACTGCGCTGAATGCCAAGAGAGTGAACAAATATAGGAAGCTGACCGCAAAACTGGAAGAAGAGGGGCAATTGAGACCCGTTCTGCCGCAGCATGCACAAAAAGGTTCTTCGGTACGTCGGCCAAGGACCGCTGTCGATACTGCTTGCGAATATGAGTAGCTCATTCAAGCTAGCGAAAATGCACTGGGGAATCTACAAAGCAAATTTTTCCTGCAAACGAGTCCTTGCTTGCAGAAACACAAAGAAGAGGATGGAGATGTCACAAGAGCACGCTCCAGGTGAACACTTCCTCGGTAGATCCTCTTTCCAGAGCAGTCATAGCGCATTTCCTACCTGAATGGCAACCCTCTCACAAACGGCTTGCCAAGTTGCCGTCCCCTTGGCAAGCAAGGTGAGAATCAAGGCCATGTGCTTGCTTGATTAGCTGGGAGAATCTTTTTTTCCTCTGACCCAGAGACCTCGTCTGCTTTTTGTCACCAGAGCTAGGCCACTGCCTGAAGAAATCAGCCGCAGAAATGCCTGTCAGCTCATGCCTCGATGTCTTAATTGCTCTCTGTCAGCAGATCTGGGCCACTCCCAGGAGAAGTCAGCTGCAGAAATTCCCCGGCAGATCATGTCCAGAGACATTGACTGCTGATTGTTGCTAGAGAGAGCTGGCTCAAAGCCAGTTTCTGGAGAATTGAGCTACAGAAATGTCTGTCAGCTTATGCCCTGAGACGCTGACTGCACTCTGTCCTCAGAGCTGGACCTGCCCCGGGAGAGGAGGCCAGCGACGAAGACGATGACATGGTGGGGGAACCTAGCAGCAGCGACAGTGAGACAGAGGTGGGGCTGGAAAATGAACTCGATGATCAGGAGGGACCGCCGTCTGAGGGGGAGGAAGCGACGGAGGCAGGGGCTGGTGAGGACAGGCAGGCGGCTGGGGAGGCTGCCGGCAAGAAGGGTGCTCTTCTATCTCCCCTCGGCACACTAGGCACAGAGCTCTGACCACACCAGAGTCTTATAAGTGGTTCGGAAAACAAAATGTCAGCAGGTAGCCCACCAACTTATCTCTTTTGGCATGCATTTGCAGCGAGGATTTAACATGACATTAACCACAAAAAGTGATGGTGTTGCAATGGAGAGTGTACTTTGGATCACAAGCAATTGGCCCTTCTTTCACTGGTGATCCCTACAACCTCAAGAACAGGGGAAGGGGGAGAGCGCAAATAACTAACATGTTTGTCGTTTGGTTGAGAGAAAGTAGTGATAGGCCTGTCTGTGGGGTTTTGACCAGTGCTTTTGCACTCACAGGACAGCCGAGTGCGGCCAGTGCAGTAAAGGGGAAGCAGAAACCTTGGAAGCCTCCGTCGCAAGTGGAGCTATTAGCCAAGAAGGTGGCCGCTGAAAAGGTGGGATTAACCCCCCACTGTCATACGAGGCACACACACTCTCTTCCCACAGAGACAACAAAATCAGCATTGCACTTGGGTTCAAATCCTCCTGAATGTGCTGCTTCATCGGTTTGACCTTTCAATGCCAGATCAAAAGATTGCAGCTAAGGGAAGTACATCAGTGAGGTTTTTATTACACCTTGAAACTGAGTTGGCTCTGAAAGACGGTCAGGGATTTTTATCATTGTTCGTGGCAGCAGCATGGCGTTGCAGTCATTAATTGCTCTTCTTGACCAAGTCTGCATGCTGTGCAGAATGCCAAGAAGGCAGAGAACAGGAAGAGAGAAGTCGAGGCCAGGGAGAGGCAGAAAAAGGTGGCTGCAGTGGAGAAGCAGCGGAAGAAGCAGAAGGGGCTCTACCTGAAGAAGACCAAGCGGGGCCAGCCTGTTATGAAACACCGCATCGATAAGATCCTGGGGCAATTGCAAGCTTAATGTTGTGCGGTATCTGTTTCTGAACATGACCGGTCTTGTGGGTGTCGGAGCTGATCCCTGATTTCTCTCAGGGATTCAGGGCACGATGCTGCCAGCGGCTCTTTTTTCCAGGCCTCTCATCTTCTTTGCCAGATGCTTCTGTGCATTTGTAGTCATAGACACAGACTGGTTGTCATCAAATGTTGAGGGCACTTGATCACTGAGAATCTACTTGGTCGTCGGAGGGTCTGTGTTTCTGTACTCCAAATTCACAATCTTGCAATAAGCTCTGTTTCGCCATCTGCAATCAGGCTTGGATCATTTGCACAATCCAGAGTGATCACATATGATGCGTATCACATACAATGCATACCACAGACACAAACACAGACACAGCATACAATTTCATGTGGGACATGGCAGGCACAGCATGTACAGCTAAACGCATTTCCGCAGTGTTTGATCATAGCAGGTGATTATGGATAATCATCCAAAGCTCTTGACAGCAGTTTCTCCCATTGTTGCACTATTTCACTGGAAGTACAAAGCACCTACTGACTACTCACCTTGGACAATACACGAAGAAACAGCCGTCAGGATCAATGAAAGAGACAAGCGGTCTGCAAGTAACACAGATGACTGAACTTTGACACTTTCAAGTAGCTGAAATATCCTAATACAGCACGGCTGCGCAGGCTTCGCCAACTTCCTTCCACGAATGTTGCCTGCATGGATTGCCCAAATCATATCATGACTTTATGGACGTCTGCTGTTGGTTTTTTTTCTCTGGAGCACATATTTCATGGAGACTCAAGTCTGTTGATCCCATCTCACAGCAAGTTGGGCTAGATCGGCACATTTTAGAGGCACAAGGCAGTGCAAGCGCAGTATTGCCCAGTCTCATCATGAAACTGTCAATGCCATTGTGTGAATTCTTCAGCCAGGGAAGAACCTCACCCAGAACAGCATGCTTGCTTGCCGCTGAGGGAATTGACAGGTGCAGCGACATCGCAGGAAAACGCGTGTCACAGTCAATCATCCTGTGTGGCATTACCCGCCCGGGAAGGATGTCATTCAGAACGGCGTGCTTGCTTGTCGCCCATGGGCGTGACAGGAGCAGTGGTGTCACAGGAAATAGCGCTGGTCTCTCAGCCTGAAAACATGCTTGCTTGCCTGCCTATAAGACTTACAGGAGCAGTGGTATCACAGGAAAGGAGCGGATCAGCCTGGAATCTCACCCACAGGACTGTGGCTGCCGCTTATGGAACAGATAGGAGCATTAGTTTCACAGGAAGGAGCGCATCAGCCTGGCCAGCAGCCTGAGGCGGAAGGAGGCGCGCGGCTGCAGGGGCTGCAGCTGCTGCTGGGAGATGTTGCTGCAGTGCTGGACCAGGGCGCCCACCTCATCCGCCAGAGCCTGCAGGGCAAATGAATTTGAGGAATACGGATCTTGGATTCCAGGAAAAAAACCTCTCCAATATTGCCTTGAGCAGAAACCAGGTTTTGTAGAGTGTACAACAGAGAGAACAAGATACGATGCTCACTTTGTTGAGCGACCTGTTCTGTGGAGGTCTTGTGCTATTCCTGATGTTGGCAGTAGCGACATAGAATGAGTGGGACTTTGAATTGTGAGGGAATTACCAGCACTGAAGGAGACCCAATGATTAGGATCCTGCAAGCTGAACACTGGGAGAGGGATTCGAGGTAGTTGGAAGGGAGGGTGGGGAGGCAAAAGGGGGGAGGGACCACATTGCTCCCCTGTTCAGGTGGCAAAAGGGTAGGGATCTGCAGAAAACAGGGGTGCCTCTGACAGAGGTGTCAGAGATTGTAGGGCACATACCTGTCGGAGGGCGGGATTGAGGGTCACCAAGAACAGCTGGCACTCCAGGTCTCGGTGCGCGGACCTGTACCCAAAATTTGGGCTCCCAATGGTGGCTGCAATTGGCAGCTCGCTGCCAGGGGGAGTGTACCTGCAGCAAAACAGGCATCTGTCTAGCTACTTTCATTCCTGCATCTCCCATTAGGGCCTTCCCCAATAGAAACAGATGGCAACAAATGAGCTCCCTATCACTTTGGTGTTTCGCAAAGTGGCTACAGTGGCATGCTTTGAAACCTCAAAGCCCATCTTGCCCCCCTTCGATTGATTCTCCACCAATGTGAGCTCCACTTCTCACCAATGCAAGTCTGCAATTTCGGCATTGCCTTCAAGCAGGGTGGAAAGGGGGGGGGGGGGCGGTTGGCAGCTACCAGATGCCTTTGGCATGGAATTGCCACCCATCCCGCTTGTATTCCAGCAGCTGCCTGCGTGCAGGGGGGTCCCCTGGCACACCCCTCCCCCACCGGCGAGAGAGGAACCTCCAATTGCTGCGCTGCAGCATGCTGTAGGCGGTGGGAATGAATCCGGCCGCTCCCTTTGCTCCAAAGAATCCGTTGGCCTCTGGGGATGCCGTCAGGATCTTCACATCCACCTGTAGAAAAGGAATATACCTTGAAGCCTAGCAAATACTGTATTGCCTTCTTTTCATGACATCATGATCAGGAGGATCGAGGACATTGCTATGCAACCTTTTGCAATTCAGAAGTGGATGTGTATTCAGCACAGCACACTTTTATGCCTGGATCTACAGCTCCTCAGCATCGCATCACCAAATACCATGCTTTCAGGTTTGAATTCTGCATTTGAGCATGTGCGCTTGAGAGCGGCCAGGAAAAGCAAGTCAGGTGCTCAAGTCTCAAGGAGGCTAAGCCTACCTTTGAATTAGCAGCCAGTGCCTCCTTGAAAGGCCGAGCCAAATTCAGATAGGGACTCGAAAGCGTGAGCAGTCCACCAGCTTCTCCTGCCCTGCATTGACATGAACACCTGTGAACGGGATGGTACAAGATCAATTGCTGCTAGCGGAGGCATTCCTGAGACATTTAAACTTATTGTGCCCATGAAGGTTCCGTGAATCAGGAAGATGCCACGTCCAATGCCCAAACAAGTCTCTACTGTCACGATGCTGAAAGCAATCTTGCAATACACGAGAATGCCATGGATGTAATTGATCCGATTGATTTGACATCATTGCCCATGGATCAATTCCAAGCCAGGACACACAGATTAGATGGTGGCCATTTTTTGTTTTCTACAGAGTCCTCGTCTGTGAAAGGGCTATCGACCGCAAGGTCTGACAATTTACTGTGGCACAGCTACAATTCTGCTGTGCTCATTGACTGACAGTGTTACTGGTGTAGAGGGCAGAGTGCAGAGTCATCATCAATCTAGGAAATGCATACACCCTGCACTTAAGTCTCAACAGCCTTGCAGAAAATCCTGCTGAGATTGACCTAATCTCACAAGGAAAGGGATCAATGTTTAAACATGTGAATCATGGACCTGCTCTTGCGTCTGGCACATCTGTATCTGTTGAAGAGCTGCAGGCACTCATCAAAGGGAGGAGCACCTCATGAGAGCAGCCGTCATATGTTCATCCTGCGCCACACCTGCAGATGCAAGCTGCATAGCGGGAAACACCCAAGTGTCCGCCTCTCTACCTGCACATCAGCATGGGGGAACAACCATCACACAATCCCCC
>QAXI01000417.1:598311-625858 GCA_004335615.1 Chloroidium sp. JM
ACCCCCCCCATGACGTGCTGTTTTCCCGTAGGTTTCGCGCTGCTGGAGTGCATACGGGGCTGCTCCTGCCACCCGCGGGAGTACAGCTTCACCCACCCCTACGGCACCTCCATCACCAGCTGGCGCATCCTGACCCCCACCCTGGACCCTGGGGCGCAGGTCTGCACCACCAAGATCACGGTGCTCAACCGCAGCATGCACACGCCGCCCGAGTACAAGGTCAAGCTCAACAGCATCATGGTCACGGAGGAAAAGGGCTTCACGATGTGAGTCCTCTCAACACACCCCCTTGTCCTTCTACCACCATCCAACATGCCCGTCATCTTTCGGGCATCTGCATGATTGCTTCTGACTTCGAAAATCAATAGCAATGGTGCATCAGCCTCTTTCATTGTCTTTCTACCGGCCCCTTCTATACCCTTTCCTCCTGACATTCCAGATTCGTATGTCCACTGTTCAGTCCAACCTCGACGTTCATGCTCTTCAAAGCATCCAGGCCCAGGTTTGGGCTGATAAATCAAGTCCCAAGAGCAGCTGTTGCAACTGTGCGATACTTGTGCTTGACTGGCCGCTCAGGCGGATGTTGATCCTGATGTTTTCACTCAAGTTTACTCTTGAATGCAGGCCCTGGCTACATTGTGACACATGCCTGGGGAGCAACCTGTGACCCCCTCGCATCTGCAGCCAGCATAGCGCAAACAGCAGCTTATGTATCGGGGCAGCTCTCTGCAAAACGACAGCCGCCTTCATCCGGCGAATCCGTCTGCGTCTTCTTTCCAACTTTGATTAATCGCTGTGCTGTGTGGGTCATCTCACATGCACCAGCAGCTTTGAATGATCATAGTCTTATCGAGTTGTTAGGTGTCACAAGGCTGGGGCAGGCCAGGCACAACAATCATCCTGTGGGGATCCATAGGCTGATTGTTGTGCAGCACTCCAGAGTTTCCTGCCGAGGCCTCAAATGTAACTTGATTAAGTGGGGTGGACTCCTCTGTGCAGAAATTCGTTGCAAGGCAGTTGGTGGTGTCCAGAGCACAGTAGACCGAGTGAAATGTCGTTTTGTCATGTACCATCTTTGCTGGTCAGTGCAGCAGAGGAGATCCCCGTTGCTGCCAGTGCACATCTGTTTTCCCTGTTGCTGTTATTACCCAAACTGTCTCTTGTATATTTTCAGGTTCCTGCTGTATGGCTTGCAAAGGCAGACCAATCATTGGAATGGCCCACCAGACTCTTTTGTTCTTGTGTGCTGGCTACTTCTGCCTCACCTGTCACTTGATTATTTGATGCGACCTGTGAAGGGACCCAGTCAAATGATTTGCATGAGATTATGTATGGCATGTGCGAGGATCAGTATCCTGTGCTTAACCATTAGAACTTTCAAGTGGCTAGATGTATTTGTCAGAATGTGGTGTGCTTGCTGATCTGCAGAAGAAGCACTGTAAGCACTGTAAGAGAGGGGCAATCAATTCTCTCCCTTCAGCCCCATGCACCACACGATCCTGGCTGATCAGAACGCACGATATGCAGCAATTCACAGGTTCCCTGATCTCCAAGGGATTCCTGATGGTTGGTGCCAAAAGAGTGCTGCACGCCTTCTGTCAGATAGGAACAACACTGCTCACTTGAAGTTCTCGAGGTTCCACATGATGCCTTGGAATTGACATAAAAATACATTTTCCAGGATTGCTTCTGAACATCATTCTGAAAGTCTGCGCAGCATTTGATCAGTCACACCAGAAATCTCCCATACAAAAGCAAAGCAAGCATGCGAAGCAAGTATGGCTGGTATTTCAGCTCTCTCACAGCAGTTTCTGACCGGAAAATCGCATTCACTACATAATCTCCTGATCATCTGAACGCTTTACTTTACAAAAGTTCAGCAATGTGCTGGCTATAAGACAACTGACAGCAGCCGGACAGCTCGACAGGGCGCTTAGTCCGTCTTTGGCGGGCGCACTGGAGTAGCCATTTTGAAGTATGTGGTGATCCAGTTCCCTATGATGGCCAGCAGGACCGCTGCCGCCGCGGCAGCCACCACGTAGCCCTGCAAACCAGGCCCGGCCATTTCGCTTGGCATTTGAGAGCTGAAGGAACCGTGTGACATAACAAGCGCTTAAAGTGGGGCAAAGAACCCAGGCGCTCGATTAAAGTTATAGCATTCATGCGATGACACACATCACAAGGTGGCAATATGCATACAGACGCCAAACAAAAAAGCTGTGACGTCATCGGAAAGGGCCGGGGGCCTCACTAGCAGGGCGAAATTCGTCGTGCCGGGTGCCGAGAGGTGGTCAGGGGGCACTGCCTCTGCCGTGACGCTCCTCCAGCCGTCCTTGGAGAACTTGGAGAGCGCCTCCACGACCTCCGGGGTGATGGCCGACACAAACGGGCTCTTGAATCGGTACATCTGCGCATCAATCGCATGGTCTCCAGCAAACCCATAGAACATCCCCGTCCATGTGTAAACAAACGCATCTGCTTTCTCATCGATGATGCTCTGAACTTGTTCCCCTTCATATGGGGAAAGGCAGAAGCTTGATCCCCTTGGAAAGGGGAGGGTGGGGAGGGCAAGGAGGGGTGTGTTGGAAAGGGGGGTCCAATATGGTGCCATACTCATGGAAACTTGCCAGCCAGTAATGAAAGGGGATGAGGAAAGCATTTACAGCAGAAGGCATGCAATACCTTTCTGTTACGGAACAGGATGAAGGCCGGCCCACTGATGATCTGGAACCTCTGGGCTATCTCCGGGTTGTTCTCCACATCGACGAAGGCGTGCAGCAGCCAGGGCTTCTCCTCCCGCTCCTGCTCCGCGAAGGCCCGCCACATCTGCTGGTCCGAGCCATGGTCCTCCTTCCCAAAGTAGACAAACCTGGGGGACGATTCACCTCAGCTCACAGCACCAGAGTGGCTATGGTGCAGCAATGAAAATGTATGAGTCCATCTTGCAGCAGGATGATTCAAGAACAGTCCTTTGGGACGGTGTCTGACTATCCTTTGAACCCCCTGCTGGACGATGAATTAAATACCAAGGTACAAGGACAAACACCGCACCCCAAACAAGGTTGCCTCGAGAGAGCACAACGGAGCCCCACAACCAGCAGTGCTTTCCTCCAAGATGTGCTGTGCACCTGAAGGACTTCCACTGAGCAGATCATCTGAAGGATCCATGCTTACTACAGCTGGGTTTCCACAAATGATAAGGAGTAGACAAAGCAATAGCAGTAAGCGACTCTCTTCCTCAAGTGTCGAGGAGATAGGATCTACCAGAATCCGGTCGTCTGGCCAGACGCTGCTTGTGTGGCGTGCTCAAAGTTTTCCGAGGTCAGGGAAACTACGGCATGTTCATGCCCATGCTGGGCGAAAGCACATACTGACCCGAATACTAGAATCAGAACGCGGAGCATTATTGGTATACGCGCCACGGAACGTTTCTATTCTTTACCAGTCGGTAGCCCGTGAGCTTGAGGCAAGAACTAGCTCATTACCCTGATGTGGCTGGAAGATGTAAGTGCAAAATCCAATGCAGATCTTTTCAAGAATGTGTCAATGAATGGGAAACTTTCAGCTGCAACTTGCCACATCATGACAAACAAGCCACCATTGAGCTAGCAAACTGAAAGGATGGGAGTGTCCCGCATGTCACACAGTGGCTTGAAGTGAGTGCCATACTTGCACAGGCACTGTCTGCCAGTAAATAACAGCTGAACGATCATTGAGCCCTAATACGAAGAATCTCCCCAGCCGTCTACTTCTTCTTTCCAGCCACTGTCTTAGTCTTTCCTGCAATCATGCGACATCATTCAGCAAGCACAAGGCTACCGCTTTGCCCCCCAAACTGAAGAAGAGACACGATATAAGTCGCGTCGAGTGCAGCATAGCAGATCTCGTTTGAAGCCAAATATTCTTTGGACAAGGAGATCCACTTGTTTGTGCAGAAATTGTTTGTTGGTGGCAGGGAAAAGACCACGACATAAGTGAACATACAGAAGCTGCTTTTTGACAGGCATGAGAAGAGCTCTGCAAGGAAGCTTGACCCCCGACAGATCTGCCAAGCATGCTTGTACAGTGCAGATTTCCCTCCCCAGATTTGTAATTGTATCCCAAGATGAAAATCTAGGGCAAGCAGACCAGCCTTATTTCGCTGTGGTGGGAGAGGGTGGAGCTTGCCTTTTCTGGTGCGGGCATTTGTCTTCGTCTTCTGTCCCCGAACAGGCAGATTCTGCAACAGATGGCCAATTGTCATGCAATCCACACGAGATATTGTCTTCAGCAAAGGCAGTAACTAAAGGGCTTGCTTTGTCATTGGCCCTCAACTTTGCGTTCAAGCTGATATGATAGGCTCGCATGACAATCGAAAAGCGGTCGGGTTGAGCTCCGATCAACTCTCGTCCGAGCAATTCAAAAGATCCTCTGCTGCTTGTCATTACATGCATGCAGCAATACTGCCAGACTAGAGCATCTCCAACTCCCCATCCCCATCCCCATCCCGTTGTCTCCCCTCCTCCTCCAGTGAAGCCAATGCAAGGTGGAGTGCACACCATGATGTGCCTCTTGCCGCGGTAGCACTGGATCTCTTTGAGCCTGCGGATGTTGAGGGAGTTGAACCGCCTCAGGTCTCCCTCCGTGGTGTACTTCTCCACCTCGTCACGCAGCTGGGACAGCTCACCCTCGGTCAGCTCCCTGATCCTCTTCCCTTGTACGCTCTGCACAACCCACATGGTCTTCAGGACGACACCTTCTGGGATGCTCTCATTGTGCTCTTCATGCTGCCTGTTCACATTCTCGTTTGCTAGGCGATGTCGTCGCAGGGCTTGCAATTCAGCCCCTTGGATGCTCAATGACGCTCACTTCCAATCCAAGACCAGTTACACCAGCAGCCCAAGACACCAGCCCCCTTTCCGTGCTCCCTTCACCTCTGCTACCTTGCATGGTCGGCTACCATAATCAAATTATGTGTTGTTCCAGCTGGACGTCCATGTCTCAATTTCTGCCCATGCTGAGTCTGCTGTATGGACATTTATCAAGAGATTCTAATCTTCCTGTATCACTAGCTGGAGACCTACAATCCTTGGCCCCGCTCCTTCTCCTTCCCCTCCAAAAAGTCAGCTGTTTGGAAGGCACCACTTCCGACGCCAAGTGTGGACCATGCGAAGAAGACAGGTGAGGAGAATGAGACTCACAGGGACCTCTGCAACCAGTGCCTTAGCCGTGGTGGGCCCAATCCCGTAGATGTACCGCAGAGAGTACTCCACATGCTTGTTGTTTGGAATCTCCACTCCTCCCACACGGGCTGCAACAACCTTCAGGGGCACTCTGCTGCGGAAAATCTGTACACACCGCTATGTCAGTCCATTAAGCAGGTCTGTGACCTTGGTGGCCAGCAGCACTTCTGTTCGAGCTTATTTCAACAAGTCAACATCTGGTATGGTACAGCAGTGTATGGCAGATGTAAGTCAGGCTGGTCGCAGCAGTTTCACCGGCTGCTTGGCGTGGCAAGGGCGAGAGAAGGATGCAAGAGGAGGTGCACGAAAGCTCTTCAGGTTCTGCAAACATAGAGCTTAATGAAGCAAGACGTTGCGTCGGAAGCGAATTTATACCGGGATCATCTATTCTCAGATCGACACAGTGGCATACACGCCCACTCTGAGCGATATCAACGCAGAAACATACCGTGGGAGCCGCAAGGCTCATCGAAGAGAATTGAGCAGCCAATGCTCCGGCCATTTTGAACTTCGTTTCCGCAAACAATTTCGTGAGCAGGGGCCGCGAGCTAAGGGTGGCCCAATCTTTGCAGGGTTCCTGGAGGGGTGGGGTGGAGAGAAGCACAAGGGAATGAAAATAATGTACCTGTTCGACCCGAAACAAGCAATTTCTACAAGTATACATTGCCAATTCGCTCGCTTCGAATCGCTACGTTCATTCCTTGCAATTTTGCGACTTTTCAGCTAAGAAAGGAAGCTCAGAGAAAAATCCACTGTACCATCCTTGTGGACGTTCGACCTGTGTTCAGAGAGTGGAGAATGAGGATGTCCAAGAGCATGAGGGAGGTGTGCAGCTGCCTGCGCGTGTTCGTGCTGCTGGTGAGCACTAGTAACCTCGTGCATCGGCAATCTAGGCTCTTCGTGCAGAGTGCCATCGTTTACAGACGAGCGCGTATGAGCTATCTGCTTTCTGTATTGAAAATTGTCTCTCGGGCTTGGCAAGGTCGACTTGTGAACGAAATGAGTTCATCGCATAGCATCCCTAGTCCTCCCTCCTCCCCCACCTTCAGAAATGTTCCAACAGAAGCTCATACTGCTAGTCTCTGGCAGATTGAACGGTAAGAGCAGGTACTAAAGTAATTCAATGAATTGGACACCTAAAGTTGTCAGCACCACGCAGGCCCTCGCATTTGATTCAAAGGCGTGGAGCTCCGCCAGGAGGACCATGGAAGGGTCCGGCATGGTACAGTCGGCTCAGCGGGCCGTCAAGCAGTACGGTAAGTCTTGGACTTGCCTGGAGGTCCCCCGTCAAGTACAAGTCTCATCCATGGGCCTACTTGTCAGCTGTATCAAAAGATGTGAAGTCACCTTGGATAACTTTTACACAATCCTGCAGCTGCATTGTTCATGAAGAGTGCTCCCCGTCGATACGATGCACTGATCCTGTTTTTGCCCACAGTGCACGTTCCGGCTGAGTTCAAGACCCTGACCAGGACCTGGGAACAAATCTGTATCATGTGGGCCAAGGCGGACCCTCGGCAGCGCAGAATGATCATGCTGGTTGGAGTGCCGCTGGTCCTCCTGTGGAATCTGGGGGGTGAGTCAACATCCTCCAATATTCAAATGCATCAAACCCATCCCATCTTCCAAATGGGCAGAAATCCCATTTCCTGGACCTAATTTTAATACCTAAGATATCAGAAGAGGCCTGAATCACCACTTCTTCACAACAATTTGTGACCACGTTCTCCTCTCAAATTCCTCAACTGAAAGTGACATTACCATTGTGCGATGACTCTTTCAAGAGCACACAGCATTCCTCTCACAATCGTCCGTGATGTCCAGTATGTGCCTGCCACTTCAGATCATATTGTAAACCAACACTGAGACTTCAAAGCGAGCAAGAACCACAGAAAATTTGGACGGTACCACAGCTCATCTCCTGCAAGAAACGATACGAATGCCTGCTTCCCTGAACAATCACTGCGACTGCTGCAGGCCGCGTTCCCCTAATCTACTACAAGGTCGTGCTGGCCTCCATCCTGCCTGCAGTGTCCGCCTTTCTCCTTGCCCGCCTGGTGGTGCGCCTTTTCTGCTGGCTGACGACCGCTTACCTGGGGATTCGCGACTGGGGTCTGCGGTTCACCAGGGAGGCACGGGCCCTGACCCGGCACCTGACGCTGCCTACCGCCGTTATCCTCCTGGCCCGGATCTTCGCCAGGCTGATGCTTGAGGTCGTGACAGCTGTGCTGGGAAAGCTGTTCAAGGGGAGCGACTGCGCCGCCGCTGCTCTTATCCCCGCCCGCCTCGCGCTGAAGCTCCTCTGGGCGTCTGGGATGTGGGGACCCCTGATTCACGCTCCAAACCAGGGTGAGTCACTTCAGCCAGTCATTGCAGATGGTCATCGATCTTCCTTACGCAGAGGAGAGAAAGGGCACTAGCGGATTTATGCCCCAATATGTCTTATCAGCTTGAATGAGGGGGAAATCAAGGGGTAGCTTTATGCAATGATGGCAAAGTTGTGTTTAGAAAGCATGACGACATTGCCACAAGCAGGCCAATGCTTAACTTGAACTTTATTTGAGAAGAGAATAGTAAAGGTGCTGCAATGCAGGTGGCCGCAAACGGGGTCGGCGCTGTTTCTACAGGGCAGTGATGTATATCATCAAGGATGAGCTGCTGAAGTTGGCCAGAACCCCCTTCCCTTCCGATTACCTGTTTGCCTGCCTGGCCTGGTTCCCAGCGGTCCAGGCCAGCATCCTGATCATCAAGAGAAGGTGATTTTCCTCAGATTCTGTGTCGTATCTGCCAAGATCCAATTAAAATTGTTGCCATCGTGTCCAAAATCCTCAATTTTGATATATATTCTCAGCTTTCATGTCCATCGTCTTTGCTGGTGCATTTTGTTTGGAAGCGGCACGCAGCAGAGTGCAGTTACTCTTCAAAGACATGGAACTCAAGATTCTCGAACTTGGTAGTCTCAAAAGCATGGCATTGTGCAGGTCACTGCGGGGTGTTCACCTGCCCCCAGCCATCGCCTACCCTTTGGCTGCCTGGGAACGCTCCATCAAAGCTGCCAAGGGGACCCCAATGGGCTGGCTGGTGACGGCCGTTCTTGCTTTCTGAGGCCATCTGTGGGGACATGGCTCTGTGGTGGCCATGTATCGTTTCGTCCCCTACTGAGCCACAGGCCAGTCTCTGCTGGCGCCAGTCTTTTGCCTGGCATTTTGTAGTTTCATTGAACATTCAATTCATTCAAACCCCATTTTTCTGACGCATTGCTTTACCCTGGAATTTTGCAAACTTCCACGCGCGTAACCCCTTTCAGGCCTGCCCAGCTGCCCTTTATCATAAGAACGGCACCTCGGAGGGTTCCCTTATTGTTTTAAATTGTTGTTCATTGCAAACTTCCACACGCGTAACCCCTTTCAGGCCTGCCCAGCTGCCCTTTATCATAAGGACAGCACCTCGGAGGGTTCCCTTATTGTTTTAAATCATTGTTCATCAAATACAATTCAGCACAGTCCGCACAATGTGCTGAGACTTCAGGAGTAAATCGTAATTTTGTACATGTGGTCATGATGCATTTGCTGTCTACAAGACAGCCTTTTGTCAGGTGCAAACAACATTGCTGGCTTTGCAGTGTCTTCTTAAGACTTCAGAGCCCGTTTTGTAGCTGACTGTTACCCAAGCTGCACTTCCACAGCAATGAAACATGGAAGATTAGAGCACCATTTCTTGCAGAATTTTACGCTTCCTCCCCTCAGCGTAACTTACTGTGGCAGGGTCCATAGATAGGAACTGGATCGCCAGCTTAGGTTTGGCATGTCAGTCATGTATCTCTTAAATTGAGACTGGAAAGGCTAAGGGGAATTGAGAGTCTTCTGATTGTAATCAGTGGGTGCGGAGACTTCCCTAAACAGGGGAGTTTTCACGATGGGCCCATCAGTGCCAGACCACTATGTGCCCTCCTCTCTGGCTTCACAAAAAGAGTGGACTTCTCCTGTTACTTCGCCAGAATTGCCATTCCCATCAGATCGTCTGCCATTCACCCCGTCCTGTCCTGTCCTCATTCATAACTCCCAATCCCTGAGATGAGAAGAGCTTTGAGTCAAACCTCCCCTCCCTTCCAGCAAATCGATTGAGTCACTCCATAGACGCAATGTACCGCAACCTGAACAGTACCTTCTGAGGAATGCAGTCAAGGTCTCCAATGCAAAACTACAAAACAGAGTGAATTTTGCAATGTCTGACGACACTGATTGATTGGCAGGCTATCAGTGCAATACAAGTAATTCAAACGCTTGAAATATCAGAGAAGAGACTTCCAGTGGCTGCACAGCAACCAGCCGCCCTTCTTTATCAATTCGCACGATCCAAATACCCTGACTCCTGCACTGTCATTTCCCTCATGCGGTGGTTGGTTTTTTCAAGTTGTGGCATTGCTTTTTTGCCTGGTATTCTGCAGCAAATCTGGTTCAGTACTGGCTGTCGCTGGGACACGAGTTATAGAAGAGGGATGGGCTGGCGACAGCTCAACGCTACAAGACGGGCAACAGTGCTGGAAAAAGGGCGCGGTGAAGGGTCACAGCAGGACCATGCTGTACTTCAGCTCCAGCTTTCCAAAAAGAAACTGAAGTCATCAGAGGTCAAATACAGCGTACAGCGCGAGATCAAATCCTGGGGGTGAATGCATAGCCAGGAAACTAGAAATTACTGCTGGGAAGATTACTGCACAGGCAGGGGTCGCATCTTATTATATGGAAGGCTGCACATGCACTGAGTTGCAAGTAGCCTCACAGGTAGAAGAGAAAGGAAGTCAAAGGAATCTCCTTAAAGGAGGCTCCTTCTGGATTTTTGGGGTCCACTTCCCCCAACCCCTCCAAGCCCTACCCTAAAATTTCCAAACCACAGCAGTGTTTGAAGGCACAAAGTCCATTCATTCATCCTCTTCGAACCCAAAACACCAAGCAGCGATGCAGAGGATACGTCCGAGGAGTGGCGCGCGCAGACCTACCTCTGATGGGAGGCAGAAGGGACAAGGTGAGACCCTGGAGATCTGATCAAGTCTTGCGTGATTGCCTTTCAGCCTTGATTGGTTCGAAGACATCGAGTGAACCCCTTGGATGACCTTTGCGGATGATCCTTGTGCACCACCTCTTCATCAAGGCTTGCCCAAAAATGGCGGGACCACCGAGCATGGCGATTCAGCTTGCAGCTTGTAGGTCCCGTGCTGCTGCCACTGAAGAAGATCGCGGGACCTTCTGCATCCCTTAGGGCCGAACAATTGCCAAGGCCCAGAGAGTTGGAAGGATCTTGGACCAGAAGGTGATGTGCTTGCCGCTTTCTTGTTATGGCTCTCTCGAAGACGATTATGACTCTTCGGATGCATCGCTCCCCTATCGCTCTATGGATTGCCATGGTGAAACTCCAAAGGAAGGGAAAGAAGGGGCGCGCACAGCATGTTGAAGAGGATTCGATTCTCCAGATAGCTTGATGCAGGTGCAAAGATATAGGAGCAATTTAAATTGACAGAGCCGGAATGGAGATGCCTTTGGGCTTATGGATATGCTGATTACCGTCTGAACACAAGATTGTGATCTTGAAGCTTGGATAAGGTCAGACTTTAAAAATCAATAATCTGAGCATTTGCCATTGCTCCAGGTGCCTGACAAGCGCTCCTGGTTGGACATGGTGGAAGAGCATGTCTGGGATTCACCTTCGACCACATGCTCCCTTGGGAGATGGATACCATGGCCAAGTGGGCTCAGCAGGGGTGGGTCCACTGGGTTGTCCCGGGGACATTTTGCAGTGCGAAGAAAGACAGCGAAATGAGAATGCCCAACAGCATGAGGTAGCTGCTGCACCGCCTGCGCGTGCTCATATTTCTGGTGAGTACTGGACTCGTGCTTTGGCAATCTGGGCTCTTCGTGCAAAGAGTTGTGACTTGCAGAAGAGCGTGTACAAAGCATAGGTGTTCATATATTGCAAATTGCGTCTCAGACTTGGCAAAGTCGACTTGTGCACAAAGTGAGTTCACTGAACAGCACCACTGAACCTCCCTCCTCCCCCACCTTTAGAAATTTTCCAACGAGAAGCTCGTATTGCTGATCTCTGGCAGATTAAATCGACAGAGCACGTACTGAAGTATTTCAATAAATTGGAGGCTTCAAACTTGACAACACCGTTCAGGCCTTCGCATTCGCTGAGAAGGCGTGGAGCAACGCCAAGAGCTCCATGACAACCAACATGGGGACCGCACAGCCTTCTCCGCGCGGCCGCACTGTCCGGCAGCATGGTATGTCTTGACCTTGCCTGGCAGTCCCTCATTTCACATATTACAGTACAACCTCTCCTAAACGGTCTCCCTTGTAAAACATTTTCAGTCACTTGGAGGCGAAAGCCTCTTCCGGGTCAGAGTCACCAAGCAGAATTTGGATTGGGTAGCTCAAGCAGCCAAATATTTGCGGGAAAAGTTTTCAATGGGGGAGGTCACCAAAGACCCAAACACTGTACATTCCATCGCCCTCCTTGTCAATTGATTACGCACTTTTCAAGGTTTGCATACCACAAGCTCGTGAAGCTGCAGCGCATAAAACATGATGCACCGCCATCATGACAATAATGCTCTTGCCTACAGTGCATGTGCCGGCCATCTTCGCCAACCTTGGGAGGTCCTGGAGGGCAGTTCGCGTTGTTCTGGCCAAGGTCTGGAACAACCCAACGCAGCGCAAGGCCCTCCTGCCGGTTAGGCTACGCTCCTGGTCCTTCAGGGGTGAGTATTCAAGCAACCATCTCCAAAAGCATTCTCTTTCAGCCTGAAGAGATTCCCTTCCTAAAGGTGATGGGATACCAGCAGAGGCCTGGGTCACCATCTCAGAATCATTCATGAAGGCATCCCTCTCAATTGCATGAACATCAATATCTACTGCATTCCACGAGCACACTGCATTCCCATGTTAACTGTTGGGGAGGGATAGGAGTGTCTCCCGGCCAAAACCATCTCAGATTGCAGAATGTCTGACGTTCACTCCATTTCAGATTGCGAAGCAGCACTGAGACCCTAAAAGCAAGCAGAGCAAACTAAAGCTGTTGAGAACTCTCCACACCTCACCTCCTGCAATAAGCGATACAAATACCTACTTCCCCGAATCACGTCACCTCTACTGCTGCAGATCGGATCCCATGATCTACTACAAAGTGGTCCTGGCCTCAGTCCCCCCGGGCCATCTTTGCCTTCTTGGATGTCCGCCTAGCGCTGCGCTTCTGCTGCTGGCTCATTGCCACCCGCGCCTTGCCTGTGCGCGTTACCAGGGAGGCCCGCACCCTCTCGAGTTACCATGCCGACTGTCATCATCCTCCTGGTCCGCATGTAAGTGCGACTGGTGATGGCGACTGCTGCGGCCCTTCAGCTAGATGACTCGTGGCAGCAAGTCTGCCTCCGCAGCTACCTACCTCACTTGCCGCGCACTGAAGATCCTCTGGGCGTGTGGCCTCTGGGGGCCACTGAACTGCCCATCAACCAATCGTGAGTCACTGCTGCCAACTGTTTCAGATGATTTCTGGGGCAAAGGACAAGGATCATACATGCAAGTGTGATGCCCTAATGCTGACACTGCATCTGCTTGAGCTATCTCGTCAATTTTGTCAATATGCACAGTCACATGGGATGGGTCTTCAAAGTATGTGTGCCGCAAGATTGTGCAGCTGCAGCAATCATGGAAATGTTGCTCCCCGTCAATACCATGCCCAGCCTCCATAGCAATCTCCTCTTGCCTGCAGTGCATGTTCCTGCCGTCATCAAGACCCTGGCATGGACCTGGGGCGCGATTCGCCTTGTGTGGGCCAGGTAGTCCAGAACCCCAGGCAGAGGCAGGTGCTCAAAGTGACCGCCGTGCCAATCATCCTGCTGTGGTTTTTGGGGGCGAGTCACTCTCCCACCTTCTCATAACAATACCAGCCAAAAGAACAGGACATCCTTTGAGTGGAGGTGATCAGATTCCTGTGTGACCACCATCTCACAATGTTTTGTGAAGACATCCTCCTCCTCAGATTAAGTGAATGGAACCACAACTTTCTCTGAGCACACTGCAATCTGTCGTCATTCGTCTGGGAGGTTTATGAGTGTCTGCCTGCCAGTTTATCTCATGGTGTGAGTCAACATTGACAATCTGATAGCATATGAATTCCAGCCCCCCAATTTATCACCATGAATGCTGCAGATCGTATCCCCATCGTCTACTTCAATGTCATCCTCGCCGCCATCCTGCCTGCCTTCCTGTCTACGCCATCATCTGCGCCGCGCCGCTGGCTGCCTACAAGGCAAGCCGTGCATGGGGTGTGTACGTCGCCAGAGGCCCGCGCCCTGAGTCGGCACCTTACCCCCTGCCCACCCTCGTCGTCCTGCTGGCCCGAATCTACGCGATGCTGGTGCTTGCGAGCGTGGCGGCCATGTGGGGCTGACTGTCCGCGGGCAGCAAGTGTGCCTCTGTGGCTACCAACGTAGCTCGCCATGTGCTGGGGATCTTCTGGATGAAAGGGCTGTGGGGGCCCCCTGGCCCAGCCTTCAAATAATCGTGAGTCTCTACAGCCAATTGTTGCGGATAGCCACCGGTATTTCTGAGGCAATGGACAGTGAGAATACATGCGATTGTGATGCTCCAACACTCACACGGCATCAGCTTGAATGAGGGAACATCAAGGGGTGGCAGGGTGCAATGGTAACAATGTTGTTTGTCGAGGACCCAATGAGAACGGCACAAGCAGGCTCTGCAACTAAAAACTCAACTTTCTCTGGAGAAAATGAGACCCAAGGTGCTGCAATACAGGTGGCCACAGGATGGGCAGGGCCACAGCTTTCCAAACAGTGGTGGCCATCATTGCGGAAGAGCTGCGCATCTCGGCCCTCCTGGCAGACTGCCTGTTCACCTGCGTTGCCTACTTCCCGGTTGTCCAGGCCATCATCCTGATCGCCAAACGGAGGTGAACTCCCTAGACTCTGTGAAGGCTTGAACATCTGGCCCCAGATGTCATTGTGTCCAGGAGTTTGATTCATTATCTTTACTTCCATGCAAATTGTCATCCACTCCCCATTCCTGATGGTGGCGTTACGCAATTCAGTGCATGCAAAGGACACTGAAGTCTTCTCCAATATCTCCAAATTTTCCCCTTAGGAACGTGGCTTTGTGCAGGTCTCTGCGTAGCATTCCCCTGCCGCCTATTATTGCCTTTCCGCTGGCCGCTTTGAGCCGCAGCATTAATGCGGCCAAGTGCACACTAATAGGCTGGGTGATAACCACCATTGCCGCCTTCTGATGCAATCTGCTGGACCTCAGTGTTCCGTCTGTTTACATTTTTTCTATGGACACTGATTGCCCCGTACTGCTGCCAAACTATTTCACCTGGAAACCTTACAACATTTCCATGCGTACCCCCTCTCAGGCCTGTCCAGCTGCCCTCTCCCATGGGGGCAGCACGTTAGAGGGTACATTTTGTACGATGTTGTTGTTTATAAATTGTTCTTTAGCACTCTGTTCCAGGCACTGATAACAATCTTTCCTGGCTGCACATTGTCTGTTATCATGCATTTGATGCCCATTTTGTCGCCTGCTGTCAAACAGCCAAGCTGGGCAACAGCTCTACGAGAACATTGTAGATGTGGTTTTGTATTTGTTTCGGCTACTTTTAAAGTGAGCAGCAGTGAGCAGCAGATGCCTTGTTTGTACACTGTGTCACTATGTCACCTGTATTGTATTTGTGGAGCAGAGGGCTCCTGCGCATCGCTGAATTCTCAATGCGGGAGACGCAGTTGGTTTGTGATTTGAAAAGTGTTTCTATGCAACCATGCACCCAAGATGCATTTACAAGATCCTGAAAACATGCACTGCACACAAAATATTGAGCATCAGATAGCTTAGGCATTCACTTGATTCCAAGATGACTAGACAAACTCGCAATTGTTCAAGCAACTGTTCTGGCAAGAACACAAGAGAAATCAGGGCAAATAGATTCTTTAAACGTTCGTTGAGGAACACTTGCTACCAAAACCGTCAAAATTCGTTCTGTGCAATCAGGAATTGAGGCAACCACAACTGTGGGGCAATTTAAGCAAGACTTGCAAGCGATTTCTCAGAAACCTCCAAGTGGCAGCATTGATCATGAAGCAAGCAAGGACCATACAATTCCCACATTCAAAAGAGTCGTTGAACATGTGAACGAAAAATCGTCATTATTCTCAAGGCAAAAAGAGGGAGTTGAGGCAACTTCGGCCATTCAACCCGTTGTACAAAAGCAAAACGCCATTCATTTCTCCAAATGCTGATTGCCATGGCAAGCTAAGGGGAGGGGGCTGTGGCAGGGACCGAAATTGTAGGAAAGACAGCTGGGAGCCTGCCGGCATAGTACGTCCCCGGAGGGCACTTGCTGGTCTCAATGAATTGGCAGGCCTGCATATAACCAATGGTTGACTGCAAGACAATTGGCAGGAGGAATAGGATACGGAGTAATTCGTTGCGTGCTGCAATGACTGGTAGTCAAGGACAATTGAGGCAGAAATTGATGGAGGAATGGACAATTTTCCTTTCTAGTGAATTCCCTTGTGAAATCTCAAACCCCACCCTCTCCCTCCCCCCCTCCCTCCCCGACACACACGTTCTCCTTCTCTTTCCTAAAGCCCAGGCGTGTTCCAGCAAGATGCGACACCGCATGATGCTGGGCAGGACTCCAAATCATCAATATGTACATGGCCAACATTCCTTCATAAACCATGTAAAATATATGTGGCACTTATCGTCTTGCGCCCTCAGTGAGAGTCTGCTTGCCTGGCCGGCGTTGCTGATGAGGCAACTGGTGCCATTGGGATCATCCTGCTCCGGAATGACCTCCACCACCCCCAGCACGGTCTTGGGGTCCAACACCTCAGGCTGTCCGTCCTGGCACCGCAGGGCTGGGTCCAGGGCGCTGATGTTCGTCAGCCGGGGGTTGCCCAGGATCTGCAGCTGGCCCACCACGTCCGAGGCCGCAAGGCCCTGCAGCCCTGCACGGGGGATGAAAACTGTGCTTATGGTCGTTTCCTCAGTGTCTCCTCTCGGAGAACTGCATGGCACGGCTTTGTTGGCGCAGGATGTTAGATGGATCCAATGTGCAATCACTGAAAACTCTCTGCCACTGCCTGGCCATCTCGTGATATAGGAACATGAAACTGCACCTCCTCCCCCTGGGATGCGTCTGCGGAGTACAACCACTGCAAGCAGTTGGAATCAAAGAGGAGAAACCACCAAACAGACTGAATCTGTCCCATTGGCTACTCACTGCAGCATCCAGCAAGGAAATGCAGAGGCAGTGGATTTTTGGAGAGAGAAGATGCCTACCATCTAGGCTGGTGAGGTATGCGTTCCCGACAATGATGATGGGCCCCAACACCTTTTCCAGCGACGGGAAGTTGGTGCTGAAGTTGGTGTTGGGGGTGTTCTGAAGGAGAAGGCCATCCTCCAGCGTGGTGACGTATGTGAGCTGGGGAACCGCTGCCCCTAGGATGGTCAGAGGGGACAGCCTGGCGGCATCTAGGCTCTCCGGGATGAGCTTCCCAATCTGCGTGTCCATCAGAATCATGAGTCAAATTGTATTTTGACTGCAAGAGAATCCATGGAGCTTAAAATCAGAATTGCAAGACCATCTACTTCAAGAACTGAAGGTGTGCATTCAGTGAGCGCTACTGGATGTGCCTTTGAAAAGGTCCAAAGTTAGACGAGCAAATTCTTGTTCCTAGAGGGCTGAAGATTGAAGGGATGCTCCATGGAGGCTTGCATTTGACAAGCAACTCTGATGTCAGAAGGATGAAATGCAGCATGGTTTGGCAGAAAAGAACATTTATATCAAGCTCACAAGCTTTCAAGCAAATGCTGGACAGTCTGCATCACCAATCACCTTAGCCATTGGCTATCCAGTTGCTAGAGTGCCCGTCTAAAATCAAGAAGCAGAGAGGGGCTATGGATGTGACAATAACGCAGCAGAGCTCACTGTTGTCAAGCTCGGCACGACGGAAAGCCCGAATGTCGAGGGAAGGGGACCCAGCTGGAAGGCATAGCCCCTCACAAGCAATGCACCCACCTGCACAGAGATCATGAGCTCCTCACCCTCCTCCCTGTTTCCCTTTGTATCAGGACAAGAACAAGAAGCCACCCTCTTTTCAGTCAAAGATGCTGGTATGGATTGACGGGAGCGTTTACTGCCTGGGGGTCTGACTTCGGATATCTGTTGCAGGCCCAGCAGCTCCAGCCACTCCAGGATGGGCCGGACGGGTGCCGTAGCTGCTGCTGGGGAGACAAAGTTGGATGGCGGGTAGATCAGGGAGGAGTCGCTGTTCTCTTGGCAGGGACCGTATGCCAAGTTCAGAATCCCTGGCACGACGGTGCAGTTCTCGCCGAACAGAGGCTCTGCAGATCAGATCACCATTGTAGCTTCTTTTTTGTAGCTGGGAGAGGAGAAATGGTGAGGGGATCGTCAGTCACTGAACTGCATGCCTCACTGAACTGCATGCTGAATGTGCATTTCCCGTTCCAGAGTTAACATGGGTTTCCCTGGTCAGACTTGGCAGAAGCTTGGGGTTGGAACTGAAATCTTGTGTGCAAGCAAAGCACCAATTTCAATCATTTGACGAATTCGCAAAACTTCACATGAGACATTCCTCGTGCTTGCGATACTTATACCTGCATTACAGTCTGACAGTTCCATACTCGTTGTATAGGCCAACATGCAGGTAGAAGTGATTATCACAGTGCCGAACGCTGGTAGGAGCGGCCATACTTGAGGGGCAGGGTCTCAGATCATCCGACGGCCTTGGACTACTGACGTTGGTGATCAAGAACTCGCAATTGGCCGCCGCTCGTTTCCCGGGGAAGCAGATTGTGACCTGCAGGACGAGTCGTGGATTGAGTCCTGCAGCACAGGCAATGCACACATGCACATCTTCTCAATGCACAAGCTATGGAGTGCTGATGATGACTCAGCTGCAGACAGTTTCTGGGACACCTGCATGTATGCAGAGGGCAGGAGGTCACCTGGGTGCTCTTGGTCCCACAGATGATCCCTGTTAAAAGAAGATGCCATATCAGAGCACGATCTGAATATTGTCTAGCCATGCTTGATCTTGTGATCACAGAGGAGGCAGATCTTCGTGAACAAGAGTCTTCGCATCGGACACGGAGGCTTCGAGTCAGAGCAAAAGCAATCGGCATCGGGGCTCATGAGCTCACCGGTGACTTGAAACGCCTGAGCTAAGATGCAGAGGACCGCAAGGGCGGGCACAGCGTGCCTCCTCATACGAGGATCTGGGAAGGCCTGGATCGTGCAAGAGAGCTTTGCGAATTAGGCTTCGGCAGGGAAAAACAGAGAGAAAACCGCTGCCGGGCCGGACCAAGAAAAAACATGAGCCAGGCTGGCAGGCTCCCGTTTCTGTCTGCCCAACTCTCAGTGCTTGGCGAGCCTAGGATCTTGCGGTCGAATCGAACTCTCTGATCTCCAAGCTTTGATCACCCGCAATATGGCCAAAAAGACTGTAATCAACTTCCAAAGGGTTGCATGCCGGATCTTGTTCTATACAAAACAGTAGTGGAGTGAAAGGGGGGAAAGAAATCGCTGCCAGGCTTGAGAAATTCAAGTCAATGTATCAGCTGGCCCATTGAATGTTATAGCAGGCAAGCTGCAGGAGAGATCTCTAATATGACAGGTTCTGTACCGTGAGCAGGACTTTACAGCGTTTGAGGCTCGTCATTGCATTGGTGTGCAGGCTGATGCGCAGTTTGTATCTCTGGGCAGGAGTATCACAACGATAATCCGGGAGGGATGTGGCATGGTTGGACTACTTTTGCTGATTAGGCACAGCACAAAGAAGCAAGCATTCAACAGCTCATTAATCCACCTCCGGATACAATAAAATAATTGAGTCTGTTCTCAAGAACGATTCTGGATCTGGCTCCAGGAAAAAGCAAAATGGCTCCAGACATGCAACTCAATACCTTGTTGTTCATACCAGAAGACACCTACGCTACAGGGTCAGCTCTTCAACATTTGTTCTGATCCGTCAAATACCAAATCTATCACAATTATGGCAATTGAGGCATTTGGTCTTGGAAGCTCACTGCTGGGTGTTATCCAGAGTGCCGGCGTCGAGAAACTACAAAGAACATGACCATAGTACATTAATCAAGAAAAAAAAGTCCCAAGAATACTTCAATAATCTCATTGAGGGAGAATAGGGGGATTGATGGGATCTTGGCCCCCAGTAGCAAAAGCAAGCTTCATCCAATCAATCCCCTTGTCTTCATCGACACATGCTGCATACCATGGCAAATTATGGGGATGGGGATGTAGCAGGCACCGTGACCTTGCCAGAGGCAGTTGGGAATCTTCCATCGTAGTGAGTCCCTGGGGGGCACTCGTTGTCGTCAATGAATTGGCAGGCCTGCACAAAATCGACAATGGACTCAGATTTGCGATGAGCGGGAGGCAGGGAGGGTCATTGCGCCGACTGGTGCTGCAAATAACTGGGTATGGTTCAGGCAGATATTGAAGGGATGTTGGCTTATTCCACATCACCCCTCTGCTGTCCACCATAGGCTCATCAGAGCCCCAGCTGACCTGAGCATGCTTAAATGATCCAAAGGGGCCCAGCAGATCACAGCAGTGCGTGATGAAACTCACGTGACTTGTATGCATGATGACAGCTGTGAGGATTGAAAGGAGGAGCACGTTGACGCTTTATTCCGCAATTCAAATGTCGGGGCCATTGCTGCAGAATTATGCCATCAGTCATTAACACTTTACATGCTCAGCCTCTTCCCAATGCACCCTGCAAAGCGCACCCAATGTCTCCTCTCCCTCTTTAAATCCTTACACTGACTTTACTGTGCCTGCAAGCTGAAGCAATACAGCATGGTACCAGGATCCTGCGCGTTCAAAGGTCGCTGGTATCATCACGAGTGCTGCATGTAGATGTGATTGATTTGATATCTGTCATCCTGCGCGGAGGAGGTGGAGCGACTTGCCTGGCCAGCGTTGCTGATGAGGCAGCTGGTGCCCCCGTCCTCCATTGGGATGACCTCCACCACCCCCAGCACGGCCTTGGGGTCCACTTCCCTGGGCTGGCCGTTCTCACACTGCAGGGCGGGGTCCAGGGCGCTGATGTCGGCCAGTCGGGGGTTGCCCAGGATCTGCAGGTTGCCCATCACGTTGGATGCCGCCAGCACCTGCAGCCCTGCACCGCATAAGTGTCAATGTCAAGATCATCTCCTGAAAAGCTGCGCAAGTATTGCACTTGCCCGCAATCTTCTCAAAGTACTGTATGCATGCATGTAGCTGCCAATGCAGTGCAAGTTTTTTTAATTGTCAGGACTTTCAAGAGTTGACTGTGCTGTTTGGCCGACAAAGCCAGACTGTGGATGCCTGTCAAATCTGCTCATTATCAGTCACTGTAAGATCTCTTCAATGAAATAAAGAGTAGCATGCAGCTGTACCTACGAATGCTTCTTTGCCTGCAGCTTAAACTGCCCAAAAGCCAGCTAAAATGGAGACAAAGAAAATAATGGCTCAAAATATAATTGCAGCTGGCCCATCAATCAACTTGTCAATTTAGCAGCAGTGAGCAGTTGTGGGTGCAAATCTGGTAGAGTGGTGATTAAACAGGGTGTGTGTGTGTGGGGGGGGGGGGGGGGGGGGGGCCCCCATCCAGGCTGGTGAGCTGGGAGTTTCCGACAATGATGATGGGCCCCGAGACACTTTCCAGGGCTGGGAAGCTGGTGCTGAAATTGACATTTGGGGTGTTCTGGATGAGCATGCCATCGTTTAGCTCGGTCACATACATGAGCTGGGGCACGGCCGCACCTATGATGGTGAGCGGGGCCAACCTGGTGGAATCCAGGGTTTCTGGTATGAGCGACCCAACCTGCATGCAAATCAGCCTCATCTGGTGGCAATCAAAAAAATCTATTGTATTATTCCTTAATCTTGATGTTGCAAAGGGGAGGGGGAAATCATTGAGCACCGTGTGTGGATGCATGTTCCTTTGCAGCTTTTTGACTCTGCACAACAAGGATTCTGTCGATTCGGCAGGTGCAGGGGTCACCTTTGTCAGGCTTGGCACCAAGGAAAGCCCAAACGTTGAGGGTTGTGGCCCCAGCTGGAAGGCATAACCCCTCACAAGCAAAGCTCCCACCTGTTTGGATAATATCTCAGTCATTCAAACCTCCTCCGTGCAGATAGATCATTCCAGTTTAGTCATAGCCTCTGAAAGTAAATTGAGCAGCGCTTGATTTCTTTTGGCGCACCGCAACTCTACACTCGTGAGCGGCAAAGCTCCCCTACACGGCCCTTGCAAGAATTTTGTGGGGCAGGGAATGTGGAAGGTTGCTCCGGTAGTGAAAGTTTGCAGTCAAGTCAAAATGCTCAAATGTCTGTGTTGCACTCTATTTCAAGCTGTCATCCCCGTATGACATGATCTTGCTGAGGAAAAGGATGGTAAAGGACTTTGATTGCTCTTTGCAACAGGCCAGTAACTTGCAATAAGATCTCTTGAACATTTTCATGCGCCCTTTTCCAGAATCCACACAATACCAGGATCCCCCCTTCCAGCCAAAAGAGGACACAAGAGCAAGCATGACCTGGAGGTCTGACCTCGGTTATCTGCAGCAGGCCTAGCAGCTCTAGCCACTCCAGGATGGGCCGAATGGGTGCCGTAGCCGCCGCTGGGGCAAAGGGTGGCGGGTAATCCATCTGGGCGTCGCTGTCATCTCGGCAGGGCCCGTAAGCAAAGTTCAGAATCCCTGGTAAGACTGTGCAATTCCGGCCGAACATTGGTGCTGCACACATAAGCCCCAGTGTTTGCCGGTGCTTGCAGAGAGTGCAGAGGAGGCTGTTTGAGGGGATCATCAGGCGCAAACAATGCACTATAACTCGGTCTTTGTCTACCATCCATCTGCCGTTGCTTGTCTGGTTAGCCGGAGTCTCAGGGCCGATGTAAGATCTTGCATGCCAATGGAGTATGTAATTGTGAGCAGGATCCCCTGCCCCATTTCAATTGATTATGGGTCTACAAATGGCAACTCTCTGCAGTGCCCTTTTGTACACTGTATCGTACGCCGCAAAGCCCTTGGTGCTGACTGTTTGGAAAGAGGAGTCATACTTGAGGGGCAGGGTCTCAGATCTATCAGGTCCTCAGGCTGCTTTGAGCTGCTGACGTTAGTGACCAAGAATTCGCAATTGGCTCCTGCTCGTCTCCCCGGGAAACAGATTGTGACCTGCAGTATAGAAAGCAGGAGATACCTGTTTGCACCAAATGCATCACCATATTTTGGCACACAAGTACAGGCAAGAGAAATTGTAGACGTTGGTACAGCAACAATCATCCTTGGATTATCACCTGGGTGTTTTGACTCCCACAGCTACTCCCTGTGTCGAAACACTTGTCGTTTTAGAGGCACAAGTCTTTGCTGTGTCTTTGCTGTATGGCAAATTTCATTCGTCTTTGTCCGGGGAAGGCAAGTATCATACAAATTCAATCTGGGCATCACATCGATCTGCCATAGCCTTTGATGGCGACCAAAAGCGGGGCTCACCTTCGACCTGAAACGCATGTGCTAAGACGCAGAGGGCAACTAGGCCGAGTATAGCGTCACTCCTCAAAAGGGCCAGCATACGGGCCTTGTGCGATCAAAGAGGGAGTCTCTTGCTGAGTCCCTCCGGCAGGAGAAGAGTCCGAGAACATCATAAAAGGAGGCAAAACAGGAGGCACTTCCAGCCTGGCAAGAAAAAATGAGCATTGATTGGTTTTCTTAAATCCATTCGCGCATTTTCGCAGAGGTTGGCAACTCATACATGACATGTCATCTTGAAGCTACCGCTTTTCTCCCTTCGAATGTTGAAAGCATTGTGATCCTCCCACAGGATGCATGCTGATCGTGTTCTATACAATTCTGCCGCAGGCCTATGCACAATTCTTGATGTCGACATCTTAGAGAATCGTCCTCCCCCCGAAGGACCTGAAGAGAGATTTGTGAAAGGAACCCAGCGAGCTCAGGTGGCTTCAAACAATTATTGCTATCCTTCCAGGTTTACAACACATATGCTCCCAGATGAGGCCTCTCTGGCCAGGTCAGAGAGGCCATCAAATGGAAATTTGTGAGCAGGAACAAACGACTTCAAGCATCTCGATCGGCATTGGCTGCAGTCCAGAGGCCTCCTCTCGCACAGTGCATGATTGCGCCTTACAAGCGAGATCTTAGCGCGCTTCACAAGCTTATCAGGAGTGTCCATAGCTGTGCCGATTCATTCAATATGTCACTGCAACTGTACTGGCACTGATCCCCGAAGAGAGCACCCTTGAACAGACCTTCCTCATGTGTTAGCCCTCAGAGTGACCAACTTCATCATAATTCCAAGGGTGCTCTCTTTAAGGACAAAAGACTGTACACAACAAACTGCAGAAGCAGGACACTCTATGTATGGATGTTGATTACGAAAGGAGTCTCTTCTATAAATAGCTATTTATATCTACAGCAGCAACATTACGCAAGAGGCAGGCCTACTCCTTCAGGCCCTCCCTGGCCATAGCTAGGGCACCTTCATAGGTGGCATTGCCGCCAATGAAGCCCGAGGCATGCACAAAAACGCAGCCTGGGATGCCAGAGAGCTCAGAGAGGGCATCATCCCTCACCCCCCGCCATGCCTTGGGGAGAGGTTTCCTGCTCTCGAAGCTGCCAGGGACGCTGACTGCCTGTACCCGATATTTCTTCTCCTTTGTGTCCTGGAACAGCAAACCATTGTCAAATATTTTGCCCGAGCATCATCGACATAGAGCCACAACTATCATGAGCATGATCACAATGTGAGCTACCAAGTAGCTAAGACTCACCCTATTCCGTACTCAATAGGGTGACATGAGGTGGCGCAGGAAGCATCTTGAGACTCTCGAAATCTCCAAGAGATTGCAGCCTACAGAAGCTTTTGTTGCTTTGCAGCAGCAATTTGGAAGGAACCACTTCCTTTTCATGTATAGCTATCATCAGAGTCAAGGAATTGTGAGAAGGACAAGACACACCTCGTATATGCAGTACTTCAACGGCTTCTCGATCCCCATCTCCTCCTCAAGCTCGTACAGGTGCTCCTTCCAGGGACAAATGGTCTCTAAAAGAATGATCTCCCCACTCGCGTCCACACTCTTGCGCTTCTCGATAGCTTCCCTCACAAAAGCCCTTGCCGGCAGCCACACCTGGACATCAGGCAACCCTGGCTCACTCCCAGCCCGTATCAAACCCATAATTTTGGTGGAAGTCTTGCTCTTGTAATCAACATTGTGCCTAGCACACACATTACACCTCGCAAGAGAGCGCAAGCGGTCCTCAACAGAGGAGCGTAGACGAGTGATGCATATTACACAGCGATGCATGAGCTTCAAATATGTTTGACATGAAGCTCATGATGGTAGGCAAAAGGGAACGGATGCAAAAAGGTTCATCAATGCCATGATCGCTTCTGCGATAAAAGGAATTGCAATTGGAGTACAGTACTGTGTCCTTTCTCAGGAAGTTTGGCAGATTCATTTCATATTGCTTACCTTACCAATCCACAGCACTGCATCCTCAAACTCCTTTCCTGTCAATGCCATGGCGTCCCGGAATCTGCTGTCCAGTATCTCATCTGTGGATTTCTCGTTCCACTCGGGGGTGAGCTTGCCCACCCGCGCGCTGAGATGGGTGTTGTTGATGTACTTGGGGGGTTGGGGTCCGTCCCACTGGTTGACGCCTTCAATACACCGCCAGAATCAGCAAAGGGAAACTTTCACTGGGCCGTATTCATCCTCACACAATATGCATTCAAGGGGATGTGGAGCTCTGCAAAATCTACACCCACAATTGCAGACGACGACAAAGGTCTTGGGTTCCATCGAAGTGCATCTGGCAATGATTGCATAAGGATGGAAATTTCTGACGGGTGAATAGAAATGAACATGGAGGGGCAGAGTATCACCATTGTCCACAGCATCAATGGCCTCCATAAATCGCTTGTAGGTGGCCAGGTACACAGTCTGCACGTCTGCATGGTCCTCAGGCAGCCCAAGGATCTTGGCCACCAAGTCTTTCCCATAGTGCTTGTATATCAACCCCGCACTGGAAAGCTTGGTGCCAAAACCTGCACACATTCCGCTGATCAATTTTACTGCCGACATCTGCTGGTCTCTGCCACCCCTGCTCCAGAGCTTGCTGGCCCAATCAAAGAGGTAACAGGCCGGCAATACAGTCTTTCGGATGTTATCACGGTGACAATTGCATGTGTTCCCTGGTGCATTTGAGAAAGGCTTTCACATCAGAAATCTCACAATGAGAAAAAGCTGTCTTGTGCAAAGGTGAGTCTGGTTCTGAAAGATGATGCCCAGTCAGAAACCTTTCAGGAGTCCATAAGATACATAACGGGCATTGGGCGCGAATGAGAAGTGTAGGAAGGCCTTGCCTGGAAAGACCTCTTCAAAGCCGCGCTGGTGGTGATCAAAGCGCTGCTTCTCTGCATAAAGTCTTCTTAAGCAGCCGGCATGCATAATGGAGCATGTTCATGTACGCGAAGGGTTGGTATGCAGACATGTCCTACAGCCAGGAGTGCAGTGCTGCATCAACATTCAGGCAGCATTGGCATTGCTGCTCCTCCAGAGACACTTGATGTACTCACGGCGTGAAGCAGCAGACATCATGTTTATTCCAGCATGGATTGCAAGATTTGCCACCTTTGTGAAATTCCCTTTCTGGAGATTGAAGCTGCTACGAAAGCATTTCATCTCAGCAAAACGGACCACTTGCTCTCATGGGCCAAGGGCATGGGGAATAGCGGTTCACCTGGCTCGTATGTGCCTCCAACATCCAGGATGATATTGCATGTGTCTAAGACCTTTGGATCCCGGCTTCTCACTATCTCTGCATCTGCAAATTCTGGCAGCTGTTTGAGAAGGTAGCAGCCAAGCGCCTCATCACCTGGAGAAGAAAATTGCTCCAGTCACTATTGCGAAATAGCAGCTCTTCAAGCATGCATTTGGTGGCACATGTGCTTGTCAGTTCAAGACTGAACAACACCAAATCATTTCACAGCCCCTGAATGCATTTTTATGCTGTGCATGCCCAGCAGGCTGAAGCAGTCTCAGTCCAGCCCCAAATCTTATAAAACAGCTTTTTCAGTCAAGAATGCAAATTCGAGGGATTATGGAATCCCAAAACGCACAATGGAAGCCTCCTGAGTGTGTCCCTATCACTTTTGACATCTTTTGCTGCTTTGCAGGTGGGGACATATGACAGGCCACTTGTCTGATCTGATGTGCTCTTGATGCCAAGCTCTTTATCATGCAGCTCGTGTACTTTCTAGCGGCTGTCTGATGGAGCTTCAAAAGTCATCCAAGGTTTCCTGAGTAAGCTGGCAAAAATGTTTCGCAATAGGATTCGCAAACATATTGTGCAGAGCATACTCTGAAATCTGTACAGCAAGCCTCATTTCACCGACGCAACATTTACTCAAGCACTGCCGCAGATTGTGACTGCCGGAACTTCAGGCCTCTGGAAAAGGACTGAGAAGACCCAGATTCTGGAGACAGAGGGATCTGTGTAAATACAGATAGCTGGAAAGATGAGCAATGAAGAAGATTTTGGCGAGGACGCAAAGTGAGTTGAGAAGAAGTACTACATTCAGCATGTAGACCTTCCTTCAAGACACTCAGCAGAAGCTCACAGGTCTAATCAGTTTGTTGTCTGCAGTATGGATGATTACGAGGAGCCTGAGGAACCAGAGGAGGTCAGCCATCCTCATTTCCACAAGCCTTGGCGTGTTTCTGTTATTTTTGTGCCTTGGGAGAGCACTATTGCTTGTACAATTATATTCAATTTTGCATTGCATGCCTGTGCACATCTGACAGATTTCAAACACACACCGAGGGCCATAGTCAGGTTAGATTCTATGTGATTTCAGAGGTGGGGACTGATTTATTTCCACATGCTTCCTTCCTCAGACACCAAACTCTACTATTATCATGGGCAGTTGTTCTCTTGCCAGGAGGGTCAAGAGGGGGAGGAGGGGGATCCAATGGATCAGGACGCGGCTGAGATCATTGACCAGCCCACTCAGCCCAGCGACAAACCCAGGATCACGACTCGATACATGACCAAATACGAGAGGGCCCGAATACTGGGCACCAGGGCGCTGCAGATCAGGTATGGCCTGTAATGACTGCAGCAACATCCAAGCCTGCACAAATTGGCATGCACATGATTTTATGGCTGATCAATTGATGCCTCCTAACAGCAGTATCCTCTTTTGGGGGG
>QAXI01000417.1:647970-667076 GCA_004335615.1 Chloroidium sp. JM
CCTGGACAACATCCTGCCCAATGAGAATGGGACCAGGTCAACTATTTAGCCCCCCCCCCCGGCGTCTGCTCAGGAGCTCCG
This sequence comes from Chloroidium sp. JM, assembly GCA_004335615.1. NCBI lineage: Eukaryota > Viridiplantae > Chlorophyta > Trebouxiophyceae > Watanabeales > Watanabeaceae > Chloroidium > Chloroidium sp. JM. Next base: position 648,052 of record QAXI01000417.1, read on the forward strand.
TTACGCCAAGATAAGGCGATGCAAGGGTCCCCCCTCCCCCCCTTCCATCCGCCTGAACAGGCATTAACTCGGTTCCTTTGTGTTTGTGGAGTGCTGCAGCAATAGAAATGAGAGCCTCACTTCTTGACCCACACCGAGGCCAGCAATGCAAAGCTGGACATGGCTAGCTGGAACAGGAAGAAGGTCAGCAGGGGCAGCGCGAAGTTGTTCTTCAGGAACAGCTCAAATTGGAAAGCCGCGCCGAACCCACAGGTCAGCAGGGAGGTGAAGATTGCAAAGAGGATCTGCAAGGCAGCTCCAGCTGACTCTGGCATTCTCATAATTACGATTTTGGGCTCATATCAACCTGTGAGGCTTTACTTAATATGGGCACGTTGAGGGGCAAGGCTGTCCTGGAGTCATGTCATGCTGAGCCCAAAAAAGAATTCGCAAAAAGGAGGAGCCATAACTGTGAGAGCTTCTCAGAGCCTGGCAGAGAACCGAGAGCCTGGAGCAAAACCTCTGATTCCATTTTGGACCCTCGCATGTGTCTGAGCAAGTGTGAGATCGTTCCCGTTTGGTGCAATCAATTTGCAGCTGGGGGCTGATGGGGCCTATCCAGTCCTTAGGAGATTAAAGTTGATAGCCAGTACTCTTGGTGACATGGGCCCAAGCAATCTAGAGCACAGTCAGCTGATAGTCATCTTGCAATTTCCAGAGGCATGACCAGTTGGCCTGACAGCTCCAATACAGAAGGTAGGACATCAGTCCTTTGGCGACTGCTCTTTGAATGCAGAATTGCCTCATCGGTCCCATGGAACAGGGACAATGTGAGGAAGGGAAACGAGAGAGTGGGAAAGCGACACCTCAATGGCCACCCAAGACAGCCAGTACGCTGAATCCAATAGCCCCATGGTCCTCATGGCCTGCCTCAGCCGCAGCTCCCTCTCCCCTACCACTGCTGCAATCTGCAAACTTCTGCCACTCAATCTGTATCCTCAACAGTCATGTGAGGAGGGGACAGTCAGGGGCTTGGGGGTTGGGGCCTTTCCATGAGGGATTTCATCTACAAACTCGCACAAAGTGAGGATCGGGATTGCCAGCGCGGCAAATGAGCACAGAAGTACAAGACTTCCAGGATCGTGCATTTTGCGGAGGATGGGCAGCATACGACATCTGCCTGTCAGAGGCTGTAATTGTTGCAATCACAAAGCATTTGAACATCTTGGAGCCATGGACACATTAGCAACATGCCCAAAGCCCTAGAAATTCCTACCCACACCCAGTCATCGACTGGTGCTCTCCTTGAGAATTTACACACTGTGGATAGCCATTGCAAAAGGCTGTGACTCACCAGGAGCACAAATCCAAACATGTTGCTAGCAAATAGGAAGGGTCCCAGGATCTGCCCCACCAGGGACTGCGAGGTCAAGGAGGGGTGGGGGTACCCTGCCGTCTCAACCTGCACATGGCAGATTCAGGGGAAGCGACTCCAAGAGGACGTCCCAGTGCAAAAGGCTGGCGCAGCTCTCTTGAGCCCAGGACTCTGCAAGGCCCGCCGGGCGTGGCAGACAAGAAGAGGCGATTAAGACAACGCAGCAATTTGGCTGGATGTCTTCGATTAGGAAGAAGGGAACCGACATCATCAAGTTTCATATAGTCACTCTTCCAAAAGCAGCTGAGGCTCCAATTTCTTGTCTCCCAAGCTTTGGTCTGCAAATTTCTGAATTGATGGGCAAATAGACTCACCTCCCAATTCTGGGCATCAAAAGTCTGACCAGCCTGCAGAGCAAACATTCCCCTTTAACAATCATGATTTGCCAGAAGACCGCTGACTGTCAATTCTCGACTTAAGCGCCATCCTCAACAGCTGCCATGGCAAGCCCCATTAATCTTGAAAATTAATCCCCACATCCATAGACAGCACTTGCAGGCTTCTGAAAGGAAGATCCTGGAATATTATCAGGACAGAACACTTGTGCGACCCTAGTGCATGCACATTTGAATTCAATAGGCCGATGCTGACATGAGTCAAAGAAGCTGCTGCTGGCGTAGATGATCAGTGCAGAGGGGGAGGCTGGATGGGAAAGGGGGTTAGGGGGACCTGGGCAAAGTTGTAGCGTGCTATCTCCCTCTCTGCAGCCACTTGAAGGGGCACCTCGCTCCAAAACGTGGTACTCTGGAATAGTCCCTTGAAAGTTCTGACCTGCGCAGTAGCACACCAAGGGCTGAACTATGCCAGATTTTCTCCAGAACGATGCTATGACTGCCCTTTTAGGATGCGGACTGTAGCTGTAGGTGGACATGAATCCCTTGATGGCAGGGCCAATTGAGCTTTTCCAATGTCTGCTACAGCACGAATGTCAGAGAAGTCTGCAATTCGGAGCAGGAGTATGCATCCTGCCAAAACCCAAATCCTCCTCCCAACTAATTGAATTGTTTGGAGGGTAAAGGGGGAGGGATTGTTTGGGCAGAGGCTCTGGACAGAGGCTGTGCAACAATTCCAGGCCTTCTCCACTTGAGTATCTATATTCCATTTGAAGTGAAAGGGCAACATCCATGAAAGTATTCTTAGGACAGGTGGCAGGGGTCAGCAGGGAGTGATCCTCACCGTGGTGTTTGTCTGGAGCGTGAACCCGATGGTGGAGCCCGATATCGAGAAGTGGAGGGCGCCGTTGATGCGGCGGTCCAGGTCCTGCAGGAGGAAGGCGTTGGAGTCCTCGCGCGAGGCGAACCCCCGCACCCGGTCGGCGGGGATAACGCGTCCGGGGTTGTTGGCTCTGATGGCGTCCACGATTCCCTGTGCAGCATTGCATTTCGTCATGCTTTCCTGTCTCACAGGGACGGGAATGAGGGGTGTGGTATTGGCCTTACTGTACCAGGGACTGCTCGCATTCTCAAGGAGCAGGGTTTATTAAATTAACGAGCCTCCTTGGTATTGCAAAGGACTGGCTGCATCAGTTTGTCCTATTTGTCCCCAAGCGCCTGCCATGAGGCCTGCCATGTTGTCACATGTCGAGAGACATGAGTGATAGGTGTGATAATATACTTTTTTATCCTTGCTTGAAGATCGTCCGACTCAACCAAGGAGAATGGAATTATCTTGTCCCATGTGGTGAATGCAAGGGCAACTTTAGTGAATAGAACCTTGGCGGGAGGACCAGGGGGAGGGATGTACCGAGGCAACAGAGGAAGTGTTCGGGGTGTAGAACAGGTCCCAGCACGTCAGACCAGAGGCGTAGTACCAGTCAGTTGTGCAGTCGGGGATGGCATTGACAGCCGTGAATTCCCTAGTGGTGACGGGACGATTGTAGGCCCTGTTCTGGGGGGCTGCATTGATGCCCTGCGTACAAGATGAATGGTATAAAGCCTGGTTCCCCCCTTCCTCCATTTTCTCCCTTGCCAAAGTATACATTGTAGTCCGCGCATATTGCTCATAAATAATGCAGCTTCATCGAGTTGCAATCTCAGAGTTGACAAGTAGGTATGCTCTCTACTACCTCTGCTTACATCCTGAACCGCCGCTCCCCCTCTCGGAAAACACATTGCAGTACATGGCTTTAAAAGCAGCATTCTGTGAGGACAGTGGCGCAATCTGTAACCTGCGGAAGAGGGTTGGGAGAGGAGGTGAGGTCATCTCACCTTGGTGACAATGAAGGTGAGCAGCATGAAAAGGAAGGGCGCCACAATGGCTCTCAGAATTGTGGCTGTCAGATTCCTCCATGCCACCCTCACTGCAAGAAACATAGCCACACCGGATCAAATGCTGCTAATCTATAAAAAGACTTTGAGCTAGTGAAAGACTTTCACTATTCAGAGAGGCTCTCTGCCATGCTTTCAGATCGTAAGGCACCACATTGTGGAATGAAAAGCTTCTTTACCTGCTTTGTACCACAGCAGAGCCCAGAATTGGCTAACGAATCGGCGACCCCACCCTAAAGCCAGCTGTGGACTTTCTGAAGGAGCCACTGCATTCTTTCTGAGCTTCATATCCTGATGCATCCTCTGCCTGCAAGCCCAATATCCGATCTCATGCGGCATAGTTGATAATTTAAATCTTTGAAGCATCATACAATCAAGATCAATACATGGGCCATATGTACTACGGTAGGCCAGCTTGGAGACAAACAAAGAAAAGTGTGCTGGCTTATTGAATGTTGCAGGTGCCCAATTTCATTTAACAAAATCTTGAAGATTTGAGCCGGAACAAGTTGAAGAGAGGCTCTGAGCTCATAAAGCTGCTACCATCTCAACCTATACATGCTGAACACACAACTTTATGGAAACTTTGAACGTCAGCTCAGGCGATAAGTTTTCATGCACCCACCTACATGAGACAACTCATACTCCTTCTCGGTGTTCAAGAGGTTGAAGTCCCTATCGCTTCGATGCCAGTATCTGACTTTCTTTTCAAGGCCAGTGGGGCTTGTAAACCCCTGTGATATTGCTAGCAAACTGATTGAATATCTCTTGAACTTGCATATCTCAACTCATCGCGAGAAGCAAGAAAGCATCTCTGATTGCTCTCCCGTCTATCGTCATCCCGTCATTTCAACACGTGAGCCCAATTAAGAATGGATAAATCGTTGCGCGGTCAATCTCGGGAGTGCGAGGGAGCAATGCGATACATTACCCGTGAGCTGCATTGGAGCGTTGAGCTCGGGTGCTGACCGCAATCCACATGCCACAAGTTGGAATGGACGTTGTGAATCAGCCAACCTCAAAGGTGAACATATTGGACACTCACTAGGGTCGTAAGAGCTTGCAAGGACTGGCAATCGCGCTATATTCATGTGTTGTGGATTGAGTCAAAAGACTACCGAAGTGCAACGAGCATATTTCAATCTCCCCAGCCATTTTCCTTCAGGAATCATCAGAGGACGTCTCATATCCTCTGCTCACACTTCAAGGTGTCACTCACTGTGCAGGCCAGCTTTCAGACCCAGGCCAAGGCCCTCTTTCGCAAAAATGCGTCCTACCAGGCTCGCAACCGAAAGACCAATATCAGGATCTTCGCCATCCCTGTGGGTAAGAACCCTGCGAAACTTTTATGAGTGTGCTTGCCTTGGTGTTGCGGCTGGTCCCTCTGTAAAAAGGCAGTCAGAGGGTAAATATAACAAAATAGGCGCTTTCAGAGCAGCAGGCACTCCTGCATCAGGCTTCAACCAGTCTGCACCCAAACCTTTGCGCCATGCAGCATTCCTTGATGAGCCTCAAAGCTGGTGTGCAAGCGGTCACGAGCAAATACAAATCATGGCTTTCTTATCATTCCCAGCATGCCGTGACGATGATGGCAGATAGATGCAGAACAGAGACACTGCTACCTTAATTCTCCTGCAGGCTTCTGCATCCTCCTTGCCATCCTCCAGGTGGTCGTGAACAATGCCCTGGACAGCGATGACAACAAGTGCGGCTGCAAGTGCCTGCGGTGCTGCGACAACCGCAGCGGAACTGACATCTGCAAGACAGCCACGGACGCAGATCCATGTGTCCCAGGTCATCCCGTCTCCTCGACTGCCCTTCCCCTTCAATCTAAAGCTCTGCTCCTGCTTTTCTACCTGATTTTGCAATTGGGGAAGCCAACCCCTGAAAGGTATGATTATATTACAAGATTGCCAGTGTCAAGAGATTTTGTTGGACTTCCAAACCACTGCAATGACATGAGAAGGGATGCAGGTAAGGGGAATCATAAATTGCAGAGAGAAGTGTTTGAGCTCTGTTGGCAAATGCCCCTTCAGCACCTCCAAATCCTTGCTGCACCACACACCTGCAGTCCCAAATGCAAAATAGGGGTGCTGCTCCGTGTCTCAGATGCGTGCTGATGCGCCTGCTTGCCTTGCTCAGCAGAAATGGCTGGCGTGCAGGGCAGTTCAGCAGCTGCAAGCAGCAGGACAAAACCCAGTGTGGCCTGGTGTACAGCACAGGGGACCAGTCTCGATCCTGTGCCATATCCCAGCCTGCGTCTTGGCCTGCCTTCCTGCAGGTGGAGTCCTTCCCCATCTGCTTGTCATTGGATGAAATTTTCTGAAATTTGACGCCGTTTCATTGATATTGCTTACATTCCCAAATGCTGCGCAGCCCCATGGAGAGATGAAACGAAAATGCAAAAAGGAGTCTCACAATCCCATCTCCTCAACCCACACCTTGCCCCATCCCATTTGAAGGCAGCTCAAAATTTGCTTATTACACAGGTTCCAGAGGAGCCATTCCGCATACAGCCCTACCGCCCTGCAGCTGCGATGTTTTACACCGGCCAAGACAGGGGCGTGGCGGACACGATAGCAGGCTTCATGTATGCTGCGCCGGACCTCTCCAACGCTGCCGCGGTGTCGCAGGCCTCATCTCTCCTCAGTGCAGGCTCTGGATCCCTTGGCCAGGCAACCCCCACCCCCCCTCCCCCGTCTTGTTCACCCTTTCCAGCATACACCCCATTCTTCTGTGTACAATCTGAAGATAAGCAGCATGTCATTTGACCTGCCTGATTTCATAGCGTCACATTGGGACCTGCAGAAGATGCACGGTGTCCTGCTGAAAGGAATGCATTTGAGCTGTTTTTGCCTGCCAGGGCCTGCAAATTGGGGAGGCCTTTTCTGGACTGGGCTTCACGTTCGGCACGCCAGGGGACCAGATCTACAATTATTTTGTGGAGCCAGCGTTTGTGAATGCCACCGTGGGTCATCTCCCCAACACATATTTACTCTTCTGCTGTGTAAAGTTGGGCAATAATCTCAAAGCCTTTTCCTCCTTTGCCCTCCCCATGACGACGCTGGTGCATTTGGTAGGATTTATTACGAGCCAACATCAAATGGTGTGTAGCAAACGCCCTTGGACGTCCCCTCTCTCTCAGCATCAACATCACCCCAATTTCCAGCGTTCTTCCCCCTTGGATAGCAGCAAGTCATGGAGGGTTCGAGACGGTCAAATCTGCAGGCCATATTCAACGTGGTCCCTTCCTGCTCGAACGACACCTCCACCGCCACCCTCAACTCCTTCGCTGCGGCCAACAACGGCGGCTCCCAGTTCTTCAACCTGCCTTTCAACTGCACCACGGCGCAGCCGGTTTGGTCGGCCAGCGCCTCGGCCATCGAGAACACTCTGTACTGCGGCTTCAAGCAGTCCCGCTGTTCCACCACCAATGGGTTGGTTGCCTGCCCAGTAGCCCTGAATCCATTTGGGACTAGTTTGCCATTCTACCAACTGTTCCGCCACTTGATAGCAGCGCATTCTGCTGACTCAAAGGATGTGTGAAAATCTTTCTGCATAAGTTCCTCGCTAGCGTAGAAGGCAGAACGTCCCAAAAAGCACCAGAGGAAAAGCAAGGGTGCCAATCTGATCTGTGAGATGTTGTTGCATTGAGTTGCCAAGTGGGCTCAGTACTCGACTATTGACGGGTACTTGTCCCATCCAGAAATCAGTCATTGGCAAGATGCGGTTCTATTTCTTCAGACCACACAGGAAGGCCCATTCTTTGACCGGAGCGCAGGCTCAGGGGGATGGTTGGGGTGTGGGTGAGATTATAGCACAGTGACTGGGGGCAGGGATGGGGATGTGGATATTGTATTAAATTTGCTCTGCAATGTGAATTCCTGCACGCGGCGTGCAGATTTGTGAACATTGATGGAGTAGGGCAGGCGTTTGACTTTGGAGCGACTGACCGCTCGCAGATGCGGCTGCGGATCTGGTTCAACGACACTGCCGTGCTTCAGGCTGGCAATCAGCCGCCTCCCATCTCAAGGATCAACAAGGTAGGATATGCCTAGGACAGATGCTGCATTGCAGCCCTGTATTGGGGATGTGTCAATTGCCAATGGCTTGCGTGCTGATATCAAAAACGGTATTGATACTACAATATAATTACCAGATCTCCTCAATTTCCACATGTTTCTTCTTTGTCAGTCATTGCTCTTGAAGTTGGGAGAATGAATGCAGTGTTGCATTCGTTCACAGGCTTTCTCAAACACAGAGCACTGCTCAGTACTAAATCAGATTCCTTGGGATAACTCTCACCTCAACTGCTTGGTCCATAGTTCTTTTAAATGACTGTTTGAGTCCTGCGCCCCCAATTCCCCATGCGCTCCCCCCCCTCCCCCCTCTTTCCCCACCCCATGTGCACCCGCTGACCCCACACCATTTGCTCCCGCTGATTATGCTTGCCAGCTGATCGTCTGGGCTTTCGCTGCAGGCCATCAACCTTGCCACAAATGCCTTGCTGAAGTACAGCCTGGGCAGCCAGTACAGCATCACCATGTCTATTTTCAAGACACAAAACCCCCCCCCCCCCCCAAACGCAAACTTTCTGATTCGGCTTGATGTCTAATTTTGGGAGGTGCTGCAGGCCATAAATTTGGCCACGAACGCCTACCTCAAGTACAGCCTGGGTAGCCAGTACAGCGCCACCCTGGAGGGTGTGATGGACGTGCCCAAGCCCGGCAGCAAGGTGTCGTTGGACTTCTCCTCCCTGCTGGGGCCGCTGTTCTTCACCTGGATCCTAGAGCTCCTGCTGCCCGTGATCGTGTCGGAACTGGTGACCGAGAAGCAGAAGGGGTAGGCACCCTCCATCCCTGCAGCGCTCCGCAATTTTTTTGAAGCATATGGGAAGCCCTTGCCTCAGATATGCTTCAAGTATTCTTCAGATACACTTCCCAGTACACACCTCCAGGATTGGAGGAACATCATTTAATGCGGTGCTTGTTCAGGTTGAGGATCATGATGAAGATGCACGGATTGGGTGATGCAGCCTACTGGATGGTCCAGTACGTCTGGTGAGATACTGCTGATTTTAATCGTCTGTCTCTTCAGGGTTTTCAAACGATACCCTGATGCATTGGAACAGAATCCGTACTGGTTTAAAGGGTAGAGGGGAGATACTGTACTGATTGTATGGGAGAGGGGGAGGACAAAGGGGTTGTACAAAGAATCGAGAGTGCATGATACAATTGTCGAGGAACTGCAAATGTCTCTGGTGTCCTTTAAGATCTATTGCCTTGGGGTCCATCCTACGCTCTAGAACTGGTTCCCTTTATATTGCTGTAAAGCAATTGGATGGCTCCTGCAGGTACACGATAGTGTATCTGGGCTTCATGTTCCTGCTGATTGGATTCGGCAGTGCTATAAACCTCAAGTTCTTCCGCCTCACAGACTATGGCTTCACGATCGTATTCTTCATCCTGTGGGGCAACACACTGGTGGCATCAGCCTTCCTGGTGAGCCACCCTGTAGCTGTTGCCAAGCATTTTTGTTCCAGAGCTTGGACATCTGGACTATTGTGACATCCATCGCCCTGTGTTTTCCCGGAGAATAGAACAGTCAAGTTTGGGTATGCTTCCTGGGATTTACACCTCGACGGCGCTGGATGGTTTTTCTTCCACAGTTCTGAACATGCCTCGCGAGGTGAGCGCTCTCCTAGCATGGGGATCAGCTGACAGAAAGCTGCTCACCACAGGGATGCACATTGCAGGGTCTTCTCCATGACCTCGCCTCCATGAGCAGCCCTCCACCATGATATCAACCTGAACAATCCTCACCACTCACCGTCCAAACTGATCCATGAATATAACAACGTGTATCTCCTGCAGGCGTCCGTTTTCTTCACCAACCCCAGGACTGCACTCGTGTCCTGTTACCTGTACGTGTTTGCGACTGGCTTGCTGGGCAGCCTGCTGCTGGGCACCTACATGGGACTCAATTACTGGTGGACCAATCTGGTGGAGGTGGTCCCGGCCTTTGCCCTGTACAGGTGAGATGCCTCTGCCACCCCCTGCCTCAAGCTTGCTTCCAGAGAGCAGCTATCATACTGACGGTATAGGCTTGGAGGTATCAAGCAATGCTTGTGCAGAAAAATCCATCATCAGGCCTGTGTGGCTGAACCGTCTCCTTGCCAAATCAATCTGGCCGGAGTGTTAATTCTTGGTACATTGTCTATCCAGTGTAGCCAGCTGGGGTGTGGAATCCAGGCACCTTGCTTCCTTTTTCCATTTGTTGGTAAATGGGCTTGAAGGTTAGGACAGAAAATTGGTAGGCGCTTTCAGTCCTTTATTCCAAGTGGCAACAATGCGAAAGGGTGTCTTCCAGAATGGCGGGCTTTGGTGATGCAGGGGTCTGTACATCATGGGGCAGTACTCCTTCAAAGGGGCATTCCAGGGCAGCGGTGGCTTCAGCTTTGCGGAATTCAACAGCCAAGGGAACGGTGAGCCCCAAAGCGCTTTTAATTTGCTGGAAAGCGTAGATGGAATACTGAGATCTTCCGTCTGGGCCTTTACGCATCGTTCTCACCTTAATCTTTAGAACCACGACCTGCATGACCTGCAATTCACTGCAAGCTCATCAAAAAGCCAATTCAGATGCACAAAATGTGCTGAGTAAGTCTCCCAGATATACATGTATTGGCTCCTCCCAAAATGCATCCTCTATGCCCATCACCTACCTGGACATCATAACAGCGGAATCGTGCATGCCAAAATCTTGAGGGTTTTGCGCCCTATGCAGGCCTGGCAGTCGTGTTTGTGATTCTGGTTGTGGAGTGGATAGTGTTCCTGGTGCTGGCGGTCTACCTGGAGCAGGTGCTGGCCTCGGGGACAGGGGTCCGCCGGCACCCCCTCTTCTTCCTGCCGGCCTGGAAATCCAAGTCAAGGGGTCCCGCACAGGCAGGGTTTTCTCCCCTCCAGCCTCCCATTCGATGACAATGGCAGTGCTGACTCCCAGCACGTACATGCTTCTCAGGAGGAAGCAATGGCTAATGGTCCTTGCATGCTCAAGCACTGGAGGTGTGTGGGAGCAGATCCGGCAGAGAGGACTTGTCGTGTTGGGATTGTCGTGTTCGATTAAGTTCTACATTCAAATTCTACGCCTTGGGCGTGACCATGGTTGCATGAGTCATCAGCAGAGGAGCAGACGGGTGACCGTAATGGCCGGTTTTGCTGATTGGATCCACACCAATGCGTCAATGCAACGCACGAAAGTGACCGACCCACGACTGCAGGCAGTACCAGCCAGGATGGGCAATGTTTTGTTGGAATGCAGGGGCCTTTGCCAGCTAGATCCAAGGCCAGTGCCCCCCTTGCCGCGACTTCCAGCAGGAGACTGAGTACAGATTCCAAGGTTCCTGCCTTGGGAGGCCTGCCGGTAGATCACTCCCCCCCGCCCCTTTCTCCATCCTTCTCCTGTCTGTTCCGAGCCATGCATAATCATGCCGTCACTTCGTGAAGGTTTGCCCAGGAGCTGCAAATATAATCTTAGCTGGCCATCAGAAGAAGTGCATTTCTCAGCAGAGTGGATTTATGGAAGCAATCCTGGGTGTCATGCAAGAACGTACAGCCTGCATTCATTTTGATTAGCATATCGGCTGTAGTGTCTTCAGGGTCTATTCTGCACAATCTTACCAAGGTTGCAGCGGTCACATTTGCAAATGCAGATTTGATTCGTGGGTGCCTGTGTCGCTTGCCAAAAGTCACAAAGGCGCCCCACGATTTACACCCCACTTTTATGATCCCTGAAAGTGGCGATGCCACAAGAGGTTGCTCCTGCACAGGAGGAGTCGGAGGATGTGGCAGAAGAGAGGTCCAGGGTGGAGCAGATGACAAGTGTCGAGGGACAAGCCATAGTCGTGAAGGACCTCTGCAAGATCTATCCAGCACAGGTCCCTTCCCCCCCCCCCCCCCCACAAAGAAGAGACGCCTATGGAGAAGATCATCTCTTGAATTTCATGCCTAGAATGCCTGCCTGGATGCACAAGTTGAAAGCGGCTGCGATCCCTGGCAATCGGAGGATGTCTAGCATGGACGCTAGCCATGCTCTGCAGGAAGGGATCACATGCCTTGCGGATGGCTCTGAACTTCAATCAGCATAAGGACCGACTTTGGCTTTCCAAGGAACGGGATGAAGAAGTCATAGCCCTGTAGATGAATGGCCTTTCCTGGGATTTGGCCCCGAATGCAGCATTATTTGCCCTTGACTCCCATCTCCATCAGCAAGAATTGTAATTACAGGCCCACGTCTTGCAGGATGGCAACCCTGCAAAGGTGGCTGTGAGATCGTTGACGCTGGCTGTGGGCGAAGGGGAGTGCTTTGGGCTACTTGGGGTGAGTTCTGGTGCTTGCATGTCTCAAGTATTGACTCACTTGTGCAAGCAGAAGGAATTGCTGTATCAATGAGCAGCAACATGGCAACTCCTTGAACGTATGCTTCGTTTCATTGCAGCCTAATGGAGCCGGCAAGAGCTCGGCCATCCACATGCTCAATGGGCTCCAGGAACCCACATCTGGTGTGCCCTTTTTCCTCAAACTGTCGCAGTTTGGCTGTTCAAGAGCAAATCCAAAACGTGTCCACCAAGTTTCTTCCACTTTTCTCGGTATCAAAGAAGGAATGGGAGAATACATGAGAAGGTAGGTCTCAGATGTCCTTGTACAAGGACAATTTCATGCACAAGCAGAGGCAAATTGGGCAATGGTTTTGCTCAAGGCACATGTACAGCTGCCCCCCTCTCACGTATGTTTGCAGGAGGATGTCAGGTGGCTGATCAGTTGTGTCTCCCAGCCGTTCTCCAGTCAATCTGTACTTTTGCTAGATGTGATTCTGTTCAAGGCAACAGTGAGGCAGGTAATGAATTTGAGCCTTCAATGGCACTGGACCGACATTGAGGTGTCTCTGAACGTGCCAGGTGATGCTCGGATCAAGGGCCTGAGCATCCTGGAGGACATGTCGTCCATCTACAGCATGATGGGAGTCTGCCCTCAGCATGATCTGCTTTGGGTGGGTCCTCCCTCAATTCCTTGAGGAAATATCACCTTAGACTAGACTAGAGTACCAGACAGACAGACTGCGAAATATCAGACTAGACTAGACTGCTGGAGACTTTCTCCACCTTCCTCTACAATCACACAATTCACATGCTTGAAGCATTCTTTACGGTATACGTTAATGAAGTTGATTTCTCTGAAGCCAATTGCTGGCTCGTTTTCACGACCGGTTTGACTAGTTCACACTCGCATCACCACCAAAGGGAGAACATATCACATGTCATGGGAGCTGAGCAAGGCTTGTCGTTGACAGCTAGGCAAGATTCAGGGATTTGTGCTGCAGGACATGCTGACTCCAGTGGAGCACCTCTTATTCTTTGGGAGGCTCAAAAACCTGCAGGCAAGCACAGAAACACTCCCAGCCCACTCCTTTAGGCGTTCTGACACACTTACAGCAAAGAAATATACACATCGCCTGTACAGGAGTGTGTATTGAAAAACGATGCTGACTCTGTGCATAAGTACATCATATGACACCATGAAATCTGCAGAAGACTTTCGAAATCACTCAAGATATCAAGTCAGCTACCCTGCTCATCATGTCCGACTGCTTCTTAGACTGCTTACTTTATAACAATGGCGAATGCAAAATTTCCTGCCTCTCGTTGCCAAGCATGACTGAGATGGCTTGCAAACAAAAGCGGAGGCATGCAGTGGTGATTGATGAACAAGAACTGGGGAAGATTAGTATGCAGCGGGTGCGGGAAAGCAGATTCTCAAGATCAGAGGACGGCTCTTTCGACATGGAAGGCTTTCTTGACCTTTATCATTGTCCTTAAAATAGATCCCCCAACCCTCTCCCGCCGCAAGACAGGGTAGTCATGTTGCAGGAGGCGGAGCTCAAGGCGGAGATAGAGCAGGGGCTAAAGAGCGTCAACCTGTGGGCCAACGGGCTGGCCAGCAAGAGGGTGGGGCAATTTAGCGGAGGTATGAAGCGGCGCCTCAGCGTGGCAATCTCCCTCATAGGCCGCCCGGCGGTCGTCTACATGGACGAGCCCTCCACCGTGAGCTATCTGCGCTCCCGAAAGAATCTTTTGAAGAGCAAGGCCAGACATCCATTCATCTCTAACAAGCAGGAAATTTTGTACACGAGATTCTGCTGTATGCAGGACATATCGGATGTCAGCTTTCTTCTTTTTGCATCCATTCCGAAACCGACGGGGGGGAGTTTGGAAGTTTGCAGCGTGGGGAGTGTGGAAGTATGCGGGACATTCAAACTTGCTTGTACACATCGCGTGTTGACTGTAGTAGGCAGACCTCGACCACAATCCAGTAGAGGGGTGGGGAATGGAAAGAAAAAGGCGAGACTGGAAATAGGCAAGAACAACAAGCTAAATGATGCACTCTGAGGTAGTACTTCCGTGCCATACGCCGTTGTTATGGTGCAGGGGTTGGACCCTGCCTCGCGGCGCAACCTGTGGGAGGTGGTGAAGGCGGCCAAGCAGGGGCGGGGCATTGTGCTGACCACCCACAGCATGGAGGAGGCGGAGGTGCTGTGCGACCGACTGGGCATCTTTGTGGAGGGGCGCCTCATCTGCGTGGGCAACCCCAGGGAGCTCACCGCGCGCTACGGCGGGTTCCTGGTGAGTCCCCCTTGGGCTGGGAAGCTTCCAAGTTTTCAGTTGGATTGTAGGGGCGTATGGCCGTCCTTTTTCAAGTCTGCATTATGAGCAGACCTGCTGCCAAGCGCAATCCTTGAGCTTCACTTCCTGCACTCCAGTCGCATCGTTGCTGAAGGTTGAGGGGCTTGCTTGTTTTTTCGAGCATTGGACCAACATTGACCTCAGTCCCCCTGTAGCAAACCTTTTCAGTCAGTCACCTTTCCTCACAGAGCTCTGCATAAAACCCTGAGAGATCACTGTCATCACATTCCTTTAGTATTGTTGATGCTTTGAGCACAGAGTGCCCAATCTTGGCTATTACCGGCCGCGACCCCCCTTCTACCTTTTCCTTCCCACTTCGACAGCACTGAATGTTGGTGCATGTTCCTGCCAGGTGTTCACCATCACCACGCCACCCTCAGAGGTGCCCCTGGCGGAGCAGCTTGTCAGGGAAATGGCACCTGGTGCCGTGCAGAGCTACAGCCTGGGAGGAACCCTCAGGTATGGTAATTCACCAATTCAAGGCTCTGGATGACCACAGGTTTCCGTAGTAGAGACGTCAGCAAGCAACCAGCTCTGTGCTTCATCCCTTCCAGCCATCCTCGGTGGCTGAGCATGACTGAGAAAGGCCTGATTCTCCTAGATCTCTTCACCGCTTTGTCCATCGTCACAATGTCCCTCCATCTCAGCAAGCATTGCACTAGCAATCCTTTCTTATGTCATCAACTTATGTTGGGGTGCTACCCTCCTCGCTCTCGTGGAGTCCATACTCTTGTAAATGGCATCTTGGATTCAGAATGGGGTGTACCCTATTGAACAAGATCATAGTGTGTCGTACACCTCAGCTGAAATGAAGTCTAAAATACAGGTACGAGCTGCCTACCTCAGAGGTTAGCATCGGGCGTGTGTTTACGGCCATGGAAGGCGCGCGGGGCCGCCTCACTGTGCTGGATTGGGGCATTGCCAACTGTACCCTGGGTAAGCAAACTATACCTGATGGCGTGTATTATGCATATATTGTTCTAAAGGCTGTATTTCGCGGCCTTAATTGTAGAATCAGTGATTAAGAATTATAACTTGTCAGCTCCTCGTTTTCTATCACATTTGACATATGCTCTGCATATTCTAGCACCTTATGGTTGACAGCACAAGTTTTTTAAACCTCTGTTTGCTCCGGTTCGCAGAGGAGGTCTTCATCAAGTTTGCGAAGAGCATGGGCGTGGAGGGCGGAGCATAGAAGACAGTGCTTTGGTATGGCAGAGCACACTGCAGATATTCGGTGCTTTGGATCATCAATCCAACTGTTGACCTACTGTAGGGTAGGGCAGGGCAGCTATTTTCTGTGGGAAGTTTTGAAAAGGCTAAGGAGGGTGACTGTATACCCATGTCTATTTATGTGGGTCTGCAAGGCATCATTGATTTGCATCACAATCCCCCTTTATATAAGTGTACCCTCACTGCTTATTATGTGAACAGACACAGGCTGTGAGCAAGTGAATGATAGGAGTGACAAGTAAAGACTTTATCTGTAGCTGGCTGAAAAACGCCTCAGCAAAATGAAAGCAGGGCCTTCATAAAGACTGTATCATAGGACTGATGAGTTCATTTTTGCAGTTCCGGCGTGTTGTTAGCAGATTCAAGAACTGATCACTTTTTCCATTTGCTTTGCTATTAGGGGAACACCATTCTGTCGCTCTCCAGCTTATGGTTGGCTCCTTGCTTGCATAGTGGGCTTGCTTTCAGCAGGAAGGCGAATAATTTATGGATTCTCACGAAGGTGTTGCTTGACACCTGTGAAGGGTGACAGGTCACAAACTATTTTTACCTCCTTCTCAAGGTGAAGCCAGCACTTGCATAGGCACAATTACACCACAACAGCCTGATGTCCATAGCAGCAGAGGCCAAACACCTATAGGGACTTTTGCTGCAGAATTCCATCGTTCTCTCTCACAAAAACTAAGCAACTATCGTCAGACATATGGACACAAGACCACCCCCGTCACAGTGCATGGCTGAATAATGCTGTAGAGGGAAGGAGCCTGTTCAGCTTCTCAAGTCCGAATCCAAATCAGGGAGCCTTCTGCGCTCTCAAACGGCAATTCAACATGTGTTGTGTCCGATATGTTTTGCTGATCTCCTACCCTTCCCTTGAAGTGTGTAGCAATGTAAGCCAAGCAAAATAGTTTATCAGGGCCTCTGCAGCTGGAACAAATTTTAACTGAAACCAATCGCAACATGCAAAAATACAATCATCACATAAGGCAAAAGCGCCGCTGAATTTGAGCCAATATCAAAGGGCCTCCTTCCCTTCAAAAGCCCCCCTACAGCGCGCCCTTGCGCGCCTTCTGCTTGGACTTGCCGCCCTTGGGGGCGTCGCTGCCGCGCATCATGACGCAGAATTCGTCGTAGTCGATACGCCCGTCGCCGTCCTTGTCAACCTCCTCCAGCACCTCCCGGATGGACTCCTGGGTGCCCCCCACCCCCTGCATCGATCCCCCTCGACCGTCAGCCTGCCTGCCCGGATGATGGGGGTTTGCATCCGAAGCCAGGAGTCCTTGCATTTTTCAAGCCGCTATTATTGCGCTGCTTCCGAGTTTCTTCACTCAAAACAGGTGACCTCTCCCTTTCCAGCGCCCTGCTGTCAAGTTTGCATGTTCGTGGCTGCTCTCAAAGGATGATATTTGTTAGGTTGTTTCATTGTCCAAACCATGTGGATGCCTGTTCCATCTAGACTTGTGATCGAAAGCATACTCAGGTCACCAAAGCAAGCTTACTTCCCAAGCTGTGCAGAAGCAGCCACACTCTACTCCCCCTTGGACTTCCGCATATTCACCTTGAGAGCCTCTTCCAGCTCGTCCTTGGTGATGTAGCCGCTGCTGTCCTTGTCGAAGAACTGGAAGGCCTTGAACATGTTCTCCTCCTTCTCCAGCTGGCTCAGGTTGACCGTGGCCGCCAAAAACTCACCGTAGTCGATGCTGCACAGCACACACCTTCCTTCCGTTGCGTCCTCAATATCGTCTCTCGTCGTTCAGCAGACCTCTTTGAAAAAGAAGCTTGATATAATGGCTGGAGTCATATCTCCTTGCAGTCCTCCCACAACCATTACATATGGATGCCTTGCACAGCAGACAATCTCTTCATTTGGACCCCAGGAACAGAAAGCCTTTTTGTATACTGCTTGCATTAGCATCCACAGCTCATTGCTTTCCAGCCAGGGCAGGGATAGCTACTGGCCCCCTCCAACTCCCTTCTTCCTTTCCCACCTAAGGCCCCTCCTGTCAAGCCAAGCCATGCATCTGATGTGGTTTGGGGAGTATTTGAGCGACTGGGGAGTGTTTGAGCAGCTGCAGGCAAGACTGTCTCTTCTCGAATGACTTCGAGGAGGGCCCGGGTGGAGGGGGAGGGGAGGTGAGCAGAAGCTGCACTGCACCTGCCGGTGGCATCCACATCGATGCTCTCCAGCAGACGCTGCAGCTCCTCCTGCACCAGCGGGCTGCCCTGCTTCTTCATGGCTTCCCGCAGCTCATCCGCCGTGATGGTGCCGCTGTTGTCTGTGTCCATCGACTGCACGGACGAATATCAAAGTTGAGGTGTGGACTCCGCATGGGGGAGACAGGTGAGTGTGTTCTCCTGCCTCTCCATGGCTCTGGTCACTGGGGAAGTTTTGGTGGGATGGGATCGTGGCAGAGCACAGCAGAGGTCTGGAGTAGGCACAAGCGCAGCGATTCGATTGCGAGAGTTGCATGGCAGGACACAGAAGGCAGGGGAAGGCCTCTTCAAGGTTTCTCTTCTGGCAGCCTTTCAACTTCAATGTGACACACCTCACTCATTTGCTTTTCACTATCCCCTCACAAATCATGGGAAGAAGCCACTGCATCCAACTTGCCACGCTGCCATCGTGATCTCAGTGGATGGGCTTCTCACCGTTAAGACAGCCTTTCCGTTTGTGCGCTCTTCTTTAAGCTTTACATGAGGGAGGCAGAAGAGGAGTGGGAGGAACGGGTGGGGTAGAGAAGGGGCGGAGTGGGGTATCAGGGAAACACACCACAAACAGGGCCTTCAGTCCGGCGATCTCTTCGGGCGACATGCCGGTGGCGATGACCTTGAGGGCCTCCTTCTTCAGCTTATTCATGCCGGCAAAGCCGCGCATGCGGTTGAGGATGACGTTATCGAGCGGCTTATCCGATGCGCTTCCGTTCTCCCTCATCCACTCGTGCTGCAAAATCTGCTGCGCGTTCGCCCGCTTTTTGGGGTCCTGCCACCACCAACAGGCGTCAGAACTGCCCTTTCCCCCACTCACAGGCCTAGCTAGTGTTAGAGCTCTTATATTTGAATCGAACAATACCTCGATTTCCTGGCCACTCCATCCTTAAGATCCTCCCTCCCTGCAATTTCCCAAGAAGACTGGACCCTTCACTCCAGCGAGTTGACCAACTTGAACAAGTCTTGCACACAGACCTTGTAACGCAAAGTCAGTCCAGACCGCCTGCCCAGCCACACAGCATAACCTCATAGCTGTCACCGTTGCACATACTCATTTGATCTCTTGCCCCCCGGCTCCCCCACTTTGAGGTACGCCTCCAGGGCGGTGGCCACGTTGGCTTTGGGCACCGTGCCGGTCTCCACGGCGTGCACCGTGCGGTCCAGCAGG
>QAXI01000417.1:677475-705044 GCA_004335615.1 Chloroidium sp. JM
GGGGGAGGGGGGGGGGGGGGGGGGTTTCTCTTATCTTCATCTCATGCGCCACCACCTTCACGCCCTTGCAAGATTAGCTTTCTGCCAACAGGGGAGCGAAGCCATCAATCGCCTCAGCAAAGCAGACAGCTGCAATCGTCGGAACAAAAGCCCCACACTGACCTGTTTTCCTCCTCCAGTGCAGCCACCCTGTCCACGGTGCTGCGTCCTGCTGAGCTTAGGATGCCAGACAGCCCCTCAACTGTCAGGCCCTGCACAGGCAATTACGTGGGTGTCTCATATGTGCAGCAGCCTGCAGCCACACACTCCGAGGGCACTTTTCCCATGGACTCCCCTTCTCCTTGGGGCCATTATCTCCACATTGAGCTTCTGCTGATCCCACTTCCGAGGTGCATGCATGTGAGTGTCTGTAATTGAAAAGTTTGGTAGTGGGCCAGACAACGGTGATTGATGTTTGCTTCGCTGACAGAGTCGGCTAGTCTGTGGCGCCAAGCATTTCAAACCCTTCAAGACATTCTCCAAGCCCTGATAGTCTAGTAGCAGTAGCAGTAGGAGAGGAAAGTGGGGACAGGGGGTCGGGGGGCACCGGTTGTGCAAACGACATTGCGGCATAGTGCTCCTCTGCATACTCGTAGCCAGATTTGGAGATGCCAATGAGGAAAGTGGCCAGAGCCTGGTAGTCCCTGCACCCTGCCGCCAGGTGGCCCTCCAACCAAGTCACCTGCTGCTGAGTCATGTGTCCCGACAGCGGCTTCACCACCCCCTCCTCCAGAGCCTGCAGATCAACAAGGGGTCATGGATCTCACCATCCTTTTCGAGAGCTTTGTTCCCTGCCGATCTACAGCTCTAATTGTCATCAAGTGCACCAAGTGCACAGGGAGAGATTTATTGGGTGGGCTTTCTGTAGGGGAGAATCTGCCTCCGCAAATTTGAAAGATGTTTGAATTGAATTCCCATAATAGTAACGAGGGTCCGACAAGCCAATCCAGCCACATCAGGATTTGTTCCTGTACCGGACCGATGTTCTGTGCTGGTGATTCTGATGCTGCCTGCAAATCCAAGGGACAGATTGCTGATGGATAGTCTGGCCAATTCCAAAAGGATGGTTGTGCGCGCATATGGCCACATCAAGTGTTGATCGTGAAGTAGCACTTTGATGTGCTGGTTACTTTGTGCTGGGCATTGATGAGTGCTCTCTTAGGGTGTCCCGTGCCACGCTCGGAGTACAGTCCTTACTGCAGAGTCTGCATTTGTCACCACAAGGGCAGTGACTTGTAAGGTGCAACCTGTGGGAGAAAGTATATCCACTAACGCACGTATGACAGGTTCCTAGTCTTTCGAGAGGAGGGCTGCAAATTTCCATCATGACGACTTGGCTTAGCAACACTGTCATAAAGTCATACAGTGTGCTAGCTGAGTAACATGGAGAGACTGTTCGGCGACGAGGGGACACCGCATGCCCCTGGGTAGAACACAAAAGGTCATCAGCTGTACCTCCAATGCATACACATTCTGTGACAAACCTAGGGGAGATGGTGGGGGCGGTGGGCGGGGAGCAGTATCAAAGGCTATTTGCCTCAAAACAATGATGCGCTGTGACATTTTGCTGCCATACAGCAAATTTTTGAGAGGGGTATAGGACGGTATTTTCCGAAGATGAGCCTGCATGGGGCCTGCCCATGCTGCCCCTGTGGTTTTCTATCTACTCAGGACAAGCTGAAGAAGGGGGAGGGGGTGAAGCAGCGAGGCCACAGGTGGGAACGGATGTTGACCTCAATAAGTGCTGCCCTGGTGATGACCTCCTCCAGCACGGCAGGCTGCAAACAGCCGAAGGCGAAACCTGCAGGCTCCATAAGAGAAGTGCCCCCGTTGTCGTGCTCCCCTATCAACATCTGGGCCAGCTCCTGGCTCGGCCATGCCCTGCCACGGCAAGTGTTTCAGAACAGCACAAAGTCCCCCCACCCCCCTCCCCCCCGGGAGGTGTTGTGCACCCCTATCAATATGTGGGCCAGGCTCTGCTATGACAAGCGTTTCAGGATAGAATTATCCCCTTGTGCCTCCTGCCTGGCTTGGGGGCTGAATTTATGAGAGCTCTGATATCGGCAAAGTGTGACCAACGCTGCTCTATTTCATGTGAGGTGATCGCCCATATATTGACAATCTCTTTGGCTGGCAAGTCGTTCCCCTTCCATCCTGTCCCCCTTCCCTCTTGTCTCCTCTGAGGGATTCAAAAAGCCAAAAATCTGGGCGCAAGCGGGTATAATGCCAAGCTCAAGGTTCAAACTAGGAAGCTAAGCAAAGAATCCTTGTATGTTCTTGACTGTCCTCCGCAAAGACTGAATATATAAGTGCATCTTCTGCTGAGAACCAGTATCCACCTTTGCCTCTCCTCAGCATCAATTATAAATAATTAAAGGAAGCACCAATGATTTGCAAAGGAGGTATGGCTGGGAGCAAATTGGGCAAGGGCAATCGTCAGATCAATGACATTAGCAACACATTCGTGATCTGTGGATCGAGCGCCACAACATAGAGTGAGGCAGATGGAGCACAGACAGGCACAAGAGAGGAGGGTCAGTGCACCTGCACAGGTCAATCAGTTCCGTCAGCAGTGCCGCCGCCTCCTTGTTCAGCTGCGGCTGCACCCGCTCGAAGCTGGGGGCGGGGCGTGGCGTGAACACCCTTGCCCTTTCCAATGCATCGTCACGCTCGTTCTCTGCGGTCTCTGCCCGGGACTCCAGTGCCACCGCCTGCATGTCAGAATCCGGATCAGTGCTGACTTGTTGTTACTCTGCGGTCACGGCCACGTACACCTAAGGAAGGCTAGCTCAACTCAAACATATTTTTGCGCAAATCCTCCATTTCAAGACTGCTTCTGTCCGTCTGATCTCTGTGTGACTCTCCAACAAAGATGTGACACGGGCGGGGTGGAATGGCAGGGGGAGATAAACAAAGGTGAGGGGAGGGGAGGGGAGGGGGAGGGGGGGGGGCGAGCAAGTAGCAAAATCAGAATCTGACTGTACATGCTTCAGCAGCTTAAATAATGTGACCCTACAATATTGGTGATCTTGAGAGACGGCCATGATCCCTTCTGAGGAATTCCAAGGGGGCGTATGACAAGCAACAATTTTGTACAAAAGTGGGCCCCTCAAGCCACTAATATGCCACTGGAAATCCTGGATTGAGCAGACACCCTTGACCCAGAGCCAGTCGCAAGGATTTTGCGGATTTTGCACAAGAATCGGGCGCACCTGGTCCGCAATGGCCTCCAGCTCGGAGATCTGGTGGTACACCTCAAACAGCTCGGAGCGGCACTCCTCCAGCTGCCTCTTCAGCCCGGCCAGCCTCAACCCGTCGTTCCCCTCCTCCCCCTCCTCCTCTGCCAGGCTGTCTGCCGCCTGAGCAGTACCAAAGACTCCAATTATCGACTCGTGTAAACATGGCCGGCATGCGGCACCATTTCCATATGAGGCAATTCATCCAACTGAGCAAAGATCACTCCTCCACTGCTCTTCGGCAATCACGACTGTCAGCAGCTTTAATCATCCTGCATTGCCCGGCAATACCGAGCGCAGAGGTTGCATCTGTTCATGCAGGAGCCAGCAAGGCAATCAAAGCGATTTGAACACCGCAGACAATTTGAGGGATCTAAATTATTACCTGCAATTGCTTGAGCAGGGATCCCGCCACCACAGACGCCCTGCGGTTCCCGGTGGGCAGCGAGGCGGCGATGCTCCCCCTGCGGGGATTGGGCGCTGAGGGCAGATTGAGGGCGGGGGCGCTGTGCGACTCGTGCATGGGGTGTGCCGGCCTGTGGGGGTGCATGCTGCTGCCGATGTCGGCGTCCACCCCACCCCCCTCCGCCGCGTCCTCTGGGGAGGAGAGTGCATCAGAGTGGAAGCGCACCACTGTTGACCTCTTGGCCGCTCCCCCACCCCCAGCTGCAATCCGCGAAGCAGGTGAGTGTGCTGTGTTCACGGGTCAAAGAATGATTTGCCCAGAAGGCTGCAGGGACTGGGGGTTCGGCCCATTCCCGAATGCTGTTGAATCTCGCTGCTTTCTGCACCGGACATGGCGGGTTTGCCCTTTTCCAGTTAAGACGAGATGAGTTTTCACCATCTCCTGCAAAGCATGGATTGCCCCCCTTGGCTCTACCTGAAGTCTCTGACATTGAAAGTTATTTTACTCCTGAGTTTGCTCTCCTTACCAGATAGGCCTATGACAGGTCACACGCGTGATGTAGATCTTTACCCAAATTGGTCATTCTCCGGCCTCAAGGATAAATTGTTGCCAAATCATGATGTCGGTAATCAGGTTACTAGAAGAAAGATGAGGTGATGAAAGGAGAAGAGAGGAAAAGAGGGACAGACTTGCTGCCAGTATGCTGGCCAAGTCACTGGGCATGAGCGACTTCCTCATGCTCATGTGATCTCCTGGTCCCTGCGTCTGTAATCGCCGCACCTGGGTCTTCAGACTGCACAGAATCAGCCATTCCCCTCAAATTCTCGCTTGAGGCATCCATTTGTCCAGGAATAGCAGAGGAAGGCACCATTTGAGAGCCGTTAGTTTGTACGTTTTCCATCAGCACTGCAGCTGTGACATGTAATACACACAGGCAAAAATGGGCAGTCAGTCTCTCATATCTTGAAACCCAAATTTTGGACAACAGGGTACCTCACTTGTCAATCTCTTCTTGTAGCTCACTCTCACGTGCAGCTTGCTGACCCTCCACATCCTCCAGCCTGCAGATCTCACGCATCAGAGGACCACTTGAATGTGAGCAGGTGACTTATTTTTCCATTGCAGGCTACGTCCCCAAGTCATTGAAAATGAGAAGAATGAAACAGGTTGACATGACAACCACATTGAGTTCACAACCTGGAAGGCTCCTGTGGAAGATATGCTGGATTTTTTCTTTCCCAGAAAACCCCATCCCCCTCTTTGCTTCATTCATCCTGAAGCTCAAATGCGCAACATTCCTTGAAGAGACATGTCACTATCCGCTCGCTCTTGCCTGCTGCGGAAGTCGGAGCACTGCTCTCTGATGCGATGCAGGATGCCGTCCACAAAGGCTGTGTGTCCCTCCCAAACAGCCTCCATCACCAAGCCTCGCTCCTCGCATCCGCTCCTCACCTGCAATACACAGCTCCTTTCACGCCCCTACTAGGCGAAACGTATGTAATGTCTACATGAGCACATGACTGCTGCCGGAAAATATTTAATCAAGAAGACAAAGGAACGTATGTGCTATCACCAGGTGTGGTCCAGGCACCCCTCTGATCATCCCCCTCTGCTGCTGATATTTTCGTCCCCCTCCCTTTTGATGTAGTCCCGATGGCAGCTTTCTTGATAAAGATCCTGGAGCTGGTGGCTCCGTGGAGCCTTTCTCCTCCCCCCCCCCCTCACCCCCGAAGCCTTCCTCCCATGTCCCACGGCGCGCATCAGGTAGGATGAAACTTCTCCTCCTTCTGACTACCTGGCCGGCGATGCGCTGGAAAAAGGATGAGTAAAGCTGCTGAGCCCCCTGAGCGGCGGCCAGCAGGAACTCCACCAGGGGCGCGTCTGCATCCTTGGTGCCCCACGCACTGTTGAAACGCTCCGTTTCCGCCTGCAGGGATGCATGGACAGTCCAATCTGAGTCCCTTTATCGTTGCAGGGCAGGGCACAGCCATGTCCTGGCTCGAAGGGCAAAACAGCCTGAAAGTATCTGCCCCAGGCGAGATTCATTGCTTTTCCACTGCTGAGGACAGAAAGGCTCAGTTGAACAACCAAGCCCAATTGCCCGACCCTCTTCGACTGTAGATGCACCCATCCTGACTGGCTGCCTGATATGCTTTATATCAGAGAGGAAATCAAGGGCCAATAGGTATGTGTGATTCTGCCATCATACAGAAAGACAGATGAGCATCAAGTGATCAAACACTTCACTCATAGATGCCTGCGCCCCTCAACAAGATTCTGACGCCAAGCTCACCCTGAGTTGGTCTGCCAGCATGACAGCCTGCCGCCTCTCCCCATTCGGCCATAGCAGCACCTCCTTGAGCTCAGGCAGCCTGGTCTCCAGGCCTACCTGCCTCCCATCCTGGCACAAGCACACCAGCCCTTGCACAAGAATCCGCATTCTGGCAAACCTTCCAAGCCCGCTGAATTGCACACAAGAACTTTGTTGTGTGTGCCTGAGACTGTGTGGTAACGCCGCAGCCACACTCAATACAGCATGGGAAGTGTGGGCGACATCAAAAGCAGAAGGACTCCAAGTAACTCCTCATCCTACTGTTCCATGCCTCAGAGGCATGAGGCTTGGTGTCGGCCACTTTTCTGCCATCGCTGATGAAGCACCCAGCAGCTCAATGGTAGTGGGCTCATCCAAAATTTTCAAAAAATATCATCTTCATAATGAAACAGATGCCTACAGTGCCAGGACAGGTGCAGTAGGAGACAGGGATATAGAAGGCAGGAAATTCTGTGTGGGGCTTGCAAGGATTCCCTTTGTGGCCAGTGAAATGAATGCAAACAGGCATGAAGGGCATTGAAAGGATAGATCAAGTGCCATTGTGAATGGCTAAGATCCAGAGAGGCTAAGATGCATTTTTCCAGAACGAACGGGTCATCAGGGTGTATCATCCAACCTTGCAGTCGTAACGTGGAACCAATATATTTTTCCTAAGTTTGGCCCCCCTCAAATGTTGCTTCACTTAATTACAGTAAAGTCACATCTAATGATCTGCGCCGTACTTCCACGTTGCGACTGTGAGGCAGGCAAGACACCCAGATTACCAAATCATTGCCAAAGAATGCACCCAGCCAGCTCTATAGAGGCTGGACATTGATAATGGCACTAAGGGTACGCTCAGACAGAAGAAAGTAGTGGTCCAAACTAGCATTAATGTCCTGAATTTGCCCCTTTGGTGAAAGGACTTGCCTCAGCTTCTCCTGCGTTCCCCTTACAGGGCCTGGCATTGTACTCTGATTCCAGAACAGCGAACCTCTCTGCAGCGCTGCGGTGTCTTGCATCGGTTCTTAGGGTTCCTACCTGGCTCTGCGAGAGGCAGGGAACCTGCAGGGCCAATGAAATATCTCCACTGAAGCTTAGCAGGGTCCACAGGATGATATGGTGCTGGGACCACAGGAACTGGATTTTTTGAGGCCGGAAGACCTCGGCTCACATCTATTGCCAGGAAGGGGAGAAGATGAGAAGGATTCTAGGCCTAGGTTGCGGGGCGTGCAGGTGACCACACTTACTGTCCTTCTCCAAAACGGAAGCACCTGAACTTGACTCCCAACGAGCGTGCTCGAAGGATTCGGAGGGAGTTTCAACCGTTTCCTGCCTCCCATCCTCCGTAGTCTATAGGCGAGGCCTATCAGCTTTCCGAAGAAAAGGGTTGGCTTTCTCTTCTGCTCTGAACCACCTCTCCCACAATAAAGCTCGTCTTATTTGCCTCAACACTGCAAATTACAGCATCAGAGTCGCGTGTCGAGGGCGCTGATGGAGTTCATTACCACTGCCCCACTGCTTGTAATAAAAAGGAAAGAGCAAATTACGACCAATGATGCAATGTGGAGAGACGAGAGCCTCGCTGCAATCTGTGCGAATCAGACAACCTTGTACAATTGAACCAAGATTGGAGCCAGATTTTGCACACAGATGACAAGTTTTTTGACATGACATGATGACACAATTGGTGGCTCAGCAGCAAGCCAAATGCGATTACCGCAAACAAATCCTGGATAGACAAGCTGTCACAGCAGCTTGGGGAGCCATGCTCACGGGAATATAAATCGGAGTAGAATTCAGTCTTCAGCTATCCAGCAGTGACATAGCGATATACAGCATGGTCACTATGCCTTATACAGACCAGATCGAAGAATCTCAAGCCTAGTAGCCCTGTACAGGACAAACTGGGTCATGCAAAAGCGTGTTCACAGAAGAGCACAGCAAATCTGATGAAAAAAGGCAGCTATACAAACAATATCAGGTCTCAGAGGCAAGCAGAGACAGCATGACTTCCCACGCCACCTGTTTCTGGGAAGCCCGAAGCCTCAGTGCCATCAGACACGGATAGCTGAACCCCACTGGTCCTTCTATGCCACTGGACTCCTCTTCATTTGACTGGCTGGGAGGACTTGGATTCATCAGGCGCGCCATTGTCTTGAAATCTCCATACTTGGCATCCAATAATTCAACTGCCTGCATGAACATTAACAGGCAATGCTCATTGTACCATCAAGACCATGTACTCTTGATGGCCCTCATGGCCGAATTGGGCAGGTCCCCTAAGGCATCTAGGGTGACTCAGTCCACTCTTCCACTGTGAGAAGAGGTGCCAAGAGATTGCAATGAGGATATCACCGCACGGTCAGCTACCACCAGAATTGCCTGACATCACGTCTGACTATGTGCTGAATGTCTATCAATTTCAACAGTGTGTGCTTTCTGCAATCTTACCTTTTGGTAGTGGTCGATCAAGGCGGCATAGTATTCCCTGTCATACTCGTCCTCCAATTCGGAAGTTGCCAGTAGCTTCAGATCTGTCAGAAGGCTGGTCACCTGCAACATACAAAAAGACCATATGCTTGGGGACATGAAGATCAGCGTTTGAATAATTCTGTGTGTTTGCTCCAGTTCTTTTCTGCTACAAAGAGAGTCGTATAGATGACACCAGGACAGCTCACCTGGGGAGCGAAGAGGAGCTCAGCAATCCTGAAGCTGACCAGCCGCTTGGCCTTCTTCATCCCCATTTCGCTCCTCATCTCCCCGCCAAGGCCATCCTCTGTCAGCAAATGGACTCACTCAGGCAATTCCGATGTGTGCAGTCCTCAGGCAGTAGGGCTGGTACTCGATAAGTAAATCAAAATGTCAAGGTGTCCGAACCTTCAACATGCCTCCCACAATAAAAAAATTGGGCCACTGTTCAGACCAGTCCGAGTGTAAGTGGTGAGAAATTGGACCTGCCAAGTACGAGAATGCATCCAGCAGCCTGGCGTCCACGCCAAGCCTTGCAGTCACGATAAGAGCATCACGTTCGGCTGCAGTCGCAGGGTCATGGGAGGAGCCGGCAGGCAGGGGTCTTGCCGAGGAGGAAGCTCGTTGGCAAGCTTGAGATTTCATATTCTCAGCATCCCCCTGCATCCAATGGCGCCACTTCTCTAAACCTTCACACCTCTGCCATCTGTATTTCGGATGCGATCGAGACTTCAGCAGCAGCCAGGGCGGGCAATATGCCCACAAATGTTCTGCAATCACTTCTCTCCTTCCACAGCACACCTGGAGTAAGCCAGGGAATTTAGAGCTGAAAGCATACTTCAACCAGTCCTCGCCCCAGCACCACCCCTTCCACAATCCTCTGCCAATCCCCTAAAGATTCTCTCACTTTCCAGGCATAAGTCTTCCCTCCCAGCCTTGCAAGCAAGACTCTTTTGACCAATCCTTGTGCCACCTTGCCGATCATTTCAGCAGAGATACAGTGCACACAACCTACCATTGGTGGGAAGCGCTCCATGTACCAGTCCACGGCCTCAGCTATGCCCCCAAATAGCCGCACGCTCTCGTGGGGGTTCCGGATGGGCACGAAGCCGCAGTGCAGCAGGAAGGACCAGCCCGGGTAGCCCGGCACGTATTTCAGCAGGGCTTCCTCCCCTTCGCCCACGGCACAGGTTGTCAGGATCTGGAAAGTCCACCCGGACTCCCGGGAGTCCACCACCTCCCACCTGCATGTGTGAGTTGTTTACTTGCTTTGTGAAGGCAATCTTTGCGCCTGTGCCTGCGACTTTGAGGAGGCTGTGAGGATGCTGAGATCCAGATACAAGAAAGTGTGTCATGTCAGCCTGAGACAAGTGCTCCCTGCATCCCCTGCACGGACACCGAAGAAAATAAAAATCTGTAATTTACATTGCATTTTATTCAAAGAGGATGAGAACTATATGGGGGAAAGTACGTTGGGCTCCAGGCGGCGTACTCACCCTTCCCCTCCCCTTCCTCGCAAAGTGTTCCACAGTGCTAGATCATTCCCAGGCTGCCATAAACAATTTGACCCAGAGCTGCCAATCCAGGGAGTTCAATCTGAATTGTTCTGTGAAAGTGATGTCTTGATTTTAAGACTTGCCAGAGCAGACCTCACGTTCTCCGTCGGAGTGCTCTCGCCAGGCAGGATGAAGTTGGCCACGTCTCCCCCATGGTTCAGCATGTCTGCCAGCGGCACCAGCATCTGCACCCCTGCCTGTGCCTTTGAGGCCCCTGCCGTTGCAAAACTCCGGCTGTGCACCATCTGCATGAAACAGAAGCATCAAATCTCACACAGAATTCCCATACAGAACACATCCGCGTATGTGCTTTTATAGAAAGACTGGGGAAAGACAGCAACTGCCCACTGTCTTCAAACACAGGAAGACCCTATCCTGCACATCTACCTTTCCATCAAGAATTTCAGACAGCAATCAGGTAGTGGGCTGTACAGCTGCCACTCTGCTGCAGATGCGGAGCATATTTCCCTGGAATTATAGCCCAGTCACCAGAGCCAATCCCATCCATTACGGCTAAGCAAGGAACGAATACAGATTCTTTCAATTTCGCTGTGCATGCTCTTGAATGGGAAAAAAGCCAGGCGGGGGATATGGGCAGAGGCGCACAGACAACGCCCACCGCAGCTGTGGGTCCACTAACCCGTGCTGCGTGCCGGAATCAAGGGCGTGCTGCAGATCCGGTGGCACAGCACCCAGCTGCAGCTCCCTGGTGGCCTGCTCCGGCCACTGCCCATAGGGACTGGCCACCGATCCCGGCATGGCCTGCAGTATGGCGACCCGGTGATGACGCTGCAGGGCTGTTGATTCAGCTTAGTCTCGCTTCCCTTAGGCAAGAACTAGAATGAGACTATGCGTCCACTGAAATCTCATGCCCAGAGAAAGAGTAAGAGTAGATTGCACACAGGGGGACACAGCTGAGCGGCAGTTGTCAAAATATGGAGCGAATTTGGGCACCAAGGGCGATAGGGCAGAGAATTTCACTTGCCTGAATGAAAGGGTACCACGGTGACGCATTCCCTTGCTCAGCCTGCTCGACTAGCCGCCTAGCTAATCGCATATCCGCGGGTTCGTCGGCAGGGGGCCCGGTACTCCCTGCGGGGGAATGGTCTGTGATCGCAAGCCTCAGGGGGATGCTGGCCACCAAGGCACCTTCCGGGACATCCTGCTCGACAAGGGTCCAGATTTATTCCAACATTTGAAGGGCGGTGATGTAGGCCAAAGATCAACCTCTTGGGCGGAACAAAAACCTGAAAGGGGAATTGATGTGCAGGCTCGTGATCATGTCAAGAGCTTCTTGGCTATCGTTCCATGCGGAGGACATCCAGAGAATTTCTGCCTTGAGAATTGAGTCATGCTTGCTCAAATTCTGCGGCATGCCCCCAGTACAAAGCATTGCGAGTATTAAGCAAGGGGGCAATTGGAAGAGAGGTTAGTTGTCCCTGAGCTTGTGTCATTCCACTACTCAGCAATCAGAGTCAGCCCATCTCGCACTCAAACTCTGGCGCAACGAGCATGGCAAGATTTGGACACAAGAAACGAGAGGCAGGACCTTCAAGAAGAGCATCCCTCTCTGCCCATCTTCATCTGTGTAGATGCCGAGGCTGCTATCTTCCCTCCCAATCCCCTCCACACCTGCCATCATCCAATTTCTCGGTTGACGGCAGCATACCGCATACTGAGCCAGCCATGTTGTATCATTGGGCAACAAATCTACCTTTTCAGTGAAAACAAATTCCATTGGCTCACCATTTGCTACCAGCCACGCCATCAGGCGCTGTACTGCGGTGGGTTGTGTGTCATATGACTCTTTCAAGGTTGAACCTGCTCGGCATGCTGTTTCTGCCAGACGTTCATACCAAAGTTGAGAGCCTCTATGCCGAGAATAGCTGTGTGAGTCTCCAAAAGGTGCATTTCTATTGAGATTGTTCCTTTTGGAATGAACACATAGCAAAATATGAGCTTTGCTTGGCGCTATCAATGGTTGTACAACGTACTGATGACAATATCCATACATTGCTGACACTGCTCCACAGCGCCTCGAGGGCCGGAGCCTCGATTCTTGGGTTTTCCCGCTAAGCCCTATGATTCGCAATATGGCCACCCTGGGATAAGGCTTCACCGGGCCTGCAGGACGAATCTTCGAAGGAGCTCTATGCTAGGTCAGAATGGAGATTCTCTAGTCAGTAGATATGATGCTTAAACCAAAGCCGAGTCCTTGCGGGAGCAGTCGGGAGTTTACACTTGCTTCCTGCCCGAAACCAACGTACCGAAGGCGAGCGGACCTGCACGTTGTCAGTGGAAGTGAGCATCTCCCAACAAGGCGTCTCTAGTACCAGAATTCCAAGTGTGGCGGCGAGAATGGGATTCGTACACAGTTTCACACACAATTTGCACACGCAAGAAGAGGTTCCTCATCCCTTTTAGACGTTGTGGAGAATCTAGGAATGTCGTGCAATGGATGTATGCGGGCTTGACAAAGCAAAGAGCGTGTGCTGAAAAAGAGGACCCCCTGATAGGGAGTAACAGTTAGCATAATCCTGCAAGGGTACGTGGGAGTGTTGTTCTGTTATCCTAGGTGGAAACTGCACAAGCTTGTTGTCTGACTTCATCATTTGGATGGACAGTGTGTTCGAGGCCAATCTGACCATGCACTTGAGGTCTCCGGTTCTTGTTCGACTGTTGATGGCCGTGCCTGTGTCGATCAGGCCGAACCAGCCATTCATTCCGCGTGGGGGCCGTTGCAGTGGAGGTCGAGGCAAAGGAGGCAGCCCAGCGATCTGCACCGGGAAACATCCTAGAGGATGAAGCAGAGGCCTCAGATGCATGTGAGGGAGAGGAGAATCAAGGGGAGGCTGTGCTGGCCATGATGGGGGCCCTGCAGGTGCGTCTTTCTCCATGGTCCATCACATTGCACAAATCCTCCTCCTGCGCAAGCCAGGGAGGGCTGAGATGCAAGCGAGGAGTGCACACTACTAGAGTTGCAGAATTGGTGATTGATAAGACTGAGCAGGCCCTCGGGGTCTGGCACAGCATCACATGCAGGCATGCTGGGATCATGGCTTTCATCAGCGCGTGTGTGCTGATTCACCACTTCAAGCAATCCAGAGACCATCGAAAAGCTGAATAGATCTGCAAGCTAGGATTGATGAGAGAAGACCCAAGCTGTCAAACCCCAATCATACAATCAACGGGACCAAAATCTCCCGCATATTTTTGAACATGGTGCAAGGTCTCAGCTTGCGGGCCTGACCGCAGGAGACAGAGCTGAGGGGCAAGCTGTACCGCCAGCCGGGTTACCTGTCCAACGCTGTGGAGATGCCGGGCAGCATGCGGGCAGGGACGAGGGGTGATGAGACGGTGAGGAGCTGCTGCAGTGTACACAGCTCAGCTATATTGTATTCTTTCCACTGCCTCCGTATAAGTGATGCAAGCGTGCTCCATTTCCTCAGCCTCTGTGGTTAATTCATTGCCACTCGGAAGGATTCCACAACTCACTTGAACAGCAGTCTTCAGTACGGCCCACCCTGACCTCGCATCCGGTGACATTGGACAGACTGATGATACGGTCATAGGATCCAGGTTTGTGAGTGCATTTTTTCCCAGCTCCCCCCCCCCCACCCCCTCCCTTCCCTCTTCTCCTCAAATACAGACACGAGGACGTTCTTGGCAGGCCTCAGGTCAGGAAGCCGCAGCTGTGGGGGAGGAGGGGGTGAGGCCAGGCAGCCTCAGGCGGAGGGGACGGCCCAAGGGGTCGGGATGTTGGAACAAGGGGCGCAGCATGCCCAAGAGCACCCGGGACAAGATCAGCGCCACCCAGAAGGCGCGCTGGAAGAGGTTGAGCCCTGAGCAGAGGGAGGAGAAGAGGGAAGAGTGCCGCATGCAGCAGCTGGTGAAGCTCCGCCCTTCAAGCCTCTGTAGTCGGGATGAGGCACACTTCGCTTGGTCTGGGGATCTCAACTGCATGCGGATGGCTGTTCTCGTACTGTCCACCAAGAATTGCAGTTGTGCTGCTTTCCGGCATGGTGAATTTGCCGTGCACCTAGAAAAATCATCCCCTTTCTACCAAATCAAGGATGGTGCTCTGGACTGATGGCAGAGTTGTTGGCAAGGGGTAGCAAGGGGGCAAAGCAGTACATGGAGGTGCCTGTTCTGTTTACATTTCCCCTCACGTATGGTTTGTCATGCAGGGGAAGATTCCCTGGAACAAGGGCAAGTCCATGAGCCTCGAGACGCGCACAAAGATGAGCGCTGCGAAAAGGATGGTGGTCCTTCCTGAGCAGCTGCGGTCCAAGATGTCAATTTCACATATGGGACAGACGCATACCCCGGTATCCTTCCCATACTCCTTCCCTGCGTAATCGCCCTACACTAGCGGGGGTTGCCCCACCAGTCTAGCTTGATTCCATTTGTGACCACCATCTGAGGTCAGTGTGGCTCTGCATTGTGTGGCATTGCTTACACGTCAGCATTATGTCAACATCACCCATGTTCATAAATTTGATCACCATCAGGAAGGTGTACTGCGGGATTTGCGGGATAAGCGATGTACAGTACGTGCTGAGCTTCCATTTTCCTTTTTAAGGGTCTTGAGCACAGGCCTACCTGTGATACAGATGGCTGCAAACGTGCCCGAGAAGACGCATTTGCTTGCAGGAGACGTGCGCCCTGCTCTCCCAGCTGCAATCTGGCAAGAAGAAGACGGCGGAGCACCGTGCAGCCATTGGCGCTGGGCGGCGGCGTAGCCTGGTGGCAGCCAAGATCTGGGAGTGCTACAACGACCAGCAGCAATGCGGTGAGCAAATCAGCAGCCTCTGGGAGGGGGGGGGTGGGTAAAGGCGCTGGTGGCTGCCAAGGTAAGGGAGGGCTTACATAGCAACAGCGCAATGAGCATACCAGCAGCCTGTGGAGGAATGAGGAGAGGGGAGCAGCGCATTTTCAGAAACTACACAAGAGAGCAAGAGTTCAGTTTTATTGAGCGTAAAGTTTGTGCCGTGCTGCTGCAATTTGTGACATGAACACTTGATGAGGGTAGCAGAAGATGGTGAGGAACTTTGGATACCGTGCCGCAACGGTTATGCTGTTTATGATACAGAGACAGAGGTAAGAGTGTGGTTTTGCCGGGGATGGCAGGGGTTGATAGCTGAGAATTCAGCTTGGCAGGAGGCGTGACAAACTTATTTTATAAATTCCAGACAGCCAGCTGACCCCGGACTGTGTCCTGTGCAGTGATCCTGGACCCTCTGGTCAAAGACCCCGAATCCAACACTGCCGACCCCAACCCTGCGCCCAGGACCGGCGGTGGCAACGGCGAGCGCTCGGAGGAGGCCCGGCCGGAGATCCCGGGTTCGGGCAACATCTACACGGGGGGCGACTCCTCCCCCGGGGGCCGGGGGCGCGCCAAACGCAAGCCACCCCCCAGGAACGAGGCCGTGATCAACGACTTCGTGAGCCAGCTGCGGGAGTTCCGAGCCCTGCAGGAGGAGCTGGCGCCCTGGACCAACAGCTTCCGGGAGCAGCATGGGCGCAAGCCCAGGGTGGAGGATGTGGAACTCACAGGTGCCCCATCCCCCTCTTTCCCCTCCCCTTCTAATTCACCTCCCAAGTACTCTGGGCATTGCCAAGAAGACAACATAGCCAGAGCAGTATCTCCCTCTCCCTCTGTTGCACTGGTAATTTCGTTTAGACCTACACGCATGCTGGCAGCATTGTTGGGGGATGGCCCAGCTGGAAAACGGGATAGAAGTCCTTGAATTGAGGTGGAGAAAGAATGCTTCCGTCTCAGCGGATCAATGCGGGAAGATGGGTGCATGAAGGGGAGATGCTTCCAGAAACGTATCTCCAGGGTTAGATTTTAGAACAGCAAGTCTGGGGCCCTGAACAAATTGTATGACAAATGGAGGACCTGAGCCAGACAATGTCCCTGGCCCATAGCCGATTGCAGGGGTTCAACCCTGGGAGGCTCTACAGTGATGCACCTGCAACTTCTGCTGACGTAGTGTTTTGAGGTACTTGCCAACCTGCATAGCGACAGCTCTGATGTGCAGGCATCCCTTGGCTGGCAACCAAATTCAAGGAGTACATGAGCATGCGGGAATGCGTGCTGAACCACTCCCGGCAGCTGAGGAGTACCCTCGAGGCGGGTGCCTACGCCTCCACAGGTGTGTTTTTAGTCATCACCCCCCCCCCCCCCCCCCCTACTCCCTGCTCTCCCCTCTACCAAGCTTTGCCAGCTGGCTCTCTTCATCCTTGGTGTGCCTCAATTTAATTTGCCTCATGATTCTTCTCCTGCTCAGTCTTGAACAGTCTTGCACCTTTGTTAGAGCCCATCATTGCGGCTTTCCAAATGCAATCACTAGTAGCGATTGGCGATTTCCATCATTTCAGACGGTTCTTACGCTGGTCAACTTTGCTCTTCACTCTCCAATGTGGTCAACCTGCTTGCATATGGGAGAAGGATCCCCATTCCTGGCCTCCCCCTGCTCATCTCTTATCAAGCATGGGAGTCACTGCGCTTTGGCTGCCGTGACAGTGCCGCTGCTCCTCCTCTCTGACAAGCTGCTCGCAAACTTGAATCCCACAAGGACTGTGACCAAAGATTAGCTAGTCACAATGCCTTGATTGGCACAGGTGAGTGCGGCAGCACCTCTGCGGGCGCTTCCATGAGCGAGGGGGCGAATCGGATAGCCAAGGCCATGCAGTACAAGCGTGCGGGGGCGGGGGTCCCCCCTGCCGCTGCCGCCGTCACAGGAGCCACCAATGGCAGCAATGGCAGCGGCCCTGTACCTGTGGAAAGTTCAGTCAGCGACGCCCCTGGCCAGCCGGGACCTCCTGGCAATTCAAAGGCTGGCAAAGACGATGGTCCTGCTAAGGTAGATCTCAAAACACCTTATGACCTACTTCTCCATCCCCTTCTCAATGGCTGTCATTGGATGGCGGGATGTAGGCAATGCTAAGTTGGCAGTTTAAAGGACTTGTGTGCCATCAGCAGCTCCTTCTCCATGATGCCAGGCCAAGATACATTAGTACTGCTTTTTCCACAAATCATCCTTGTTTTCATGGTCTTATGCAGCTTTGCTATTATGAAGGCTGATGGGATTTCGGTATTGCCCACAAACAACACGAAAATTGCACAGTACAGAAAACAGTTGTGTGAGCAGGATGGCTTCAAAGTGCCTTCCAATGTGGCAGCTGCCTCCCCGCGTGTGCGCAGTGCGATGATGGCAGCAGCAAAGTACCGCAAGAAGCAGCAGAAGCCACCCACCAGCTGACCTCACAGGAAAGTGGACAACTTGTAGCTGAGCGAATCAGCAGGAGATCAGTAGAGCGCCATTGTTTAGAATTCCATCATATAGAAAATTGGCAGCAATGGGCGGCTGTGGTAGACAAGCAGAGGAGAGAGAGGGAAGCATTGACCCGTGAAAACCTGTGGGACAATGCCACTTGGACTTGCCTGAGCGAAGCAGCATACTCTTTTCAATATGTGATATAGACATTGGGTCATCCTCGAAGGCGGAGACTAGACTGACAAATGTTCTCCCCATAGCGCAGCCGCAGCTTGAGGGGAACAGGAGTGAAACCATCATAAATTCGGGGGAAGGGGGATTTCCTTTCTTCTGAATGCAAGGGCATTTGCTTAGCCATGCCTTGACAAAAATCGTGATGACATATATGAGAAGAAGATTTCTCCTGTATCCCAGCCCTGTGACTTGGCTGTCGAGAAGCAAGACGAATAGAAACTTGGTCATTTCGTAGCGAGATGAGCCTCTCAGTCAGTTTGGTGTAATGTACTAAAGGAGATGCCAGTCCTGATCACAAAGCAGGCTGTCAGCAAATTCAGTGTCATGCGTTCAGACAATTTGTGAGCTACACAGATTATTCTTTTCAGGAATTCGGGGCAGAGGTGTTCTGTAGATACTCTGCTGCCAAGTCGGTCAAGGAGATTGTGATTCAATGTTTTTTGAGTGCATGAGGATTTGTCAGTAACACACGATTCGACGGCAGGCTATTGGCAACACGACCCATCCGGTGGGGAGGCCAGACCACCCTCACCAGCTTGCCCTTCAGCAATGCCACCGGCACCTGCACACTCACAATCAATGCTTCAATGCACCACCCTACCTCCATTCAACCTCAGCACTGTCACATCTCCTGTGCTGACCTGCACCTTCAATCAACAAGAACTCTCCAAAGAGTATAATGTGTGCGGACCTAAATGCCTCCCTAATGGCTCAAGTCAGCTTGAGAGGACATGAATTTCTTGAGGGGGGAGGCCATCTGACTCAGCATGTTGACTGCCTGTTGGCACACCCAAAAGGCTTGCATTTGCAAGGCAGTTCCAAGGCCTTCATACCAATCATATCATGTGATTTGTTCAAATCAGGGCAGGCTCAGCACAGATGGTCTCGGAAGCCGTTCACCTCGCCAAAAGCAGTCCTGGAGTCCTGGCTCTCGCATACATTGTCCCCCTCAATCCAGCAAAAGCCCTGCTGGCCACAGTCAGCCCTTTTTTTTCGGTAATCCAAAAATATGCCACAGGACAGACCATTCACTGTATCCTGTGGATTTCCTGCCATCAGGGGACAGCACCAAAGTTCCGAAGAGTGAAGCAGATGAAAATTGGAGAACAGAATTTGAATTGCTAGCCCTGAAGGTACGTTGACCCACATCATTGTCAGGAGGGCAATGCAATGCATGACCCAATTCGTGACCTCGGAAGATGGTTGGCAAGGGATGTGAGCACCTTGCTGATTTGGTGTGGCACTGAGACCCCTGGTACAGATATCCAATCCCCCTCCAGCCCGATGAGCCTTTTCACCAGCAGCTTGTGAGGGGTGTCTGGAGACCTGCAAGGGCGTTGTGTTAAGACCTCCAACTCTCATTGTGGCTTGCAAGCTGCTGACCCATTTCTCCAAGCCCAATTGTTAATGCGACACAGTGGCTCTCATCCACTAAAAAACGGGCCTTTGGGCAAATTCCCTTCCCCCTTCCTTCATTGCCACTACCGTTCTCCTCTTTGGGCTTAATTCCCTGATGGGAACAGAGCTACGTGCTGAATGGCTTCGAACAGCTGAACATGCTCATGGGGGGACCGCTGCATCTCCGAAGAAATCGCAAGAATAGCTGTGGAGAGGCAGGGGAAGGCAATCGGAGGGATGGGAGAGGGAAGGGCACCTCAGGAGATAGACGGCTCCCCTCTCGTACTTGTACAGCAGGAGTCCGAATTTCTCCACCAGGGCCAAATCTCTCCCCCCATGTGGGTCAGGGTTGAAGGCTGGCTGCATGCTCCTGGCAGTCAGAGCAGGAAGGCATTCAGCCAATCACGCGATAGCATTCAGTCAACCACGGGAAAGCAAAAGACTGGCTGAGTGTCCATGACAGGTCGGAATGGAAAGGATGAAAGGCAGTGCACAGCGGTTACAAAAACACATCTGACGACCGGCTCATGATCCCACACCTATTCGCTTCCACCCCGGGCTCAGTCTTGTGTATCTCATGATGCCAAGGTGCAGAGTCCAATACAGGGTGGTTTTTGAAACACTGGTCGATTCGCTTGCCATTCTAATGGCTCATGTGGGCCGCTGGAAGCAACAGCATCAATGACAAACATCCTCAACACCATTTATGCAACATTTGGCTGCAGCAATGGATCCTTCTCATCAGATACACAGGGGCGTTCCCCTGAAGGAGCGCAGTTTGGTGGAACACAGATGGCAGAGGACCACACGTAATGCTGACTGTCAGCACAAATCGCACCCTCACCTGCCATCTATGAAGACGGGCCAGTACGCGCAGTCCCTGATGGTCAGCAGGATGGGGATGCCCCAGAAGGCCTGCACCAGCACCCTCTTGCTGCCGCTCCATCTCCCCCACATCCGGGAGTAGTCTGTGAAGCTCCCGGGTCCCTACTGGCTCATCTTGCAGGAGTACAGGGCAGATCCTGCCGGGGTATCGCACAGGAGATGCCCTATCAGGTTATTGGTGCTTTTATGGGCTCATATGATAGGTAAAGACTCGAAATGATCGTGAGGTGCCTTCACCACCTAGGCCAACTCAATTAATGGCAATTCCCCTCACTGGAAACGACCGTACGGCAGCAGTCATGTTCTAGAGCGAGGGACGGGTTGAAGTGTGTCTGTGATTTGTGCAAGAGAGGTGCACCTGATCGGGCAAGGATTTGTAATGCATTTTACCAAGTCGAGGGTTTCGCGAGAGGGCTCAGATTCATTCTGAGTCCTTCTTACGATCAATCATTGAGGCAGAAGAAGGCAGAGTAGCCCGATCATACCCACTGTGAGTTTGGCTCCCCCTTACACGAGCAAGAGGATTTGTAGAAGGCGAGAAGTCTGTCAGCGCGTGACGTAGAGCAAAGAGTTCTAGGCGAACAGCGTTCTTAGCCTGATTGAATGGCATCCAAACGTATCCAAAAGGTGAGGCATTCCTGGCTGCTGGAGCTTTTTGACCTCTTTTGATATCGACTACTTCTAGAACGATACTTGTGCAGAAGTGATGTCTCTGTTGTATCCTGCTGCCAGCCTTCTTGTCTCGTTATCACCTCACACACCTTGTTGATTCTTATTGAGCACCACTGTTCAAGTCGGAAGCATCACCTCAGGCGTTTTCAACGCCTTTGAGGGCATGAAGACCCTGCATCTTTATAGCTTACTCCCTGAAGATCTCTTCTCTGCAACAGGAGCTGAAAGATCTTCAGAAGGACCCTCCCACGTCATGCAGTGCAGGTCAGTTGGGTTCCTCATTGCAAGCGCTCAAGCCCAATCAATGAATCACTCACTTGTGAATTGTTATCAACGAGATCACAGACTGTGCCCAATGTCACCTGTCTGCTCTGTTTTTTTTGTTGCACTGCCTAGGATTGTTGTCTTTGTCTTGGCGGAGAGCCTGATACTTTACAGGGCAATCTCCCCTTCTCTCGTGCCTCACCTGTTCTTTTGCACAGGACCTACATCCCCGGAGGAGCTGTTCCACTGGCAGGCAACGATCATGGGGTATGCACTCCAACGACAACATCCCTGCAAGATCATGGCAGCACGAACTTAGCCTGCATTGTTTGCTTACATAATTCCGGGATGCTTAATGGACGGAGAACGGCCATCCAGCTCTCCATACTCTTACAAGGATTGAGGAGGCGTGGCTTCTGTCATTTCTGCTTGGCTCATGCCGGAGGCAAGAATAGCAATTGGATAGCTGGGGACAAGTCAGCGGGATGGCTGGAGTCCTGCGTTGTTGGAAGAAGACATGATTAGAAGTACAGGGACGCAAATGAAACAGAGCTCCGAAGATGCTGCAAGACTGTACTTCAGGGATAGGGGTCAGTTCGAGCGCTCTTTAAGGCGCCATGGCTGGGAGTTGATGAGGATTTCTGCAGGCCCCCCGACAGCCCGTACGCCCAGGGGGTGTTCATGGTGAAGATCCACTTCCCCCCCGACTACCCCTTCAAGCCCCCCAAGGTGCGTTCATTAGATCCCCCTCCCCTGCACCACACGAGCCGCCGTTGCAGATGTCCCAGAGAGAATAATCAGCTCACCTGCCTAACATTGCGCTCTGTGAGCTTGGCAAATTCGACCTGTCCCTCCCCACACAGACCGACCTGCTGCGGTTCCCAATGGGTGTCCGATTTGTGATCCTTTTTGCAGGTGAACTTCCAGACCAAGGTCTACCACCCAAACGTGAACAGCAACGGCTCCATCTGCCTGGACATACTCAAGGAGCAGTGGAGCCCCGCCCTCACCATCTCCAAGGTGACGCACCCCCCTTCCCCTCCATCCGTCCATTGCCTCATCCTCCTGAGCTATGTGCATCGCTTCTATCAGGTAAATTCAGTTCCAGGCAAGAGCGGCAATTTTCAGCACTCGACACAATTAAAGCCCACAAACTACTGGGAATGGAATCCGCACCCTGCTTGAAGACTGCTGCTCATCGCTGGATACTAAGATCGTTCACATAGGGTCACATTGGGTTTTGTAGTAAGTTGTTTCCACAAGGATATTCTGTGTACGTGCAGGTGTTGCTGTCCATCTGCTCCTTGCTGACAGACCCCAACCCAGACGATCCCCTGGTCCCCGAGATTGCTCATATGTGAACACTTCTATCTTGCATTCCTCCTCATAATTGCATGCATTGCCTCAAAGCTCAATTTGAACCATTCTTGCCGCACCTGCTGATCTAAATTAGTAGATTCCGGTGCCGTATGGTGTCTTGAGAATGCTTGATGTGGCAGAAGGCTCTCAGCTTAACACTGAGTCCAACCTGTGTGCAGCTACAAGAATGACAAGAAGAGATACGATGAGACTGCCAGGCAGTGGACCCACAAGTGAGCACTCCCTCACCCTGCATGCAACTGTCTGCATTCCTCGTACAGCTTTTCTAAGCATAGTGACTCCCATTGCGCTCTTCCTTGTCTGGGATTGCATTGCAGCACTGTGGTATGCTCATTTGGCCATTGAGAAGCACCTTGGCATTGCAGGTACGCCATGGGATGAGCGAGCAGCGCCTGGGCATCAGGCTGCCAAAACGGAGGAAGCCGGGAGGCGTAGTGTTAGGTGTAAACTAAATTTGATTGCTTCATCTTGGGGCCCAGCAATGATTGCATGGGGAAGAAGCTGTCAATTGTGCTCGTCAGAAGAGTTGAGGTGTGCGGCAGTAGTCAAAACTGAATTCAGGACTCTTAGTACTGGCGAAGTGATGGCATGCCTGACAGTATATCAAGCTGACTTTGCCAGTCTTGACGTATCGAGTTTGTACGTCTCTAGAGTTCTACAAATAAGGCAGGACATTGTCCTTCCATTCAGTGACCATGGATCACCTCCCCACAAATTACAAGACATCGTTAGCTGACCCCTCTCCAAAGTCAATGATGCAGACTGTCTTGCAACCTGGGCGTATTGCTGCTGCATGTCCGACACTGACACAGTGAGCATATGTCTGTGCATTCCTAAGAGCATGACCCTTTCTCAGTCTTGCCTTGGACAGCTGTTTTCGATACCCACAGCCAGGTATTCTCATTGGCCATTGGCCACATAGGTTCAAAATTGACAATTCAAAACAAATCTCCTCAGCGGCACAGCTACGTGGCAACATCAGGTGTGAATGCCGCAACCAGAACAGCTGTTGTAGTTTCTTGGGATCAGTCTCTGTTCCAGTTCAACATTCCAGTGCCTGGTCTTACCACTTCTCATGCAGCCATCTCCCAGGCCCAGCAGAATCCTTAGAGGGAAGGTACGGTGTTGGATTACTGCATTACAAACCCACAGCGATTAGGCCTTGGGTTTGACGTACTTGCCAACAGGCAGGAAGAATGATGACTTGTGCTTGCTGAGGAAGCCGACAAAGGTGGCCAGCTGCTGCTGGAGGTGGTCGTAGCCCTCAGCGGGGCTGCCGCTGAGAGGCACCAGGTAGGGAAACTTGGCACACAGCCGCAGCAGGTGCTCCCCTCCATACAGGCTACTTGGAACTATACCATCGGCCAGGACCTGCATCGATTGACAACGATCAGCTGTGCTTGCAGGCGCACCAGTCTCCTTGATCCCGAAAGCGCATGTTGCAGCTCATGTGAGGAATGCTATGGAACTGAGCAGCCTGCCATACCCAGCAGGGCTGGCTTTGCTCATCGATTCGCTCGTGCAATGCTCACCCTAGCGAGGGCTGCATATGAATCAGGCAGCGTGCTTTTGAGGAGCTTAAGCAGAGGAGCATACACTGAAACGCTTGCAAACCTCTCCATGGCACCATTAGGGGAAGGAATCGTCACCTTCTCGCATTCGTCCACCTCATGATCATAGAGCAGGCAGTGGTGCAGGGCTTTATCAAAGTAGACTCGCAGCCCTGTGGCGTCCTGCAGGAAAGAAGAACAAGACATCAAGCAAACGCATGGAAATTGTGTGGCAAGCGATGAAAGATTCCCGTTATCGGAAGCGCCTCGGCCCGACTAGGCCTCATGATGGTAGTAAAAGAAGTGATTCCGCAGGCTGAGCTTCCGGAGAACAAAGACGAAAGGGGAGGGAGGTTGGGAGGGGGAGGGGGAGTAAGGCCTCAAATTTCTCTCAACGCTATCCCTGCCGGGGTCCAATCAGCTGCTGTCAAACTTTCCTTGCAGGAGGAAAGGGAAGGAATGTGGTAAAAAGAGTTGGGAAGGGGGGTGAACCTGCTCCTGGGCATCCACGACCTGTCCCGAGGCCCTGCTCTCCTCCACGTATTGCTGCAAGATCTCCGACACGCAGGGTTTCCGGGGCACAGGGGGCTGCCGCAGCCCCTTCTTCACGGCCTCTTGCTCGTCCACCAACACCTGCTTCAGTGCTGCAGGCAGCCGCACCGACACCTGCAGCGGCCCCTTCTCATGAGGTTCGTAGCTCTCCAGCAGATGCCATGTCAACTTGTGACATGACAAGCAAAACACAGCATCCTGTGCCAGGCTTGCATGTTTAAACTGCTGCAGAAGCAGTGTAACCTTTTTCTTGTGACCTGTGGCCCCAGCACCCACGGCGAGGGCTTTTCTGATTCGTTCATCGCAATAACAAGAATGCTGTAGCCACAACTACTTGACTTCCTTTCTGATTCACGATCATGTCTGTCAGT
Source organism: Chloroidium sp. JM (assembly GCA_004335615.1). NCBI lineage: Eukaryota > Viridiplantae > Chlorophyta > Trebouxiophyceae > Watanabeales > Watanabeaceae > Chloroidium > Chloroidium sp. JM. Next base: position 702,085 of record QAXI01000417.1, read on the forward strand.
CTGTCAATGCAACTGCCTAGCCCTGCAAGCTGCGAGGCTCATTCTTCCATTATACCTAGTTCTTGGCAGGCAAGTGCTGCTGATGTCCACTTGTGAGGCTGCTCTTGAACAGGAACTAAGATACCGCCATTGTGCTGGGGGAACCACACATGTTCTTATGCAACTATGACCTTTGCATGCAAGTTCAAATCTGCAATGCTGTGATCTGATCTCAAGCCTTGTTTTTCGGCAACTTTTGGGCATACTCAACCCTTCTATTGCAACGCAGGCTAGTATCAGTAAAACCTCAGCCATGAGAATTGCGCTTCCTCTTTGAAAGCATTGACTTTTTCTGGAGATTGCCATATAGACCAGTATGCAGACCATTCAACCTTGCTCCTGAACATTGAGGCTACTACACAACCAGGTGACCATTCTTTCATGATATCAAAATTTCTGAAAGGTCTTTGATCCTTGTAAGGCACCCTGCATACTTTCTCCATGGCATTCTAATCCCAAATGTCCCATCGCAGACACCACATCTGCAGCTGGCCATCCCACTCAATCCCACCTAAATTCCAGATTCTCTCTGTAATGTTGCTGTGACATCATCATGAGCACAGCAGGCAGCATGGCAGAAGGGGGGGGGGGGGGGGGGGGGGGCCCCCCGGGTGCACCTTGACCCCCGCGGCCCGCACCCTAAACTCCACATCCTCCTGAAAGTTTTCATGGATCAGCTGTGCCAGCTCCTTTCCAACCTTGCCCTCGCTCCTCAAACGCACTAGCAGCAGCCACATGTGGATGCACAGCATGCTGTACTTGTCTGCGAAGTTCTCTTGCAAACCAAATGCTGCATCGAGGAGATTATATTCAGGGATCATTTTTGACAGTGAATGAGCAGAGCTCATCGGAATTTCCCCCTATCTGTGACTTTGTCGGTCGCATGATAAATTGGGAGCTTGCAGGTACATTCCAGGAATTAGTAGATCACTGATATCGCGAAGCGATGGAAACTGGCAAATTAAGGTCAGTCTTTTGTCTCTGTAATATTGACTTGCCGACTCATATCCTCAGACATCTCAGAAGTTTGAGCTCGACGAGGTTTCAATTATTTGTGATAAGGTTTGCATGCACACTTGAGATGCACACCACATGAGCTGAGCAAGACGGAGAGGGCGTGCCTTTGTATAATTGTGGGTTCTCGATTTGCTCAGTGACACAGTTGTACCACGCTTTGGCCCCCCGTAGATTTCTGCTTTCTTTGCTGTAGAACCCTCCCAGCTTCAACAGCGCTCTCGTGAAGAAGTTTTGCTCGACGCCCGAGTAGGGTTCTGCTATGACTCTTCCAGATGCAAGTGAGGCAGGTGGAGCATTCAACAGCCGACTCTGCAAGCAAGGCGTTGAAATTTTGATAACACGGCAGTTTGTAATGCATGCATGAGGAAAGACTGTGAGAGGAATTTGGGTGTGTTTTCGCTCACTACTTTCATTCGTTTTGGCTCCTGAGAAGCTTGGAAATCTTATTATGCTCAAGGGCCCTTGAGACAAAGAGTTTGATCCTGAAATTCAAGAAGAAAGCATTACATAGCATCATGACAATCCCCTCACGATGCAGAGATTAAATGTTCATGAGCAAGCATATCAGGCACAAGACCTCACCTTGGCATCTGTAGAGAACAGCAAATTTGAGCTGTACATCGGCTGTGCTGGATTTGCTATGGCGTTGATCTCGTGCTGCAGGCCAATGAAACTCGCTGAGCTGACTGCTGTGCTCTGCTGCAGTGCACGGCTGGAGACATGCTTCGCCACGTCGGTGGCAAGCCTCCGAAGCATGCTATTCAAAGCCACTGCTTTAAAGGGAATGAGGAGATCGGCCGTGGAAGCGACAGCAGTGTTCTATGAACAGTGTTTATTAATTTGTGGCGACCGTGTTTGGAAGTATTGACGAATGCCTGTTATGAATTGGTCGTATGACAATTGCAATTGATTTTTAACTTGATCTGCAAGAATTTTGATGCGAATTCGTTATATATGGGAATTCAGAAACCTTGTACACGTTGAACGTCAGGCCGCCCTATAGGTTGTTGAAAATGCTCGGAAGCACCGTTCTAGTCAATCCCATTCAGCGAAGCGCAGTCATGAAGCTTCCCCCTGGATATGTCCCTGGCGTCGGAGTAACCAGACCGACAGCATATGGAGGCTTCGGGGAAAAGCTGCTCAAGCAGTACGGCTGGAAGGACGGCGAGGGGCTGGGAGCAGAAGGCGGAGGCATCAAGACTGCTCTCAAAGTGCTGAAGAAGGACGACAACATCGGCGTGAGCAGCTCGCTACGACTTGCTATTCCCCATGCTGCCATCCACAGCAGCTGGCAATACAAGCATTAGATAACAGGCTCTGAACAGCAGTCTTATCAATCCAATCAATGTGAGTACATCAGCGGAGTGCTGGAATTACAGTGTAAGCTCAGAGTCTACACTTGCCTGCCGCAGGTGGGCGCCAGGCAGGTTGTGCGAGAGAAGGCGACAGCCGACTGGTGGCAGCAAAGCTTTGACTCTGCAGCCCTGAGCTTGCGACAGGTACCCTTCCTGACATCCCATCACTGGCCCTGCATTTGCAGCCATGCCAGGAAGCTTCAGAAAGGCAGACGACACAGCCACTGCATCCAGCACCTCTGAGCCTTACCCGTCACAAGACACAGCGCTGCAGAGGAAGAGCAAGAGAAGTGACATTCAGGGGCAGCACTCAGGAGGGTGATTTGACTCAAGTTCTGCTCTTGAGTTGCCATGTAAAGCAGGGTTGTGCTGGGGCAAGTCAGACAGCGGGATTTGTCAATAGGGTGTCGGTTCTTCACCACGGCGCGCATCTCTGCAACTTCAAGTGCAAATCGCCACAATTGCGAGTGGACTATGAAATGTCAGACTCGGCAAAGAACAAAGAGGAAGGGAAAGGGAAGAGGGGACAAGGGCCGAGCATGCCTGGTC
>QAXI01000417.1:706213-739520 GCA_004335615.1 Chloroidium sp. JM
AGGGGGGGGGGGGTGGAGGAAATCGGGATACAGACTCAGGATGTCATAGTCTGCCAGAGAAGGCGGCAGCCTTTGGATTGTCAGGGCTGAGTCGATACTCGCAATAGTAGCAGGGAATTTTTGGTGTACTATGGAAGAAGGCCACCTCGCAATGAGGGTTGCTTTAGAATGAAAACATTGGGGGGAATATGATTTCTGTCACCATGGGCAGATGACACATCCCTAAAGTCGTACCAAGCTCACATGCAGGCTACATCAGCATTCTGATAGCAGACTCTGGGACGTGTTCGCATAGCTCAAGACTCAGAAATGGCAGGAGAACGACACGCAAGTTTGTGCTGGGCGCCAACCTCAAACATCCCAGGAATCATGCAATTTCTTCTTCCTTGGATTCGATTATACATCCCTGCCCGTCCCAGTTCCAGTGTTCTAATCACCTTCTCCTTTCCGTCAAACTCAACCTTTACCAGCAAGTTCACATGTGCCATCTCCTGCCAACTTTTGCACCTGCTAATGTGTGCAGATGATGCTGAATCATCTGCAAGGAGTCCGAGCTTGCACCCCTGACCTGTTGTGTGAGGTGAGATGTCATCAGCCATGTTGTGTGCAGAGCTTGCAGGTGGCGCTGTTAGCGAGGCGGCAGCACAGCAGCAAACTGAGCAGCCCAGGAAGAAGCGGCGGCGGGAAGAGGCAAATGGGCCTGCAGATACAACCCCTATTTCAATAGACAAAACCCCTGTCGGGGCAATCCCTGCCAAGAAGCGCTCGAAGAAGAGCGCCAAACCCGGCACGAATGCTGTTGATGAAGGCGAAGCCACCCCTGCAGAGCCTGCAAAGCTCCCAGGGAAGACAAAGAAATCCGAGAAAAAGCAATCGGATCCGGAAGCAGCTGCAAATGGGTCTCCGGACGAGGAGCGGCCGAGGGGGCTGTGGTCCACGCCCGAGGCCAGACCTGTAGAGCCGAAAGCGCCCTGGTGGGGGGCGTCGCTTTTCGTGTCGAGCGGGTGCCTGGAGGGTTTGGACAAGCAGCCGAAGCAGAGCGAGCGCACGAGCTTCACGGAGGACACGCAGGCGGACCTGTACAACCGCAGCCAGGCCACGAAGACCGCCGGCAAGAAGGGCCTGGGGGCCGGCCAAGGTAGCTGCCATCCCTGAAGCGGGGCACCCTGAAGGTCAAAACTTGGCAGAATGAGTTGCCAGTCGAAGACCTTTCCAAACCTTTCAACCCTTTCAAGTCAAATAGCTTTGCGTTCTATGATGTAGCCCTGTGCAAAACTGTAAGCTTTATATGAATTATGGGGAAGAAGGGCCTGGGGGCCGGCCAAGGTACCGATTGCTACATCTGAAGCGTGGCACACTGAGGAATGGAAGCTTTTGCTAGAATGTCTTTATGAGTGTCATCTCTGACCTCTCAACACTTGCATGTTGAATAGCTTTGCTTTTCATGATGTGGTCCTTTGCGGGCGTGTATGCTCATGGATGAGAATGGGAGAGAAAAAACTCCATGTGTACACCCCCTATCTGTTTCCAGGATTTGATTCCAGGTGATATGCAGTGAAAGGATTTAAACATACCCTGCAGGTAACTTGCAAGATACAAGATTCTGGAGATTAAAAAGAGCATCTCGGACGCTGTGCGGTGATGGATACTATGCGGTGATCAGTGATCTCTGAAATGGTCGCAGGCAAGGCAGCAGGTCACGAGTGGAAGGGTAGCAAGGTGGTGTTTGAGGACGCTGAGGAGAGTGAGAAACCTCCTACCGCCGACGCCACCGTGCAGGTGGAGGCGGCAATCTTGCCAGAGGAAAGCCTGCCCCAAAGCAGCCCCTCCGGAAGGGTGTCTTCAAAGCAGCTGCGGAAGCTGACGTGTCAGATCCTGAAGAAGGTCAGCACATCTCTTCAGTAGAAGGGCTTTTTGGGGGAGAAAAGAATATCAACGGTTCTGGCTTCACTGCGCTGGCTTGTGGTGTTAGCAGTTACTCAAAGGAGAGCAATCAGCGGAGTGGGAATTGCCTTGTGTTTCAGTTCCATTCGATGTATCAGTTTTGCCGGGGCAGAGTGGTCCCATAACCTTTCCCAAATTGCTGGACCTCAGAGATACTGCATTTCTGCAAAAATTCAAAGTACCTGACAAACTTTGTAATGCAGGAAGCTAGAAGGAGGTTGAAGGTCTCTAAGCTCGCAAAGCGCCTGGCAGAGCTGAAGCCTCCAAACTCTGCTTCCTCAGAGTTCCAGGCACTCGTTAAGAAAACGGTGACCGCCTTGCCATCTCCGCTGTCTCCGCAAACAGGGGACGACATGTCAACCATTGGTTCAATTTTCCTGGCTGTTCAATTCGCACTTGGTTGCGGATGAGACAGCTGAAGATGAGAGAATGCCAATCTATCAGTTTCAATGCACAGAAAGCATTTGCATTGTGATGGTGGTATGTAGATGTCTACAACATGCCTGCAGACTTGCCTTGGCAGTATTCAGGCATGGAGTTATTTTTTTCGTACCAGCTCGGGCATTGAGTCTTGGCGATTCAGAGGATCAAGCATCACCTGGTGTAGCTCATCTGAGGACCCTTAATCTTCCTTTACATTGCTGATCCGCACTTATGTACAGCATGTGTGTGTGATCTGCAGGTACTGGGTTGCCCAAAGCTAGCTGTTGATGGGGAATATGTTGTTCTTTGTATTTGAAGGGGCTCAGGTCCTTTCCAGCCCTGCAGAGCTGCCAATCAGGGTTGGAAGTGGCTGAAAAGGGTTGAGAGTAGCTAAACAAGAGAAACTGGCCGGACAAAACTGGTTTCAATATGAGCAGGAACGTCTGTTGGATGGCATTGAGGTTGATGTCGATTGCTTCAATGTCATTGAGACACCACTCTATTGGTATTGTGAATTGTGAGACTCTACTCTATCCCTATTGAGTTGAGAATCATCACAGAACATGGCTACATAGTGTTTATGTTTTCTGAGAGTTGACAAATAGTTGGTCAATATCTTATCCAAGAATTCAAACAGTTGCTGTCGCCATCTCCTGGCTTCAATATGCCTTGCAACTTCAAGATGTAAAGTGAATCGGAAAATCTTGACACAAAGAATTCCATAGTAGGTCTGCTCTCATTGTCCCCTCCCTCCTGCTCGGACTTATCTTGATTGTTCATTGTTCATCACAGCCTCTCCTGCGGCATGGTTCAATGATTTCTACAGGGTCACATCTGAAAACCCAATTGAAGCAAGCCTCTGACACATTTGGCCAACTTAGTGACTGTTGACCAGCAAAATCTTAATCGCCACCGCACAGGATGTGCAAGCACATCAGCTGCTGAGTCTCTGGAGTAAAAACAACCATTACTGCCCCTCTTCCAACCAACATCCTCTTGGACACAACCGTGAAAGACGCCCAGATCAATGAAGGTTTGGCCATGACAAGGTACCAGAGGGATACTCATGGATTGCCTGAGTTGTGAGGCGCTTTGAGAGCAGCAATGGGGGACATGTAAAGCAAACGTGGGTTCTGCATGCCCCTTCCCACTAGGACAAGTCCAGGCCATCCAGCTGCTTCACCAACAATTCTCTCTCCTCTGAATTCAGGGTGCCCCCTTCAGTAAGCAGACGGGCTCTGGATTCCAGGACTTTCGGGTCCGTTGTGCCTGCCAGAACCTCTACGTAGTTGTTCACTGTGTCGCCGTCCTGCACAGGCAATCCACTGTTTTAATCATCGAGAGACCTCTTGCCGCCTTCACACCTTGCACTGACCTCAAAGGCGCTGATGCTGCGCAGATGGTGGTAGGATTTCACAATCTCCAGCTTTTCTCTGCAGTCCATTTCGCAATGATTGCTCAGCTTCAGTCACACCTTCTGAGCAACGCAGGGCAATGGCGACGTAGCCCTTCTTACCTTGCCAATCCTTCCTCATCCCTTGGCCAAGCTTTATAAAGCTTAAGATTGACTTGGTATTGGCCCCATATAAAGGAGGACATTGCAGTTTGAAGTTGCTGAATTCTGCAATACAAGCACCAAAGGAAAGGGCCGAGGGGTCTTAGCGCACCAGGAAAGTGGGGTGGTCGCCCGAGATGGTCCATCGATCCCCGTACACAAGCTTGAAGGGGTACTTTCCCGGGGGTAGATTCCTGCGTATGCTGTAGCTTCTTGACCGGCTGTCCCACTGTAGCTCCTTTCGGTTACCCCAGCCAAAATCCAAGCCTGCGATCTGCAAAAGGAGCGAAGGGATATTGTTTGTGCTTGCAGTGTATAATTGTGGGTCGGGCTCAGTATCACAGAAGGTGCTGTCGGTGGGGTGTAGTTTCCGCGCAGCACTGGTTTAATTCTCTGGCAGCAGGATGGTGTTTTTCGAGGATTGCCATGGTGTGCCAAACGCCAGGCAAATCGTTGATGCCCCCCACTTAGGATCCTGCCAGAGGAGAGGGAAAAGGGGGTAAGATCAAAGCGATTCAGCGTCATCTGCCTTGCCTTTGCAAGCAGTCAACAGCGCAGGATCACTCCAGAAGGCCATCGAGCAGTGCTTGCAGCAGCACCTCTATGCAGCACTGAAGAGTCGGTGGATTGAAGGGGGGGAGGGAAGGAGGAAACTCGTGCAGTGGCAGTCCCCTGAGGGACAGAGGAGAGGGGGAGGCTTCTTCCAGGGTCCCCAGTCGGAATGGGGAAGAGAGAAGAGGGGGTGGAGGGTGAGGAGAGCCACCTCTATCTTCGTGGCCAGCCCCGGGCGCGTGACGGATATGGTGGCGCTCGTGGGGGTCCCACCGTCGTGCAGGGTGTCTACGGTGGCTTGCCGCACCGCCTGCAGCCGGGGGTTGCACGGCCGGACCGCCCTGAGCTTCTCGAAGGCGCCCTCCAGGGTGAAGCCCCGGTACCAGTACATGTAGGCCAGGGCGGTCGCTGGAGCCCTCCCCATGCCTGTCGCGAAGGTCTCCTTGAGAGGGTTGGCTGTGACTCGTCCTGATGCGAGCTGGCAGGAGCTACAGACACCCCTACCCCCTGCCAGCAACAGACCCGATGCGGGAGGACGGCTCCTCCCGCGCAAGCTGATCATTCCACGGCCCCACTTCCGCTGGCTTGGCTGTGTCAGTGGCAGCATTCGCTTGCATGGTTCTCAACCCCCACCATCCAATCCGGCGGCCTTGCAGGCCATCTTGCCATCACTTGGACCTCGCCAGCTCCCACTCATCCGTTCCTGGGCATTTCTTGAGTCAATGGTTGTGCACATCTGCATCTCAGCAGCTACACCCTGGTTGTGCATTGAAGGCTGCTGGGATCCGCCTCCAATCCTGAGCGTCCCATTCCGACACCCACCCCCCCGCCCCCCCCAAATAGGCGACACTGTAGCCCTTGCTGGCAAGGCGCAGGTCTTCCCAGCCGCACGAACGTAGGCATCTGCGGCTGTGAGGTCATTGGATTGTTTGAAGATGGGAGAAAGGGTGGGAATTTTGGGAAGCGGACCAAGACCCACCCTTTACTCACCTGCTGTGCAGTGGATGTAGACCTTCCGCCTCTGGGCGACCTCACGAGCCACCGTGGCAGCAGCCACCGGCAGCCTCATACGCAGGTCGAACGCGTCGAAGTCGTTGATCCTGCGGCGAATGTGGTGCACGTCCCCACGCTCCTGCACCCTGGCCATCAAATGGGGCAGTCGTCAGTGCTATAATCTCATGTGTAGATCAAACGCATCGAAATCGTTGATCTTGCAGCGGGTGTGGTGCACTTGCCCATGCTCTTGCGCCCTTAATATGAAGCAGGGCAGACATCAGTGCTATGATCATGACAGCAGATCAGTTTTCAAGCAAGGGGCAATTACCCATTGGTTTTGAGTCTGCAGCGCCCTTTGGAGTCCAGACTTTGAGGCCTTGCTGGAGTTCAGGGGGGCTTTTTACAGATTCGCAGGCTACCCCTGGCAAGGCATGTTGAAAATTTACCTGGCCAGGATGGGTTTCAGGTCCAGACTGAAGTACTCCATATCGCTGTCCTGCTGCAAGCAGAGGATTGACCCCACCCCCTCCTCTTCCACCAGCCTGCAAGGGCGTCGCTGCTCAGGCAAGGTGCTTTGGTAAGCTGTATGCTTGATTGTGTGGCAGTCTTATAGCAATTCTCGAATTTAAGACAACCATACATCACAAACAGCAGTGTGCGGTGCAGCCTCAGCGCATCGGCTCCATTCAGGGTCAATCAGGGGAGCAATCACCTGTCCAAGTCTGCAGGTGTCTGTAGACAGGAGCCGACAATCATGTCGTCTAGGATGTATGCAAAATTCATGCCATCCTCATGCCGATACGTGAGCACGCCTCCCATCTTGCTCTGCATCTCTGTGCTGTACTCATCTGATTTGGCCTCTGCAGGCAAAGGCGAGAGTCATGAATTTGCACCAGTACCCCAAATCAGATTCTTCAAGGCCAAATTTTCAATCACAGAAAACATCAAATCTGCCTCTACGTCTTCCAAATGTTATTGTGATGTTGTCTGGTACGGTCCATCATCGAGGGCTTGCAGTTCTACAGCAGGCATGCACAAAACTTAGCAAGCTGTTTCTGATTTCGTTTACCTTTTTCGCTGGTCTGTGTCGCGCACATCATGTGCCTGAAGGGTTTCTCACTGCATTCCCTCAACCGGGGTTGTTTAGTTGGATGTCCTCTCAAGACTGGGGCACTGCATCGGGCTTGTGGTGCTGCTTGCGAGTGTTGCCAGGCCGTGTGTGAGATTCCAGACATGTTTGTGGCACCAGCACGAGCCTGCTGCATGGGAAACGGAGAAAAAGATTCTCCTTTTTGAAGGGGAAATGGGGGTAACATTGTCCAAGGTTCTGATATATACCTGGCTTAAGATCTCTTCACTTGCTCATCCCAAGGAAGCCCCCTCATCGAGAGTGGACAGTCACCTTGCTTTGCATCCTGTTAAGGCAAATCTGATGGATATCATGTCAAGTCTCCACCAGTATATCTTTAGGTTAGGTGCTTTGCAACTTATCATTATTGACTACAGTCCACTGAAGTTGACCCAAAGTAAACTTGTCATTACTTCAAGGACTAGGGGATACTTCAGTCAGCATTTGGATTGGATATACAGTAGTGAGATACATTTTCATTGCAAGTCGATTTCATGATTTCTTGTGTGCCCTTGCAATACTTTCCTAGATCTAGAGGAGGCGGATTTCATAGTGTGAATACAATATGGGATGTTGAGCGTGTGCAGAGTCAGCAAGATTGTGCGCATGCGACTGAGAAGCGAGAACTAGATTGGATATGGATATCGTTTGATTGTCAGAGCTGCAGTAGATTTGAGAGGTGGTCTTTTACAACGCCGGTCTGCGTTGAAGAGAAGAGAATGATGCAACAGTAAATTCATACCAAGAACAGGCTGCCTGCAAGCATTCTTTTCTGTGCATCAAGGGATGCGCTATCCTCTATGGGGCAACAATTATGTGCATCGAGATCTCGCCATGAGTGTTATGGCTGCAGGATGCCCGTGGTGAGGTTCCCACCATCATCAATTCAGCCATCAATGGGTGGAAGCAGCACTCCTAGCATAGGCAGTCCCCGAGGGTATGGAAGCAAATGCCAAGAATACCAAGGCAAGCAGCAAGAAGCAAAGTCTGGGGGCTGCCAGGGAGAAGCAAGAGCAATACTTGTGCCTGGTTTTGGGGAAGGGAGGGGGGGCGGGGGGGTGAGGAGGACGAGGATGAAGTCAAGGGCATAGGAACAGCTCTGAGAGTGATGGGAGATAATCCAATGAGTAAGGTGATCAAGTCCTGATACCTTGACGTTGGCAGGAATCGTGCGCCCTGTTGCCTGTGGTGGTCTTGCAATCACTTTTAAGCCAAGTCAAAGTCGCTAGTGTACTAGCCACCAGGCCTTTGAAGTCCCTGGCACAGCAGAGAAAGACTCCTGCCCATCCCACAGGCTTTCCAATCCTTTCCGGACGATTGACCTAATAGACATTAGTGGAGACATCGTGGATTTTGGTGAATATTTGCCGCTCTCACATCCTTATAATGCCCATTTTCAAACAAATTAAGATTCGGGAGGGGCCATTCGCCAGCTTCTTCGTGTGCTTAACAGGCTGTGTCCGTCTATTGATCGCACGCACTTATTAAGAATTGCCGTGCAGTACAGAAACATAAGTCACACATTTGGACGAAGAGACAGGAAGCAGAGTAGACGTGACAAAGAGAAGTGGGCTTGGCTAAGAGAGAGCATGAATGTGTAGCAAAGGTATCCGAGCGACCGTGCTTGCATTAATCTGCTACGCCAGCGCGTTCGCATTGGTGAGCGCAACTCTTGTACGATTGCCTTACAGCAGCATCATGTGCCCAGGAGGTCCCGCGGGCACAAGCACTGCATATGACAGGGCCCGATAAGCTCGTTTGACTCCAGTTTTGGTTCATAGCTATCCTCGACCTCCATAGAGAAGCTTTTGGGAGCTGTAGAAGTTGGCTCGGGGAGAGGAATTTTTTCCGCTAGCGCTCGTGTGGGGCAGCTGATTATTCCTGTCACGACTTCTCTGCCATAAGAAAGCGAATGCAGAGTTGTGTCGATTCAGAGGTCCAGAGATTAGGATCTCATCATATTCATCTCGTTATCTCGTTTCCTGATGTGAAGCTGAACGCAGCAGGCAGCCGAATCAACGCCCAGCGCTGGATCAAGGGCGTCACGGCAGCTCATCAGCGCAGATATACCCTCCAAATGCGGCACGGACAGCACCTATCACCAACTTGTTGTTGGTGAGACCCTTCTGGATCCATTTGTGGAGAGGGGATATCTTGAGACCCCGCATCCCGGAGTCTGTACCCAAACTGTCCTGGGTTCAGCCCAATCTCAAAGCCTGCCGGCGTTCTTGTTCGAGTGCTGGGTCTTCGCTTGATTGCGGTCCGGAAGCAGGAGGGGTATTGGGTCGGGGGAGGGAAATGAGGGTTTACAGGAGTATGCTTGTGAAATCTGCAGACAGTGTAAATCATCAATGATGAATCACGTAATATTGTCTGGGAGGTACTGCAGCGCATAGCCAATATCCTCCTGCTCTCGCTTCCTGATTTCATATTGTAAGATATGCATGAGCTACATTGATGTATCTCATGCAAAGTGAATCCGACTCAGTCTGCATAGAACGAAGCAAGACAAGAGGGATGTCTCGCTGATGCCAAACCATCTTGGAGCTTCCCTCAATGCCGTCCCTGGCAGAGAAGAGTGACGCACAGTGATGGGAGGAGGGTATGACTTGTTGCCATTAAAGGGCAAAATGGCAGGGGGCGTGTCTGAGGCCATCCTGCCATTGATTTGGCCTGGCATGGTATTCGCGTCTCATCGATAAGTTGCACGCTGCTGCAATTGCAGCACCGCATTCTGAGGAGGAACAGAAACATCAAACCTGAACACTGGCTGCACTGCAGCTGCGCGGTACAAGGAGAATGTCTCCTGGATGCCGGCCTACTTGGAGGTTCCCTTCATGGTGTACCAGGCGGAGAGGAGGGGCGTGCTGGGCATGGCAACCCACAGGCACAGCAACTCTGCTAGGGAGGCCTCCGCCTTCCTCATGTTCATCGCGGAATACTACGACTGCTTGCCAGAGGTATTTAAACCCCACCCCCTCTCCAGGGAAATATCAGCATATAGGATGTTTGACCTTGCACAAACTCATGTATCGTTTGCAAATGCTACCTTTCGGCTTCAAATTGGCCTCGGAAAGGGTGAAGGGCGGCCACGAATTGTGTGGGCTTGGAAGGGGAGTAAGGGAAAATGGGGGGGGGGGGGGGTGACAGGTCTATGTCAGTCCATTCGCTTTGGCAAAGGGTGGCCACTGGAATTCCGCTTTGGAAGTTTTGTTTGACATGTCAGGAGACTCGAGACATGGTTGTGTCTGTGCAGGTGACGGCATTTGTGCATGGGCATGACAGGTCGTGGCATTCCAACATTCCAGAGGACCTGAGCAACTTGAAGTGGGATGCGGTGGCCCAGTACCTGCCCCTCAGCCGGAAATACTTCCACCACTACGGCTCATTTTTCTGGGTATACCCTGGTGACCCGAAAAGGCACCTGGAAGTGCCCGTAGCGACCGGAGAGCAGGTGTACAACGGCTCGTATCTTCCTGATGAGGTGAGCCATTCCGCGCCCCTTACTCCTCTCTCCTCTCCCCAGCACCAAGAAAAAGTCTTTGTTTTCTCTTCCGATGGTCGCCCGTGATGCGAAGCAGGCTGCTTCAATTCTGTACCACTGCATTTCACAATGGCATTGCTCACCCAGCCTGGTCCATGTTGCAACCCCAATCTGTGTGATTGAAACTGAGAGAGTGAGAAGAAGATTTCTTGCACAACGCTTCAGTCAGGTACTTATTGGAACAGCAGAACTCCAGCGCCTCTAATACTACCCCTGTGTGGACTCGAGACGTACAAACTTCAGCGATGACTCCCCCAGTACATCGACCCATGGTGGCACATCTGCGCAAGCCAAAGTGGTGCGGAGGTGCTGCCTGCCTCAAATCCTCGTGGCTGACAATCGCAGCACATTGCAGATCTACAATGGCACGGTCTACCTGCCCAATAACACCTACCACTACCGGCAAGCCGTAGATGTGGCGAAAGCCTGGCAGAATTTCTTCGAGCCAGCAGGGCTGGGCCCCGTCCCCAGCGAGATTCGCTACTACTGCTGCGCCCAATTTGCGGGTGAGATCTCTTGCTCCGTACAGGATAGGAGAGAGAGTACTACCCTTTGTGAATTGTTGTCTTCAACAGGCGCCTGAGCCTGTGCAAGCCCCCACTGCTCAGCTCAGGAGGGGCAAATGTGGCAACTTTCGTTATTGCGAACATTTGCCAAGCGGCTGCCACCATCTTTTGTCACCATTACCTGTAGTCACCGGTGCAAGCTATTGCAGTGATGTTGACGGTAACTTGAAGGGACTCTGATTTTGCAGTGCGCAAGGAGCAGATCATGAGGCTACCCCGGGAGTTCTACTTGAAGGTGGGAGTCTCCTTCTGAGCAGTACAATACTTGGTGTTGCAAATCTCCCATAAATCAAGCAAGACTGCCATAGGTTTTCTTGTGTGAACATTGCAACATGCAAGAATGTTTGTATAGAATGGAGAATGATGAGAAGTGACTTTGTTACACACAGAAACCCCCAAGGCTAGCCCATTGACATCCAGAAGCCCTGCAGCCCTCGTATTGCCACTGAGCCAAAAGCACATACATCCTGGACCCGGAGGTTGGGGTTGGTTGAGTGTGGATGGAGGCGGGGGGGGCGAGGGGGGGCTGTCAAGAGCAAGCATCAAGACACACAAGCAATAGGAGCTGCCTGGTTGTAGAGAAGGCGATGCTCTCAAAAAAATACGCTTCAAATTGGAACCAATGCATGGATTTGAACCTCGTGTATTCAAAGGAAGCATGGATGCAGGCCATCTACTGGCTTGACAACAGCGATTACAAGTATAACGCTCGGTACACCCGGGGGCTGATCATGGAGACGCTGTGGCACATCGTCATGGGCGAGTCGCCTGTGCTGCAAACCCCCTACGGGCAGGAGTGCCAGATTTACAAGTGCGACAATCAGACCAAGACAGCCACCAGCCACTGACACTGGCAGGGACAAAACGGTCTGGTTTTGCTGGATCTGGAACTCTTGGTGTCTGGGACTCTTGGGGTCAGGAGGTAGGGAGCTGTATGAAGGGGCCTGTTTTGCGTGCGTGCAACAGGATGACTGGAACTGTCCGGTCTTTGACATCTACAACCAAGGAATGGTGCGGTCAGCAGTTCAATTCGAGCGTTTTTGGGCCGCTGTTGAATGTTTGCTCCGCCCGGGAAGCAGGAATGTTTGCTCCTCTGCGGGGTTTTTTGTCTTTGAGAATTTCTGCTTTAGAATAGTCTGGAGCCCACACAGAATGAAGTATTTAATTCACATCCTCTGAGGGAGAAGGAGAGTGTGAAAGTTGAGAGTGGTGCACCGCATTGGGAGTCCGATGCGAGGTTGGTGCTTTCTGGACATGGGAATCTGGAAATGTACATACTGGCGATTCTTCCTGTGGCTGTAAGGGGGGAAATGCCAGAAAATATGAACTGTGGCACTGATGTCGCCAATGAAGTGCAAATTCTCTATAAGAAAAGGCATAGACGTCAAGTGTCCCACCACCGAGTTTGAGGTCTTTGAATGTTCAAACTCTGGCATCCGTAGTACAGACACAGCAAGTTCCATTCTTTCCATATATGTAACGGCCACTGCATGCTCTAGTGCAGAGCCGTCTTTTGGAGTCGACGCATGCTTATATAGATGTGTGAATAGGATTTGCTTCTGGATTGACTCATTGGGTACAGAGGAGGCCTGGACAAAGCCAGGCAGACTATCACGCGCTGTTTTTGAGTTTTCTTGCCACCACATGAATGATTTTGCGTGATACTTCGCAGAGGCAGGCGGAATGTAAAGTTCTCCTGTCAAGTTGTGTTGTTATGAAGACCTTCTTTCCTAGCAGTCCAGTGCATGCCTACATGCATTCAGCGCCCATGGAAGCACTATGAGCTTCTTGCAGATGGTTTCTCCAGTGCATCCTCTGTGTGGAGAGTTTGTCCTCTTCATTTGCAGATCAAACAAGCATTCCTTCACATGCAGGCGCTCTGCTAATTGACAGCAGAGCTCATCTCAGGGGATCCTGTCCTCTACAGATAGATGCTCCTCCTGAGACCTTGACAATGGTATTCAGAGCATTCTGGACAGCAGGTCTGAAAAAGCAAAATGCAAACGAAGCATGGTCCTGTCACCAGCAGTTTCTTACTTTAGAATTTGTGAATTACAGGTGGGCAGGTGTACAGAGTGTTTTCTGTATCATGGGCCTGCAAGACACAGGGGGGCATTGGCTGGATGTTGCCAGATCTTGCAATAGAACCCTGAAACCTAGGCTAAAATTGCCCATTCGCAGCCTCGATCAGAAGAGATCTGGAATCTCAGCAATTCAGATGCGTCTATGGCGCTGACATGTTGACGAGTACGAGTAAAATCTCGTTTTGCTCATTCAGCACTCGGCTGGCATACCACAAGGCCAAACTTCCGGGTTACTTCCAGGTCCTCCTCTGCTTTGTCTCGTGCATGCAGCTCTGAAAGCGTTCTGACCTCAGAGCACTGCACAGCGAAAGTTTGCTTATCCTCAAGGGGAGGGGGAAATTAGCAAAAAATAATTGCAGAGCCTGGCCTGTGCATACTTACAAAGGATGTAAATTTATTATGAGAATGAACAACAAGCACAGGCACCAGCGGTGTTTGAAGTTGCAGCAATCTCTCCACGCAGACATGGAAAGCTTGGTGTGTTCATGATGTCAGCGACTGAAAGAGGACTGCGTTGGCTAATACCGAAGAATGCATGCAGGTCAGGCTTCCTTCAGGACAAAACATCGCATCCCTGCCTCTACGAGTAGCCGAACAACAGGAGCAGGGAGGCAGGACAGATGCATCCTCAAGCTCACACAAAGAGCAGGTGTTTACTAACCCTGGTCTGGTGAAACGGACCCTGCATGAGATACCTGCAGTGAGCATGGTGAAAGCTCAGGGAGATCCTGATCAAGCCATTGGGCTGTGATGTTGGCAAGAGAACAGGGCCTCCACCAGCTCACATCAACACCAAATCAATCAGGGGACTGAGAGAATGAACTCAAAAGCCCTCCTTTGTCTTTGCATATTCAGATGTTCGGCTCAAAGGTTCGAAGGAGATAAGGTATGTACGTACTCACAATCATCAGGCAGCAGAGGCGATCACTTGAATCCAACAACCGGTTGCAGACCACACCTAGAAGAGTTGATGAGAGCTAGGTTGGTGGGAGCTATGGCCCACGAACAATACTATGCCAGACTTGCACTGTCTGCCTTGATACTATTTGTCTCCTATCAGGCATGCAGGAATTGCAATGCCTCAGGGGAGGATTGTGAGGGTCCCTGAGGGGGGGTGGCGGGGACGCAAAGGCATCTGTTATCGAATCCTTTTTTAAAAGCCCAGCCACTGATGATTCTTATACTTTACATTCTTTGACATCCACCCACTCTCGACCTCAATAGTGATTTACGTCTCTGGTGGAGCATGAGATGCTGTGCCTGCAGGAAGGGACGCGGCCCACGGATCTGGAAATGCTGGTGAGGGGTGGGTCAAGGGTGACCCGGGCCGCCCAGCTCATGTGGGCCCAGTTTGTCAAGCCGGGTGATTTCGTCGTGGATGCCACGTGCGGCAACGGCAGCGACAGCCTGTGGCTCAGCCGGGCGGTGGGACCCACGGGGAGGGTGCTGGCTCTCGATGTGCAGGTGGGCCACGATGCACTGACTTAAATTGTGAGGGGTGGGATTGGAAGGGAAACTGGAGGGGAAGGGGGCGGGAATGGACTGTGGATGGGTCGCTTTATCAGGAGGGAAAGTTGATGGAGGGTCCTGGGAGAGGCATGGGGCATGCGGTGACCCCTTTGGGTGGAGAAAGGTGGACTGGAGGTCTCAGGGAATGGCAGGATAGGTGTGTGGCCGCATGCCTGTCAGTGGAATTTTGAATGGACAAGAGGTTGTGGGCAACTCCGGAACTTTGTGCGGGGCAGTGCCATAGGCGAGGCATCGTTTTCTACCTGAAAATGTGGGCTTCTGCACTGTCACACACATTTGGAAGCATGCTTCGACAAAGTGTGACTTACCAGGGTTGACAAATTGCTCCAAGTTGTTAAACGAAATGGTTGGCAGGATGAGGCACTTGAGTCCACAAGAAACTTGCTGGAGTGGGAGCTACCGGCAGAATCCTGGCCAAAAGTGGAAATCGTGAAGGAGTGCCACTCACAGATGAAGGTTCTTCTTCTCTTTGCCCCCCCTACTCCTCTCCCTTGCGTCGTCAGTCTCGTCGAGTCAGCAGCGTGCACCAACTGAAGTTTACCATCAGTATCTCGATGTCGACGGTGAACAGTTTTGTCTTGAGAAGTACGCATTCTTACATATTTGAAAGTTGGAAGCCTGATCTGTCCTTTTGATCGGTACAATACAGCAGAACAAGGACTGCCCTTTGAAGCAGCGTTCAGAAGCTGGAATACACCCTGATTGCCATTTGGCGTGTCTTGTGTAGAGGGAGAAGAGACCCATCGCCTCACAGAAAGAGGGTTCCATGAAATGCAGGCACACACTGGGGGTGCAGCACCCTGCCTCGTCTGTTTCAACCTTGGCTACCTGCCTTGGACCGACAAGGCAGTGATGACCACACCGGCCACCACCAGGGCTGCACTGCAGGCGGGGCTGGAGTGCCTGAAGCCGGGAGGCGTCTTGAGCGTGATCAGCTACATAGGACACGAAGGTGAGGCATTTTATGAAACGGCAGGTCTCGAACAGGGTAGCCAAAACAGGCTGTGGGGGTCTGGGGTGCTGCCTGGCCTGGCGCTAGTGGGGATTGGATTCTTAAGGCAGACAGCGATGGAGAAGAGGCAATAAGGCAGGGGTGACTGCAGTGACTGGAGAGTGCAGAGGTGGTGGGTTCATGGAAATTTTGCGGCCAGAAAGTGCGTACACCAGAAGCAAACATACTATTGTCAAATCCCACGCCCATTATCGATTTTCATTGTCTGTTGCTTTGGATGTAATCACCCCTTTCCCTCCCTGTTCCCACCACAAAAAGCTGTCCAAAGAATGGTGTTCGCAGGGGGTAAAGAGGAGCATGAAGCCGTAGAGGCCTTGCTCTCGGGGCTCGACTCCCATGCTTGGACGGTCTGCATGAGCAAGCTCATCAACAGGCCGACTGCGCCAGTTCTGACCCTGGCCATAAAGTCGACGAAAGTGCGGAGCCGAGGCACGGTGTGTGGCCCCCTGGGAGGAGTGACGGATAGATGAGGGATTGTGGTGTACTGCGTTTTGGACTTGCCTGCAAATTTCGGATTGAGAGAGTGAGAAGAGCAGCTGTTTGATGAGCGCCAGGGGCGGTGAGAGACTGAATGGTACTGTTTTTCGCGAGTTGAACTGACGACGGGGAGGTCTTGTGAGCCACGGAACCACATGACTAAAGGATCAGACAACCTTGCAAACTTTCATCGGCCACGCCTGAGGGTCTTCCTCGCAGCACCGAGATCATCTTCGAGATAGATTTCACCAGTGGGTCCTCGCAAATATGGGAGGACGTAGGAGCGTAATCAAGCGCGCAGGCGCTCTGCTGAGGCAGGCGAGCTCAGCGGAGGCCAGTTGTTCGAACTCGACTGGCCAACAGGCACTGCCAATTTTCAACCTCAGGGCGAGCGATGCAGTTGGTCGGAGGTGTCTCAGCACTCTGTCAAGAAGCATTCTAGGTGCGCCTTCGCTCCCGACGTCTTTCGCAACGATGCAAGGCCCCTTAAAAAGCCACAGTGATATTTTGGGGGATGGATCCAAGTCAAGCATGCTGGCATTGTTGCATAACGTGAGTGCAATTGATGCTTTTCCAGGCCCTTCAAACAGCCCAGGGGCGGCATCATGCGACAGCCTGACCATCTCAAGAGGCATCAGTGTGGAGGCACTGCAGCCCAGCGACAGGTGCGTGATCTAGTCTCTAGATCTCTTAACTACTGTAGGGCAAATTGAATGGACGCTGGGATGAGGATGTGAGAGTTTGCCTCCAAATCTGGCTTTATCAAGCCTTGAAGCCTGAGCAAAGCAAAGAAAGTAGGAGTGTTTGGCAAGTGTTGCCACTCATAAATGTATTTCATCTACCCAGGAGCTCCTTGTTTACTGCAAATCCTGCGATTTATACACTCTCATCAATCATGATAGCTGTTGGTCCTTGCACTTGAACTGTTCCTAGAGAGTGGGGACTGTACTTCACACTGTATGAAGGCAATAACCTGGAGTGTCAGGGTAGCAGGCACTACAACTTTCAAATCGATGATAGGCAGACGCAAGCTGTGGTACTGTATGGTATTATTTGGGGACAGACAGGTTCACGCGAATTACTTGCATTCACTTGGGTCGACTCACTAAATCAGGCGCTGAGAGAGGTGCATGAGATATGATTACAAGAAGAGCATGACAGGTGCCATAAGGCAAAGGGAGCTGCCACTTGCAATCCACGGGGACCAGCTGTTCCCTCTGATCAAAAATCTGACCCGCTTCAACCCCTTCTCACAGCAGACCCCTGGCGTATGCAGATTCGCGCCCAGGCACAACAGTGCGTCGCAGCTGGACGTGGAGGAGATGGTCAAGATCACCAACTTTGACACTCTAGACGCGCTGATCGACGCCACGGTGCCCTCCGCCATCAAGCTGGACCGCCCGATGGACCTGGGGGAGTACTCCAAGGGGTTCACGGAGAGCGAGTTCATCGCCAAATTCAAGTGAGCCCCTGCTGGCCACTTCCCTCCAATAGTCAGAGGGGTTGCTGATGCCGAGATCGTCGTATGTGATGCTTCAGCAAGGCTGTGTCACAGGAGATATGTTGTGGCAAAGGATGGGGACTGGTTGGCTGGGTTCCTGAAAAAGGAGTTCACACAGCCAAGATCAAGTCAACCAATAGCTCCTGTTGATGGCCTCTTGACAACATATGTGGGGTAGATGCGGGAAATGTCCCATGAAGCCCAGACTGCTGATTTTACATGGCACTCGGCAATCGACACCTCCACTTGCCCCCGTAACCCTGAACTCTCAGTGGAACATGAAGTGCAATGCCGCTATTCCCCTCCACGGTCTTCTTCTGGGCACATATTCTTGATATGTCTGTGCTCTGTCCACGCGCATTCTCCTTTCTCTTTCAAAAATGGCCAACATGCAGCATGTATGGTGCAGGAAGATGGCGTCAAAGAACAAGGTGTTCAAGTCGTACATTGGCATGGGGTACTACAACACCATCCTGCCGCCGGTGATCCAGAGGAACCTGCTGGAGAACCCAGGGTGGTACACACAGTACACGCCGTACCAGGCTGAGATTGCACAGGGCAGGTGAGGCCCAACATGAATCATGCTGGTGTTATTTCTGGGGCAAAACCTTCCGTCATGATTGTGGCACAGATGTTGGTGGGGTGGTCGGCAGGGGAGTCTGGCACGGTCAGGAGGACCTGGCACAGGAGGTGTCATTGAGCGTTGATTAACCATCAGACGTATGTAATAGTGATCGTTAAGAATACTTTGCTACATTGTTCATATCAGAAGGAGTCGGGGACAGACTTGGTGCTTGGAGGGCAGTGCAGCCTCTGTGCAATGTGACATTCTGTCCATAACATTGAATGTATGGGGGTGGGTAGCAGTGCAGGGCACAGGGCAGGGGATGTCCGTTGCCCTATTCAATGCGAATAGAAAGGCACAAAAGCCTTTTGTGCCCTTGCAAACCAAAAAATGGGCTCCTGGGGCAAGTGAGCCGACAGGGCAGAAGGCTTGCACAGGTGAAAGCGTGGAGCCATTTTGGTGCTGTCTCAAGAGAGATGCACAGGCATGTACACCATATCTTCAAATTCATCCAACACCGCGGGTGTGCACACCCACAGGCTGGAGTCGCTGCTCAACTTCCAGACCATCGTCTCGGACCTGACCGGCATGAGCCTGGCCAACTCCTCCCTGTTGGACGAGGCCACAGCCGCCGCAGAGGCCATGACCATGTGCAGCGGCATTGCACGTGGCAAGAAGCCCAAGTTCCTTGTCTCTGTGAGCTGCACCGCCGCCTCTCCGCCCCTCCTCTCCCTGCGTCTTTGTCAACTTCTGTTTCGATTAATGTCCGTTTTGAAAAGTCTCAATGCAGGCTCAGACATGTTCTGCATATTTTCTGGAAGCCACAGTCAGCTCGCGGCTACAAATATGCTGACCGCAAGTGCTTGAAGAGGGGAAGAGCGGTCCAGGCAAAGAGATTCCTTGGGAAATCAGCTACCCAGCTTTCCCAACAGAATGCTTGACAGAAGCAAAGGCAGGCATGGGTCAGGAAGTGCAGTGCAGTGCAGTGCAATGGATTGCCATATCTCCTTGATTCAGGTGGACCTGATATTGCAGGGTCACACGTGATCTTGGTCCCTTTCTGGCCCAGATGGACTCAAGTAAAGGGCAGTCACTCACAAGATTTGGTGGCTGCAGGACAAGTGCCACCCACAGACGATCGCCGTCTGCCAGTCCCGCGCCGAGGGGCTTGGGTTGGAGGCGGTGGTGATCTCAGAGGACAACTTTGAGGTTGGAAGCGACGTGTCGGGCGTGCTCATCCAGTACCCTGCCACTGACGGAAGCGTCTCCGATTACTCGGTGTGTTCCTGTCTTGGTATGGATTGAGCGACGGTGTTTTTACGGGCGGGAACATGGTTCCGATGCTTGTGACAGGAGAGTCGGCAGGAGAGGAGTAATATTGGATGGCGTACGGCTTTGCCACCCAAAGCAGCAGGCAAGAGGATGAGAACTCAGGGGGTTGACAGGGGTGAACAGATTTGGGAGGAAAGTGTTCTCAATTCTGGAGCAATTCCTGCTCATTAAACTCCAGAGACACGATCCACCACTCCCAGAAGACCGGCATGTGGAAACGCCTCTGCTCAGCTGGCGTTTCAGCAGAGTAAGGAAATATTAGGGTGTAGGGAGGCTGTGGCAAACAAATCATTCCTGAATCCAGCTCCTGGGATCATCTTTGTGAATCCCTTTGCTGCTGCAAGAAGGTTGCTGCGGGGCACAGCTATATTTTGCCATTTTGGTCCTTTTCATTGTCACACATATTGACACGGAGGATGCCAAATCTGGTTTCAATTCAGGCCCTGGCAGACAAGGTGCACAACGGCAAGGCCAAGCTGGTGGTGGCCACCGACCTGCTGGCCCTCACGCAGCTCAAGCCGCCCGGCGAGTGGGGTGCCGACATGGTCATTGGGTCCGCCCAGCGCTTCGGCGTGCCCATGGGCTACGGCGGCCCACACGCTGCCTTCCTGGCCACGCATGAGGAGTACAAGCGCATGCTCCCAGGGCGCATCATCGGTGCTTCCCGTCCCTCCTAAGCCGTCGCTAGAGGCTGAAATCTGTGGTTACTACGCCGTGCATCAAACTTTGGATCCCTTGTTCCACGCTTCCCCTTGTGCCATCTGATCTTGTTTCTGTGGGGATGAGTGTATGTCTTGACCCCAGAGCGACGTATCAGCACTGCTCTCTGTTCCCCAAGCTGTCACCTGAGTTCGACTCTGGAGTTATCAACCGCCATCCATAAATTTTTTTTGTTCCCACCGCTCTGCTCTTCTTCTTCTTCTTCTTCTGAGGCTAGTACATGCTGTGTTACATACACACAGAAACGGCTACTGAGAGCCAAGTTGCTGTCACAGGCGTAAGCAAGGACTCGCACGGCAACCAGGCGCTGCGCATGGCCATGCAGACGCGCGAGCAGCACATCCGGCGCGACAAGGCCACCTCCAACATCTGCACGGCGCAGGCCCTGCTGGCCAACATCGCCGCCATGTACGGCGTGTACCACGGGCCCGACGGCCTCAAGGAGATCTCCACCCGCGTGCACGGCCTGGCGGGCCTGCTGGCTGCAGGTAACCCCCCCCCCCCCCCCCTCCAAACACTTTCAACAAATGAGACTTT
This sequence comes from Chloroidium sp. JM, assembly GCA_004335615.1. Lineage (NCBI taxonomy): Eukaryota > Viridiplantae > Chlorophyta > Trebouxiophyceae > Watanabeales > Watanabeaceae > Chloroidium > Chloroidium sp. JM. The sequence continues at coordinate 726,681 of QAXI01000417.1, forward strand.
CAAATCCCAGCCTTCTCACTGGCAGGCTCACCACCCACACCTCTAGTCCCCTTGTGGTTTCTATCTGGTGAGGTGTGGACGTTCTGGCATGTCTTGGCTCAGTCCAGAAGCTGTCATGCTGAATGACTTCTAAGCAGGCATGTGCACATGGGTTCAATGTTTTTGCACGAAGTGCACTCAATCCCAGCTCAGCTGCTGGCTGGCCAATTCTACGTATGATCCTGTACAAGTAGAGGCATAATCCAAGTAGAGGCAAGGAGAATCCACCCACCCTCCAGCCAAATCCATCCTGAGGAGCCATCGAAACAAGCAACATGACTCTGAGAAGGTTGCATCGCCTGCTGCAGGCATCCAAGCGCGCGATCCTGAACGCCAACTATATGGCCGCCCGCCTGGAGGGCAGCTTCAAGGTGCTGTACAAGGGCAAGGCAGGCACGTGCGCGCACGAGTTCATCATCGACCTGCGCAAGCTGGAGGGCAGCGCAGGGATCACGCCCGAGGATGTAGCCAAGCGGCTGATCGACTACGGCTTCCACTCCCCCACCATGTCGTGGCCCGTCAACGGCACCCTCATGATCGAGCCCACCGAGTCTGAGAGCAAGGTGGGCTTTGTCCTCCTCTGAGGAGGTCCCCACAATGCCCCCCTCTTCGTCACCCCCAACCATTCCACCTCAGAAGATCTGTGCCAATTAATTAGCCTGCAGTTCCCTCACAACTATTACATAAGACCACCAAACCTGTACCAGTGAGAAAGAAAAGCCCAAGCAGATTACCGATTGCAAATTCTGGAGTCGAACCCTGTCATCTGCGATTTCTGGTGTATGGCCACTTGTTTTGAGTTGTAGCGGATCTCGAATTTATCTTGTTCGCCGCCAGAAAACAAGCCCTGTTCTCCTTCCATGCCATTCATCAGTAAACTGGGAGATTTCAGTGTCGAATCAACGACATTTTGGATGCAGGCTGAGCTGGATCGCTTCTGCGAGACCCTGATCTCAATCCGCAAGGAGATTGCAGACATCGAGTCTGGGAAGGTGGACAGGTGAAATGTCCACCCGCTCCTCCGCCTGACCTTGCAAGATCATTCGCTTCTCCATTACCCACTCATCCGATGCTGGAGAAGATTGTCTCGCCCTCACACAAGCAGGGTGAACGAGACCTCTGGAATGCGCTTCATCAATTTCCAAAGGGAAGACTGTACTGCAGGGAGAACAACCTGCTGAAGAACGCCCCGCACACGGCCCAGGTCGTCCTGGCAAAGGAGTGGGACCACCCCTACACCCGCGAGGAGGCGGCGTTCCCCGCCCCCTGGGTCAAGACCGCCAAGTTCTGGCCCGCCACCGGCCGCGTGGACAACGTGTATGGGGACCGCAACCTGGTCGCCAGGCTGTCGGAGGAGCTGCCCCCCGCCCAGGCGCTGCGTGAGGCTGTGGCAGCATAGACTCTCGGCTACCGCTGAAAGTTTGATGTGGGAAGTGAGGTGTGCAATGCTGCGAGAGTGTGAGGCTGCCACCGGCCGAGCATGGCCGCCACCGCCGCCGTGAGGAATTGTGGGAAAGTAATGCATTCGATTTGGAGGGATCCGGCGAGGAGCTGGGAATCTTCGAGACGGGAAGAAACGGAAGGGAGGATGAATTGGAGCCTGCGCTAGCAGTCCAGTTGTTTTGTATGGGTCGGAGGAGGGTGGATTTCTGTGTTGCTGATCTTGCCTGACGGCATGCACATGGAATAGTTGTTTGGACCAGTGTGCTTGATCATGAGTGCATATGCTTGCATGAATTCATGTTGGGAGCCAAGGTGACTGGAGGAAATAGGACTGCTGTGACACTAGCGAGAGAAGACAAATAGAACGCTCTCAGCTCTGGAACGAATATCAGAGCTTGCATGCATTCGAGTTTTGAGATAGCCCAGTATACTTACATATAGTCGTTTATAGCTAGGAAAACGTATCCTCCATACATGTAACTGAATTTTGCCCGCACAAGCACATGGTGCAGAGCTCTTCGTCGTGTTTTCGCGACTCTGTTTGGCACGTCACCTCTTGAGGTGGTAGCAATATTGACAGTATTTCTTAATGGAATCAAGACGGTTGTTTGACTCTTTTGCCTGACCTCATCCATTGACTCGCTATTGACCCCAGCAGCTACTTTCACTTCTTCAAATGCAATATGTCTCATGAACGCGGCCAGGTCAGATCACTTCAAGCATTGAACGGCCCAAACATGTAGCAATGCTCCCCAGCACACGCAGGCAAGCGAATGATGCCATTGATCCCAAATATCGTTGTGCCTGCCTTTCATGAGTTTGAAAGAGCAGTCAATGCTGTAGGAAGCATAGGCAGCACTCCACTGGGCTGGGAATGCCTTGGCAACTTCTCTGGCCACGTGCGTTCCTATGAACTCTTGCTTGGCAAGTGTGCACAGGTTTCCAAAGGAGGAATTGATTGGACCAAACACGAGACAGTAATTGCTTGGGTGATCAGGCCCGCCTCTGCTCTTTGGAATGATGTGCTCAATATGCCAGTCACGATTCAGCCTCTGGCCGTGCTCGTGGTCCACAAAAAGCGGTGTTTCGTATTTTCTGCTCTTCTCCTGCACATCGTGCAAAGTTGCTGTCTAATATTAATATTAGTATTATAATATTAATATTATTGTCTTTCCACTCTCCTTCTCCCCTTAAAGAATGCACTGGGATTTACCAAGAAAAACCTCAGGAATCACACCAGTTCACACTGGCACTAGAAGGCAACCTCCTCAAATCACCACAAGCGCTTTTTGATACTTCATGTGGCATGAGGGCATGGTAGTGGTGGGCAAAGGGGTCTGGTAGGTGGGGTTTCACAAAATCCAGAACAACAGGAGGACAAAACCAGTGACCATGTGTTGAGTGCAACTTGAAGCAATTTTGGTTTTAGGTCAGGTCACAGACATCTGCAAAACATTGCCTGCCAATGAGGCAAAGACATGTCATCAATGGTGGACCTGCAGCATTCGGCAAGATGGTTACCCTGTAAGCATCGTAAATCTTGTAGAATGGATCATTGTAAGTCAATTCACCGCTTTCAGCCGTCAGCAGGCGCTCTTCCAGCCAATCCCTCATGTCATCCGCAGACATCTTGATCTGGTAGTATGGATCATCAGCAGCCAATCCTCCGTTCTTAGCTTTCAGTAGGAGCTTTTCGAGCCATTCCCTCTTGTCTTGCGTTGTCATCTTGGTCAAATGTCTCCTTATTAGGTACTCTCGGATACCTGGCGCCCATCCCAGGCATGAAGCGGACTGTTGTCCCCGTGAAGGGTGCTCGTAATAATCGCCTTTTGCCATCTTGTAGTACCCTTTGCGATCTTGCCTGCATCCATTGCACTGTGAGGCAGTGCTGGTGTTTTTTTAAAGCCCAAACCAATAGTTAAACAAAACAAGCATCTAGATTGTGCACCTAAATTATGCACCAAGTGGTTTTCTTGCTGATGGTAAGGTCAATGTGACACAATCAGTGTCTTGATTTCTTACAGACGGCAAGGAAGTCTTGCTACGGAGATGCCGAAACATGGTATTGCAGTCCCTTAAAATAGCAAAGTATTGCAGACAGAAGAAGGATTGGGGGCTGATCCCCTACAAACATGGAGATGAGAGCTGTTTGGCCACAAACAAATGATTGACTGAATTAATTGGATTTGTGGATGCTCGATGACGGCAATAGATGGTTGATGGGAAGTGATGAATGCCTTGTGAGGTTTCAAGGAACATGACTTTCACATAGCTTTGAGGACGAAGCCACTGCTGGACTGATCAGCTCAATCAGAATTGTAGCCCCGATGAGACTGTGAGGAATTGGAAGGAACTGGAAATAATTTGTCAAGGCATGAGTTTAGACAAGCAATAAGGCTAAGGCATCATGATCACACTCCACAGTGGCAGTGTTTCTCCCAAAGCCTTGACGGATTGCAATGCTCAGGATGCTCACCTTGCATCTACTGCAGCGCAGCGAGTGTCGTACTTTTCTTCGGAACTCCTGGGCAGAGGGTCAGTTGCCACAGCCAGTGCTTTGGGTCTGCATCCAAAGACAAGCCGCTCAGGCCTGGGGTTTCCTTTCAAGTGAAGATTATTCTATTGAAATATCTTGAAGCCCACATTACCAGCATTTATTGACCTTTGCGACCACATATGTTTGAGCATCAGGCGTCTTCAAAGTAGCAAGGACCAAAATAGGAGTTCTCAATTAGCATCTGGCAAGCATTATTTCTTGCTTGCTGACACCTGCTGCTATTGAGAATGACTGCCATTCAGATCTCATGAGCATTGTTTGACTTACTTGACAGAGGAGATCGTCTGTTCAAGACTTTTTATGACAAGCTGGAATGCGTGCCACAGCAAAGACTCACCTCTTTGTGTTGATCCTGGGGAGTCTTTGGGAGATTGACCGTTGGTATACGGTGAATTGCCCAGTTCGCAGTCCTTTGCTGGCAGGGATCTGGGCCTTGGACCTATAGCTGATCGGCAAAACGCCGCAGCGAAGCGCAGCAGTGTCTTGCATCCTTCTGTAAGCTTTAAGACCGCCATGGCTCGGTCGTCTCTCCTTACATTTTGGAGGCGCCTCTCCGCATCTCAAAATACAATTCACAGGTTGGCGGTGCCAAGAAAACCGACTTTGGTAGCATCGGAACGAGTATTCTCAGCTTTCCACCTACAAATCACCCAGAAATACATGTGAAGCTGGTGCAAGGGTGGTAAATAGCTGCAAAGGGGTTATCGAAGCGAGTTTCAGCGATGATCGGCCACTCCGACACCAAGAGCCGCTCCTTGCCTGGGCCTTGTGCTGGCTACGCAGCTCACGGCAGTGGAGTGCTTCGATATCACGCTGTTCCGAGTTCGCGAGAGGCCAGCTTGGCCAGGCATGACCATTGAATCCACACATGCGTACAGTCATGACCAGACAAGCAGAGAAGGGAAATGCAGCCTCCAAGTTTCGGAGTTTAGAATTCTGAAATCACACACGGGCTTTCAAATTTTTCATTTTCGACATCTGCAGGCCAAGAATTTGCCCCTGCAGCTGTGACAAGCTCGCCCAGCCAGTCTGGCAAAGTAGGCAAAGCTAGCGCTGCCAGCAAAATTGGTATTCAGACGCCAACCTTCTCACCACAATGGGAAGATACCAGGCAAGCTGATGTTCTTGGACTGTCAAAAATGACGTTCAGAGGGGATTGTCAAGCCCCATTGCATGTGGCCTGTGAAGATTGCCTGTCCTTACAATCATTTGTCCCTAATCGCGCAGAAAAGTCATGGCATCGGGGAGTCTGTACAATTGCTTTGCTGCTTTTCCCTACGATAGAAGAGGCATGCTATTATGGGGCATTTGGAGCAAATTTTTGAAGTGGAAAGAAACACCATGGCCTGGCATGCATTACATGCATGTATCACATGAGTTGGGAAGGTTGAGTGGTTGTCCTGCTTGTTGGTTGTCAAACTGGCCAGTGTCATATAAGAGTGGATCGAACGAGTGTGGCCTGTACAGATAATGCAGCTTCATCTGAACATCATCGCTGCTTGCAGAGGGTTCTTTGAGAGAATAGTGTACAAGCTCAAAAACGGCAAAGCTTTCTTGACTCCCACTGAAGAGCAGCAATGGGCGCTGTACCTTGGCAGCCCATACTATGCCAAACTCCATGCTGAAATCTCTTTCAAAGAGTTGGAGAAAATGTCACCAAGGGTCATGAGAACGCGGCTGCAGCCAGTCATTTTGCGGAACTCAGATTTGCGCAGGATTTTGGAGGTAAGATTAAGCTTCCCTTTCCCTTCCTCTGCAATGCAATTGCTTTGGACACAAGCAACAGTATCAAAGCCTTGAACATGAGCACCAGCAGTAGTCATGCTAGAGTCAATCATGAATTCAACTGGAAAGCGAAATAGAAGAGAGTGGATACCAGCACTGTCCTCTTTGGTAATCGGATACTCGGTCCTGTATATTTTAGCAGCAGCCCACATATCGCAAGACCAGTCCCAAAAACAGTACTTGTGGCAAGAAAGTGCGTAATATGTGAGATTGCAATGATCTGTGTTTGATGCTTGTTTGCCTGATGCATGCTGAGAATGCTTTATTATGCTTGCATCCAAACGCATGAAGGTTGCAGAAAAGCTGTGCAGGATGTTTGCAAGGATCTCTCAGACGCAACAGGGGAAACAATCATGCTCTTCGACAAGTGGGGAAAGCTTACCAGCTTGTTGGAACTAGACCACTATATCCCCAAGACCAAGGGAGGGCTTTCACATCCGTTCAACTGTGTGCTGACCTTTCGCTCAGTCAATCGCTCCTTCAGCAATCGCTGCACAATGAAGAAGGTGCAGTGGATTGGGTGGAAGGTGAGCGAGCAGGTGGAGAAGCACTACCCAGATTTATGGGAACGGCATTACGGCAACTTGAAGGAAAGGAGTCTCAGTAGACCTCTGGCTTGTTGGTCACATGCTGATTGCTTTCCCTGAGGGACACCAGCTGGTTTTGCATTCCCAGAGAATAATAAAGCTTTCTATTCAAGTCATCCTGTTCATGACTATGTGACTATTGTGACCATGAATAGACCATTGCTCATGAGAAGAAAATTCATTGCATTACCGAGTCATTGGAAGCATTGTATGATTATTCAGTTGTTGTAGTGCACATATTAATGAAATGATGACACTGTGACAGCGACTGCCTTGCATGCCATCACTTAAGTATCTGCAATGATAAGTGAAGTTTTTCCTTCCACTGTACAATCTACCAATGCTCTTGTGTGAAGTACGTTTTGAACATATTTGAAAAGTAGAGTATAACTCCGTGCACATCTTCTTCTCTCTCTTAATTGTATGTGATTAAGCATGAGTCACTGTAAGGATCTCTGCTAGCGAGATTGGCACCAAACCAGCAAGCCGAAATTCAAACCGGACTTCGACTTGGCAGTCCTTCAATTTCTTTGAACTTCAATCACTATTGCTGTCTATAGACAGCGTGCAATGAACAGTCTTAATCACAGTGTCCATCTCTGATCTACAAGGCTGAATTCAGAGGCGGATGCATACGGATTCATTAGCAACAGAAAGACAACATGCAAGATGCTCAGGGTCCCCTTTGATCGGGTTGCTTCCTGGCCAGCTTGTACAGCCGACTGGCCAGGTCGGGCACCTGGGAGGGCACCAGGAAGGCAGGCCTTCCAGCCGTCTGCTCGTCGTTGGCCAGAACTGGAGCCTTGAGGGCCTCTGGGATGTTGGAAGCTCCATGCAGGGCTCCCATCATGGCACACACAATGGCTGCGTTCGTGTCCGTGTCCCCACCGATCGACAGGGTGTCCTTCAGCGCCGCCTCGAAGCTGGATTGGAGCTTCAAGTGCCTGTGGTACATTGGCAAGCTCAGATCTGCCTGGCATGAATCCTGATGGTCAAGGTATGTCACTGTGCTGTGCAGTGCCAAAACGCGGCTTGATAATCTCCAGTAGACAAGAGGATGAGGGAGTCCCAATTGCCATGGACTGCCACTCTGCAAGAACTTCATCACCAATGCCAGATTGGGTTTTGAGCAACTCCAATATGGGAGATTGGTCGACAGCAAAGGAGTACATGTCGACTCCGTAGTGCAGGGAAACGCATGTCCCCATAACGCTGCATGTAGAGAAGGGCGGCACCTGAAGGTCCACACGAAGGCCCACTGCACCCAGCCCTGCGTCCCCCTGTCTTTCCAACTGTCTGCCTGAAGTGGCTGGCTTGACAGGGCTGTGTGCAGCCACGATTTCACGGTTTCATGGCCATGCCTCTCTGTCCAGGCCACAGCTGCATCGATAGCTGCCCCGGGCTTGCCAGATTGGCTGATGAGGCTGGCCATGGCTATGCAGTAGGCAGCATTGCAGTCCTGCAAACGTCTAGGCCTTTTGTGGCATTGGTGTGCAGCGAGGGCAGAGTATCAAACGGCGTGGGTTGTCTCTTCATTGATCAGCCTCTTGCTCGGGCATTGGACAGTATTGAAGGGGGGGGGGGGGGGGGGGGCAAGGGCAAGTTTGAGAACTGAGATTCCCATGGCTGCCAGAGGAGGATTGGGGGGTTGGGGGTGTCTGTGCAGGCAAGATTTGCGGCCAAGCTTACCTGACAGATTGGATTTCCGTGGGTGAGTCTTGCTTCTTGCCGGGCAAGATCAGCCAGATCCTTGGACGGCAAGCGGTGGCCAAATATTGCTAGAGGGGCGATTCGCATGAGTGCCCCATTTGCCTGTGAGTTGCTCCCCTGCGTTGACCAAATAATTGGGTTTTAAATTTGTGAATTCTTTTTTATGAGGCAAATGACTGAACAATGATCTGGAAAATTTTGTTTCAGGAGGAATCTTGACCATCCTCAATCACTCCCTCTCATCCTTTACATCATCATACTTGAGCCGTCAGTGATGAATAGATGATCGACATTTGCTGCCACTCAACTTGAAACAATACAGCTTAGCGGCAAGTTGAGCATTGCAAGCCAGGAATAACAAAGATAATGAAGCACCAAGCATGAAGCCTCAAATTAATAAGGGGCAAGGGTGGATTGAATTCAGAAGCTCTTCTCAACAACACACAAAGACATTATTATTGTCTGGCTAAAACCTGGAGATAGTCTCTATCTAGAGACTGTTTGCTTGCAAATTCAGGAATGTACCTGGAGAGCAGCTGCCTCCATGGCTTCTGCAGGGGATCCACCCTCATGTATGGCATCTGCCCCCGCAAGACAAGCCGATGAGCATGTCATACCTGCCCACACTAACATTAGGCCCACTGTATGTGCTGCGCGTAGCCACGACCATGGCATATTACTAACGATCCTGTGAAAGTAGCATGGCTCTCTTCCATGCCCTGAACTCCTTTGGGAAAACGTTCTTAGCAGCAAAGCAGGAGCACTCCATGATCAAATGATGAGAGATCACACTGATGAGCCCACAGTGCAGATTGCTGAAAGACCTGCCATTAGACTGCAGGAAACAAGCACAGGGAGAGGGAACAGGGGGGTGGGAAGCAAATATCCTACCCATGTCTACGGGATGGCTTTTCATCCATTGGACATAATTCCCAGCAATGCTGTCCGAGGGCAGTGCCTTGGTGGCCGAAGGTAATTCTGCCAGTGCTCTGGCCAGGCAAATGGCCATCTCCCCATCGTCTGTGATCTGGCCAGGCCGCGTCCTTCACAACCAAATTCAATGGCAGAGCTTTGTGTGAGCTCTGTCACTAGTTTACGATGTTATTATTTACACCCTGGGTGTGATTACTGCTGTGCGTGGACACCATCCCTTCCCACTCAGTGCCAGTCCACACTTGAAATCTGTGATCCTGACATAAGAAGGCCGTTGCACAGCCATGAAGTATAGAGACGAGATGACCTTCCTGCTGCACATGCATGCTCTCATTTGAAAAGCAATTGCCTGCCATGGAATCGACTGCACATTCCCATATCTCTGCATACAGATGGACGCTAGCCAGTGGCTATAGCTATCTTCCTCTAACATTCATGAGCAGGCCAGCCATGGTCATGATCAATCAAATGCTGCTGTTACATTTGCCTAGATTCTGCACTCCATAGCTACATCAAGACAAATGTGCAGAGACGCACCTCCTGTCTCCTGGGTATTGGAGCGCCCATTCAACCTGCACTATCACAGGCGCTCATCCAAGGTCCCTCTCCAGGGCATGAGCGCCATGCAAGCTTTTCGGTACCTACAATCTAGCTTGCCTGTCTGCGTGCTGCAATGTACCATTCACTTACCTTGTCCGGCTCATGCGAGTCTCTGCAAGGAAATTCCAGCACAGCACCGCAAGCGTCTCCTACAAGCGCGTTGGGTGACACTCGACATACCTTTGCTCCTGTAAACATGTTGATTGAATGAAAGTGCGCAATCGCACCAACGCAAAGGCCTAGGAAGGCTCCCACAGCACAATCGAGGCCCTGTTCGTCGCCCATGGCCGAAATAATTGCTTCTCTGAAAGATTTTTACCCAGCGATGATGCTGGTCCAAAAGCTTTTGCAGAGATGATGGACGGTTGATTTTTTATCCTAGGTGGGAAGTGGGAAGTGTACTATTCACAGGGTGTCATTTCAAATTCATCAACGCCAGCTACCCTCTGGCATGCAGTACAGCAATTTGTCTCATCACGTCATCAAGAGCGCATACATTGACTATAGGTCATCTGCCATGCTCAGTCTTCCGAGAAATCTGGAAACTCACTCAACAATTCCATGTCTCCACGTCCAATTTGACCATGCGTTGGCAGATAAATAAGCACATCTGAATCAAATCAGTATTCGCGATTGTGTTCCATACATTCCCAGTATCAATGCTTGAAGAGCGTAAACAGATGTCCCATTCGAATCTCCAAAACTTCGTCCCTCCTCCACGTCTCCATTTCGGCCTATTTTGGGCCGCCTTTCCACGGTGGAGGCACCCCTGCATTACATCTGATATAAGTGAATTGCCTGCTACCTGCTCACACAAGCAGGATGCATTTCTTTTTCGCAGATATCATGCCAGATTTCTTCCAAGGCACAGGGATGTAGGCATATGCATGGGCAGCACACCACCTCCGTGAGGGGCGTACAGGTGAGATCATGTCAGACCAGGTTGTGCTTCAAGCCCTTGTGAGTATCAGAATTGGGGATGATACCAGAAGGTGGCCTGTGGATGCTGCAGCTTAAGGTCCAAGACTGGTAGAATAATTGGGGGGGAGGGATGAAAGGCCTCCACCTGAGTCTGGCTCCCTCAGAGTCGGTGCACTCATCCTCCGATTCCCAGCCATTCGCCTCACTCCTCTGCTTGGCTGTGGGCCTGGGACGACTGTGCCTACGCCTCCTTCGCTTCCTGCTATCCCTGCAGGTTCAGCAATTTTCTCAGCCCGTACATGAGAACATCCTACATCCTCCAGCATGTGACCTACATCCATTACAGCAATTACGCCTCGGGTAGGCAATTCCAATGTCCATCAGAAGCTCCAGCTCTGCTCTACTTAAATGGGGCCTTCAAATTTCCAATTTCAACAATAAGAACATGTCAAAAAATAAAGAATGAAACATTGATCGGAGACACTTTTTACTCTTTGAAGTCGTTTCCCACATGGCAACGCCTCCTGACCAGCCCCCTCAACTGGTAAAGCTTGCATTCGGCCTTCCAATCTGATGAGAAGTGTACTACAGGTAACCTCTTTCAACTGAATTAACTGTGCACCTGAACACTCATGCAGAGGAAAGTCCATCCCAAGGATATGTTTGAATGTGTAAAGTTTTTGGGGTGTGTCAAACTGACCTTCTGAGCCTCACCCAGATGCCAGCTGCAATCAGCGCTAAAAGAATCACCAAGACAACCGCTTTTGTCGAGACCCCCAATCTTTGCTGAGGGCGCTGCATGCTTCCCTCTCCAGCCTTTCTGGACCCCTCTCCCTGGGCCAATCCCTCGCGCTCAGAGAAGGGGAACTCTCGGTCCAGAGCTGCAAATCCCTCGGCGCCCTCGGCAGCGGCAACAACAACAGCTCCTGCATTACCAGAGACACTTGTGTCGTTTTGCTGGCGGGGGCAGCGCCAACATGGCCCACTGTCGGAGGTTGGGGACCAAATTCTGGAAAGGCCAGCTTCCTTTTTTTCATCTCAGCAATCGATCCAATCTCTTGCTAGACTCTCAAGTTAGATTGGAGGACCAAGAAGTCCTCAGATACCTATGAAAGCAGACCTGCTCTTAGCTCTCATTTGAGGCCGTCATCGAAAACGTAACTAGAACGATCTATGCAAAATCCAATGCACTCGCCTTGATCAAATAAACTAAGCAGCGGCTTCCTTCAGCAGCATATTTTTCGTCTCTCAATGTGGATCACAATCATAGGCCTTGCCTCAAATGGTTGGAAAATATTAGGATGGCCAAGTGGATTACGGGATAATTTCCTGTGCAATATAAAACTTGCCCCTGGCTCCCAACGGGGCAAGCAAGGTAGAGGGGCCTCACCCAGGGTCCAGTCCAGAGCCACAGGATGGCCGTCTGGGGCGGTGATGGTATCGGTGAACAGCAGGGTGTCGTCCTGCATATTGACACCCAGGCCGTCGTGCAGGAGGGCCACACCATACGCAGCCCTGCAGGTCAAGGGTTGAGGGGTTTGGATGGACAAGTGCAGCTCAAGCAGACATGATCTGAGCTCCCAGCTTATCAGACTCTGAACAAATTTCGAGGGCAATGGTAAGTTGCCTGCATGTACTTTGCTGCTGCTGGAGAATGGCATTCCGTCCAGATGTATGCCTAAACCCCCTTTACACGCGCCTCCTCCTCCCACCTTCCTGTCCACAGCCGCCTCCTGTCCAAACAGCAAGCAACAGGCAACAATGGAGTGTGTCATTGCATGATTTTTATGCCGACTTCCCTTCTGCATCGATTCCAACAACACTCCTTTCTCCCCTTCTGGCATGCCCAATTATGATGAAAGCGTTCAGAAATTAAGAGAATCCCACCCAAAGCAGTAACTGAGGAGGTGCTCTGGCTCGTAGGAGGGGTATTGGGCCAGCATGTCCTGCCAGGGGGTGCCGCACGTCTTCTCCGCCGCCTCCAGCATCTGTGCTATGGTGGCACTCTGTGGCAGGCCCAGGAAGCCTGCCGTGTACTGCAGGTTCTCGATGCACAGGAACTTGCCTGCAGCAGAAGAGTCGATATTCAGGCAGCCAGAGAGGCAAAGCTGCACCGTCTTCTTTTTTGTGAACAAGACCGAGCACACAGCCACAAATAGAGAGTACTCATTTGCTCATCGTGCTACTCAGAATGATCAGAGGCAAATCATGTTCAAAAAGAGGAAGGAGAATGTTCAATCAGACCCTTGTGATGGGGGAGAGGGA
>QAXI01000417.1:769976-792905 GCA_004335615.1 Chloroidium sp. JM
CTCGACGGGCTCGAAGCGCCAGCCCTGCAGCTGGGCGAAGCGGCTGTACATGCGGAACAGGTCCCCGGCGAACAGGGCTGCCTCGTCGCCGCCCGTGCCGGCGCGCACCTCCAGGATGACGTCGCGCTCGTCCGCCTCGTCCTTCGGCAACAGCTGCATCAGGATGGCCCTCTCCAGCCCAGGCGCCTGACAGTTTCAGCAAAAGCAAATTTGATCAAAGCTGAGGCATGTGCTTGTATTGAGAATTGTTCCCCTGGAAGCAATTGAATGAGGTTTGCGTGACCCTTGGGGGGAGGGTGGGGGGGAGGGGGGGGATGCTGATGTTCAGATCAAAATCAAACTTTTCTGAGATCGAATAAGCACTGTGGTCCTGTTCCAAACCAGCTCTGATATGTGGAGAGAATGCCTGAGAGGCATCTGGAGTGATCACTCGGACATGGGATTCAAGTTCAACACCGGTCCTAGGTTTCCAGTTGGTGCGATGCTTTTTTGAGCCTTTCCACACCAGCTGCCTCCGTCTTTGACACTGAAATTGATATTGCCATAAGAAAAGGAACTTGAATACAAAGCTGGGGAGTACTGGTAATATAACAGAGAATGGGTCCCTTGACGGGAAGTAGACTGGGTTGGGGCATGGGGGATTACCTTTTCCTGCAGCGCCCTGCGTTCCTGCCCCGCCAGCTGCCTGATCTCCTGGTCCCCCTCGCTGTCCGCCTCCAGAGCGTCAAGCTCCGAGATCTCCGCCTGCCGGGGATGGAATTATGTATGTGGTCATTTGCAAGCAAAATGCGACGTCAAGGGGAGTACTGGGTCAGATAGTCATTTCTAGCTACGCTCAACAAAACTCTCTTTCAAGTTTCTTCTTGTGGACAAGGCGCCCAGACCCTGCCGGATGACGAGCAGAAACTTTAAATCTGTCGTGATGATGGGGGGCAATATGATTCAATCTCTTCTTGCCGCCTGAACACTCTTGGACATCAGAGTTCCTGAGCTTGTGTTTTGTTCTTGCGTTCCTTATTAGGTGGAGAACGATAGACGGCACATGAATAGCAAACACCCCACCTGCAGCTCACGCAGGGCGGCTGCATGCTCCAGCACCCCTTGCAGCTCCCCCAGCTCCCTGTTGTGGGCCGACTGCTGCCTGTGATTCATGCTCGCGGCCTCTGGTCCTGCAGAGTGCTTGCATGTGCTTCCATGTTTCCAAAGCAAGCTTTGAATTGTACTTGCGTTTCATTTTTGGTTGGTGAAGGCTGAACCTGGTAATCCCAAACACAAATTAAACGCTGCTTTGGAAGTGCAGGAAGCAAAGCATTGTGGACCATGAATTTGCCAGCCATCCAAGACAGGCGTTTTAGTACGAGGTGTTTTAGGTATTGTGCAAATGCAATTGAAGCTTCTCTATTTGTCATTCTTCATTGTGAGCATCCTCCTCAAATATTTGAGTCACCCAGCCAAAACTGCCACTTGGCAAGGCAATGAATTCAATTGTGATAGAGGGGTAGCTCATTACATGATTGGGTGTCATTGAGGCTGACAGACACACCTGACAAGATTGCGCACAGCTCCTCATTCCGCCGCTGCAGTGATTCCAGCCTGGCATTTGCACCGGCAGGAAGAGCCTGGGCAACTGCACAAGATTTATTATCATTTGGTAACGTACAGGAGAAAACTCGGGGAGTCACCCTCAGGGCATTGCAAACTCCTGAACCCTTGACAACCTTGGCATCAACCTGCTCGTGCAGAAACAGTGATCAGCAGCATTTATTTGTCCTGTAGATTGCCCATGCAAATCTGTCCGGCAATGTTGCAGGAAAACATATGCGACGAGCTCCATATATTGTGGACTGTGTCATCCTGGAACGATGTTCAACTGAACACCCATTCACACCTCACATACCCTCCATGAGGGCGAAGAGGGGCAATCCCCTTGCTTAGCCTGCTCCCTATTCACTGCTCCACTTTGCCAGTATCGCACCTGGAGTTGTGTGGTACCCATGCCTATGACAAGCCTGCCTTGAAGTGCATGGCAGTGTCTCTTGGCAGAACGGATGCTGCAGCCACTCTGCTGGCACAGCAAATTGGGTAAAAGCGTTTGAGCTGGCAGTTGTGGATGCAGGGCCACCCCTGACGGTCCACCCTGCCTCGGCCTTTGCACTGCAAAGGACGAATGATCTGCTTGTAGTTGAAGGTGCACTCTAGACACACAAATGCTGTTGGCCCTCCAGCTGTGGGAAGTAAGAGCGAATTTATGTGCAGTTCAACAAGCAGAGAGGTCCAAGGCTCACCTATCAAATGCCTGCGTTGAGAGGCTTGACAACCTTCTGGCTTTGTTGAGAGCTGCCCGCATCCTCTCGCGAAATCTCGCGCATGGGCTACCAGTCCCTTTGCAAAATATTGTCGATGCAGACGAGATTGAAAGATTCACTGGTGCAGTCGAATGTACTCTCGCATGTGCATGTCAAGAATTTAAAGACGGCAGTCAAAGACCTAGATGATGGGCGTTCACATGTCTCATTAATGGGGATTCTTGACGAGGATACCGCCTTTCTCCAGGCGCGGCGATCTTCTGCGCACGGGAAATGCAGTAAGAGGGGTGGGGTGAGAGGAGACAGGCCTAGAACTGTGGTGCAGCTCGCATCTGAGGGCATATCAGGCCTTCGAAATATTAACGAGGCATGGTGATGCAAGTGTAGGCCAGTACTAGTGCAATTGGACTCGAGATCTTGTACATTCCTTCCCATGATTCTCCAGTCAACTCACATGCATGTGTCTTACAGCCTTTGCTTAGCTGCAATGCATTTTCTACTGATTTTGAGAGGTACAAGTTGATATGTGTGTAGAGGCAATTTTGCTGGAGTCTCCATTGCAATTTTTACACAAAGGGTCAATTTTGAGAAATTGCCTAACAATTCTTTCCTAGCACATGTTCAAGACAAGTGTTCAGCTTCATCATGTTCGAACAGCGTTCCAGCGCTCCTCCAGCGCTTTGAACTGTCTCTTCAGCAAGTTATGTTTCCCAATTCTCTACGTCTCACAACAAAGAGACAGACACCGGGCAAATGCACAGCCAACAGCTTGCGCGACGTTTCAAATCATAGACAATCTGGGCAGCACGAATGCGCATCAGAGCAATGGTGA
The DNA here is from genome assembly GCA_004335615.1 of Chloroidium sp. JM. Classification (NCBI taxonomy): domain Eukaryota; kingdom Viridiplantae; phylum Chlorophyta; class Trebouxiophyceae; order Watanabeales; family Watanabeaceae; genus Chloroidium; species Chloroidium sp. JM. Next base: position 773,115 of record QAXI01000417.1, read on the forward strand.
TGATGTATGTGACAAAAATGTATGTACTGGATGACAGCTGTTCAGACGCCACATGTTGCAGCGGCATCATCATGGCAAGGCTAGTAAGAATCGACACTGCTCCATTGATTCTCTAAAATTCCTGAATGACCGCCAAGTGTGAATGACATGGGGCAGGTGGATGAAAACGAATTTGAAAAAGAAAATATGTACATAGTATTGCTGGGCTTCAGCTTGGTCAATAAGTGTGGTCATCCTGGTACATTTTAGCACATTCATGAGAAATGTGGCACGGTACACGCTCTCTCTTGCGGGACATCAGCTGCTTAGTATTTGAGAATCCGTTTGTCTTCCAAAGATGTACTTTGGATGGGGAAATGGCAGGTCACGTCTTCGGGCCATGCGCTTGAACGGCGGGCGGAAGACTGCCCCCTGCTGGGCCCATCTGACCAGCAGTCCGGACCGGGAGAACTCCTTGGCCAGCAAGTCCATCACCCAGGGCACCAGGTGGTCGTGCGCGAAGTCCTCGCCGTGCTCCTCTTCCAGGTCCATGAGCTCGAGCCAGGAGTGCTTGGTGGGAATCTGGAGCAAATACGCATGCTTGGAATATTGATATGATCTTTGGTCTTGTTCACCACTGTCAGGACTCATTTCGCAGCTCAAGCGGGTGTGTGGAGCATGATGGAAGCGGAAAGGGGAAAGGGGAGGGGGGAGTGGGAAGGCAGACCAGGAATGAGAATCAAATGATATGGTCAGCACTTGATCGGTCAATTAGGATGCCTGCGAAGTTGGCTAGGTGCAAGAATAGCCCAGATATGATTGCTTCTCCCTTCAACATCATGGCATGGCGATGATTGCAAAAATGTTCAGCAAAGTGTCTGGATCCTGCAATCACCTTGCTGTGCATGCTGCCTAGCGCTTCATGCCATATCTAAGAAGCTTGTCAGTAGATGTTGAAGTGTCACAGAAGGCGAGAGAGTTGGAAGAATGCTTTGTAATGACTTGTGCAAACCAAAAATCCTTTGGAAGTGTACACGCCGAAATTCAACCCTTGAATTTGAACCAAAGGAGCAAGGATTGAGCACCTGGGACTGCCTATGGACGTAGGCGTCTCCAGCAAGCAGGAAGGCTGGGGGGCCCTTGAGACTGCCAGCGATGCCGGCGCCGCCCCTGGTGGGAGGGGTGGGGGCGCTCTTCGTGGGCGCGGACATGCCTGGCTTGGTGGCTGGTGCCATGGGAAGGGCCTTGGGGACCAAGGGAGGGCGCTGCCACGCAGTGCCCGGCCGCTGGGGCCGCAGGTTCAGCTCTTGGGCGGGGGCCGGCTTGGGAGCAACAGCGGGCGCAGGCCGCGCCTGCAGTGGCAATCTGAAGATGAGGGTCCCGGGAGGTGGGAGGCATCAGTGGCAATTTTAAGACGAAAGATTTGCTTCAAATGAAGTTCATGCTTGTGAATGACTGCAAGAAGAGCGCTGGAACAGCGGCATGTATGCAAACCCAAAGCCTCTTGGTCTAAGGTCATTCGTTTTGTGCTCCTGGGCTTTCAACAATACCAAGCCCCTCTACACTCCTTGACGTACAAAAATTGCCTACTTCAGACCTGTAGGAGCGTAACACAATGTGGCTGCGTGATTGGGGCGAGAGGGGGAACGGGAGACATGAATGAAGCATCAGATAATATCAGCTTGTGAGGCACATCAACACTGCGGTACTGCCACTGCTAGTGGTCACAAGAAGAAAATTTTTGTGGGTCACCTGGATCTGCATCTTGGGAGGCTCGTTCCTCTTGGCCTCCTGGCCCCAGGTCTTGCCCAGGCGCTGGTTGGGCTGCTGCGGCTGGGGGTTGCGGGGGGAGGGGAAGTAGTCCTGCCGGACCTGGACATGTTTCAATTGTTCAACTTTCTGTGCATCTCCTACAGGGATACAACTTTCATAGACCCGTTACTGCTCCTTCGTCATTGCAGATGCATCAAGTCATCGTAACTCTATCTGGAAAACGGAAAAATGATTCCTCGAGCGTGTTCCAAAATTTTGCTCTTCAGCGCTTCGATGTGTGGTTATGTATACCTCATACAGTGCCGTATCAGAGCATGAGTAAGATCCGGCTTTTGCGTCGTAGGTGTGCTTCCGAGCATGCGTGACTGGACATGGCACAAAACAGAACTTTGGTGAGTGGCAAGCATATCACCTTCTGGGACCTCCAGGATGCGCCATACTCTCTTGGCGGGGCCCTGTTGCCAGACCTGCGGGACCCACGGGGGCCGACGGTGGTCCACCCGTCCCCTTCAAGGGCTCCTTGGGACCCTGCAGAAGACACAGGATGATTCGCCATGCTTGTGCAGTAATGCTGGCACATTTCGTGTTTGTGGACGAGGTGCAGATGGTCCGGTGGACCATCCGCAAACGCCCTCAAAGAAAGGTTTACCAAAGGTCTCACGTACCATGCTGAAGCGCAGACTTACATGCATACGAAAAGGGAAAGCTCCTGGGACCTTACCGTATCCCTTGTGCCTCCACTCATTGCTAGGCCTCCTCTCGCCACTTCGTGGACGACCGTATTGCATTGTTGCTTGCAATCACTTAGTAGATTGACAGCGAACAGGGCCAGCAGAACGTGTGTAATTAGCAGATATCTTTGCAAAATTATTGGAAATTCAGGCCCAAACTTAGGGCTCAGGGTGAGAAGCTGCCTTAACCTGGAGTCTGAGAGAGCTGAGACTCATCAGAGAAGGGCTTATACACTTTATAGATGAAGCACCTTGTCAGCCTGATCAGATGATCAAGACATTAAATCTGCACGCTAAGCATGTGCAAGCTTCCCTATCACAAATCAATTCCTAAACTGCACACTCACTCACACCTCGTTTGTTGCCATATGCATACAATGCCTCTGCTGACTTAAAGTAGTGCCGATAGCTGGAGCCCAAGCAGAGCACGCTCCTGCTGTAACCCATCACTTTCCCTTCTTCAGCATGGAGATGTCGTAGCCACTGCCGCCGGACTTGTAGCCTTGGGCCCTCGCCGGCCCAACCTTGTTCAGTATCCAGTGTCCCAGCGTCGGCCAGTACTGGACCAGGTACGCTGCATGAACGCCAGGCCAAGATCAAGGGTTCCCATCGAAGCGTTTGCTCCTGGCAAGTATGGGAGCGCAACAGTACATGAACTGGCCACCTAGCCAAGTAATTCACAAACCTCACACCTAGCCCTGCTCTACAGTAGCAAAAGGCAGATAATCCCTTCCAGCGCACGACACCAGAGGCCTCCTTCCTCCCACCTTGCTCAGCACCAAAGCCCCGGAACCCACCCCAACAGTGCAAAACGATTGGGATGACCAGGAACATGCCGGATTGAGTGCAAGCAAGGAAACTTTGGTGATCCGATATCCGATCGAGGGCCCCACTGGTTGACATTATGGTCCAAATCACCCGACAAAGTGTGGTCGATGAAGGAAGGGGTGGGGGTACGGTGCTGCACCCAGCAGGAGGACTGGGTGCTGCGCAACGCAGTCTCCATTTGAGAGTGACCGAGATTGACAAATTGATGCACAACAGATGACAAAGGGCAGTCAATGAAGGAGGGGGGGTGGGGGGTGTGGTGCCGTACCTAGCAGGAGGACCGGGTGCTGTGCGATCCAGCAGGTGTCCAGCCCATGGTAGGCGGCGGTCAGCACCAGGGTGGCCACCCGCTGGGGGCTCTGCCGCTGCTTCACCTTGGCCTGGTCTTCCACCTCTGTCAGCAGGCCCTGGGAGTCGTACAGGGAGCGCACCTGCCCCGTCACGCCCGTCCCGGTGGGGCCCGGGTGGCACATCGTCATTCTGATGCCCCTGCGCGCGTGGGGCAGTCAGCGGGGGCGGGTGCCCAGGCACCACGCTTCTTGGGGATGGAATCACAGGAGCAAAACATGAGTAGATTGTCAAGCGGTGGCTTCATCTGCGCACTTTGCAAGAGGCTGGGACTCTGAATGCCCAACGGCTGGTCATCATTGAAACATTTTCCCTGGAGATGGAAGCTGCGAGCTCTCGATGAGGAGATGACCTATTGGTGCAATACTGTCCATGGTCTTGCAAAGCCCCATTGGCAATCCCAGCAAAAGCTCAGTGTGCCTTGGTACTCAATCGGAGATTTCTCTGATTTCTCTGTTTTTGCTCCTACAGCTGGTGATCTTCCTTCTGCTGCTTCTAAGGACGGCAATTACCGATCCATCAGCTACTGGCATCCTCATCAGCACCACTGCAAAATTATGCAGTGCCTGCTGGTTTTGCATGAAGCCCTTCTTCTGTCGTGCTTGCCTGTATTAGGCTTGCTTGCACATACAGCAATAGGGGGCATGATATTAGCTGAGAAAGTGAAGAAGGAGAGGTGGTGATGCCATTGAGGATGCAGTCAGCAGGATTGGTGGGCTGAGACACCATGCTCAGTTGAATTCATTATTACAAAATTCGAGCGACAGCTATTCACACTAGATTGTGCACCTCAGATTCACATTCTCATGTGCCACGCTTCTATAAGCCACGCTTCCATCAGCCAGAGTCCACCAAGGTCCCACCGCCACACACCATGCCAATTCTCAATCCTATCACAGGAGAAGTCCATTATCCAAGCACAACCAATGTCGCATGGAATCCTGAGAATGCCGCTTGCTATCACTGACCACAGATCCTGAACCTCTGGGAGATTGCACGAAACTCTCCCCGAGGCTCTGCGACAGCCCCAATGAGCGAAGACCCTCATGCGATCACTGCCTCCACAGATTATAATACCCATGCAAGCCTGCAAGGAGCCCCTGCCCCAAGCCCTTGGCTAAGCGCAGCCACAGCGACTGGACGCTCTCGCGCCACCACAGGCTACAAGCCCAGATGGCTACCCTGCCTTTCTGCCTCCCTTAAACCCTCTCCTAAGACCAGCAAAAGCGCACGAGCTGGACACTCTCGCCCCATCACTGACTACAAAGTCATGAAGGCCTGCCACCCCCCCCTCCTTCCCTTCCCCTAAGCCTGCAACAGTCGCAGCAGCTGGATGCCCTCGTGCTGCCGCATGCCCTCCCGCCAGACGTTGACCCTGCAGAACGCCTGGTGGCGCACGCGGTCGTCCCCGTTGGCCAGCTGAGTCAGCCAGATGCGCAGCTGCGCCTTGCTGGAGGGCCCTTGCACGTTGCCCTGCACAGCGACCCACCTTCTGCTCTGTACCTTGTTGTCAATCTCATGCACGAATTTGTAGGATTTGAAAGCCTCTTCCATTTTTGGCAAGGACCAAGACATCTATCATACACTGAGGTCTGATTTATACAGCTCCCCAACTCCACCCTTTTAATCTGCCATGCCCGTGCAGAGCCCAAGTCTGCACATGGACAGCTTTCAAATCAATGTCCTCTCAATTATAAGATGCAGGCATTTACAACAAGCAAAATCTGCAAGCACATAGAGCTCTCCCAGCAGTGCACTTATTAAGAGCCGTGTGATCAGCATGGCACAGTACTTCTTACTTGCGGGTGCAGTCTCAGAACCAAATCTAAGCATGCCACAAGATTGTCTCCTCTGTGTGGAGCTGTCCCAAAAAGAACCTGTGTGCAAATTTTGTCGGGCCCGGGAAGGGTGGGGAAAGATGAAAATTTACCTGCGGATCCATGTAGTACCATTCATTCCGGCGATCGTCTTCCTGCAGAGCGTTGCCTCCAGCCCTTCCAGCATTCCTGCGACGGCACTCCCTGCTTGATCCCTCAAGCAACAACCAGGCATTAAATGAGCCAAATTGACAAGCACAGCAAGTCCCACTCTTCTCCCTTCATGTACGTCGACAGGTATGATGACATTCAGTTGCTTCAATCTCCAACAAGAACCCTCTATACGCATGAAGGCAAAACACCGACTTGAGCTCTCAGAGCACATGCACAAGACCAGAACAGCACCGCAAAAATCTGATCATCTCTCCAACCTTAAAGCGCTAAGCAGTGTGAGGACTGGAACTGATTGCAGTGAGTGAGCAAAACAATAGGGAAAAAACTTGAAGTGGGACACCTATTCATGTGCTGAGGCTTGAACCCCAACCCCAGCATCAGGGAAAGCATAATTTGATGGTGAGAACTTCAATCAACAGAGTTTAGTGGGCAGACTTGCAGAAAAACCACTTTCTCGGCATGTGTGGCCAACCAGGTGCTGCACATTTAGAAAGAGAGATTCACCTGGAGCGATTCTTTGGATCAGGTGGAGGAGGGGGTACGCTCGCGCCGCTCACAGTACCGATCTGTGGGTGCGTCCCTCCCACCAGGACCCCCGAGCGCAGCCTGGGGGGGTAGCTGCCGGCCTGGGGGCTGTCGCTGGGGCCATTGTCGAGTATGTGGGGAGGAGGGGGTGCCGCGCCGCGCAGCGTGACCCCTGGCCCCCCGCCATGACCCCCGTCCCTTCCCACCGCCGTGACGACGCGGGATGGCGGTGGTGGGTACCTGCAGTGAGCACATGCTCACGCATCAAGCACGGTTGTAGGCTGTGACTCGACATGCCCACATAGAGGGGAAGGGGGGGAGAGATCATCAGGCTGTGCGGCTGGCTATGATACATAGCTTTCACCGTTTCGTTGGGATTAGGGCTGAACGAAATGAGGCTTGGAACACACTGGGATCATACACTCTGTGCCAGATTGATCATCAGGGTGTAGGATGGGGTGACAGCAATGATGTCAAATACAGGCACAATAGGGTGATTGCAAACACTCCTGCCAGGTAAAGCACTACTTTGCATGATGCTCTAATGCAGATTTGCTGACCTGCTTTGCTCCATCTCTCGAAGCACCGGCATCATGGCGTGATCCCCGTGCTGCGGACCCACTCCTAGGCGCACATCGGTCACAGCGCGCCCGGGAGGGGTGCCATACCTGCCCCTCTCCACGAAGGGGTCCTCATATCCCCTCACCCTCCCCAGCTCCTCTGGCTGCAAACCTCTACCCCCAGGCTGATCTCGGGTTGGCAGTGGTGGCCTGTGCCTGTATCGAGGCTCATGGGGGTACAGGGGTGCGGCGGGCAAGGCAGGGCGTCTCGGCAGGGGTTCCAACGCTTCCACCTCCCTTTGAGTCCTTTGCGCATCCAGCGAGGGCCTGCAACCTATTATACATGACAAAGGGAGCTCCCACACCACTGCTAGTACTGTCACAGCCACATCAAAGGTGTACAGCCCTTCCCTGTAGGAGAGGTCTCACCACAATACAGGCATGTTTGCCAAAAGAGACCAACCCACTCAATCCAAGCATCATGCCAGGATTGTATCTGAAAAGGTAACTTCTCCTTCTTCATGAATCCATAATCTGGCAAAATCTCCTGCCTTCCAAGCATGAATCGTCACATTGCTCCTGAGCCAATAGAAGCATACATAAATGCCGGGACTGCAAACAGTGGGCGGTGTCATAGCGCACCTCGAATGGAGATCGGGTCTATGCCCGACCCTCTCTGCATCCCTCCCCCTCAGCCCCGGCTCTGATTTCACAACAGGCCGTTCCTGACGCCTGGGAGTTCCGCCCGCATCCCTCGGCCCCCGCTCCCCCTCGCTTCTACTCTTGGGCTTCTCAGCCTCCTTGGCTGCACCTCTCTTGGCGTCTCTGCTGCTCTGGGACTTCTCCTTGTCTTTGGTCTTAGACTCCTTGTCATCCGCCTGAGATTTTTTCCTGGCCTCTTCTGGGGGCATTTTTGCATCGTCCGTGCGCGATTTCTTGGCGGTTGCTGGCTTCTCTGGGGTTGGGACGGGAGCTTTGGGTGCCTTCTCCTTGGCTTTTGGCTTCTCAGTGGCTCCCATGACCTTTCCATTGGCACCTTCGTCCCTGTGCCGTTTCTTGCTCTCTGCCTCTGGTTTCCCCACGGCCCGCTTTGCTGGCTTCTTCTCCGACTTCTTCTCCTCCTTCCTCTCCTCTTTCTTGTCCTCCTTCCTCTCCCCTTTTCTGTCCTCCTTCTTTGCCTCCCTCCCGGGCTTCTCGTCCCTCCGCCGTTTTGCGTCGTCTCCCTGGCCTGCACCCTTTGCCTCGGTCTTGGATCCCTCCTTTGACTTCTTGGGCTTCTCTGCAGCTTTGGGAGTCCTCTCCCTTGCCCGCTCCGCCTTCCCGTTTGCCGCACCACTGCCCCCGAGTCGAGGGGTTAGGGTTCTGACCCGGGCTCTCGGCACAGGAGCGTCTGGCAGCAGGTCTTGAGAAGGGGCGGCCAGAGACACATGCCTTGGTCGATGCAAGGGTGCCTCCCTGAATGGCATGAAGGTGGGGCTGTCAACATTGGCTTCTAGGGCGCATGAGCTCTCCTCTCAACCCCCAGAATGATCATTACAGGAAGTGGGGCTGTCAAGATTGGATGGGAGACTAATGACGAAGTTTTTGATGTGGGAACATGCTTTCGATTGGCAAAAGTGTTTTCTTCCCTTACTGTTTTGATCCACCGTTCCATACAATTCATACTTGGCTCGATCACACAGGTCAGCAGAGCAGGTGCATGAGCGTCAAGCCAAATTTGACAGCTTTCTGCCAACTAGACCAGAAAGTCTAGAGGCTTGTTGAGGGTGAGGTTCTGGCAATGCAAAAAGGTAGAGGACCACAACACAGTGAGATATGGGGTGGGGTGGTTTGATTTATGGGGTGTTGGAGAGGAGCGAAAGTGGGCAAGGGGTGGACCTTTCAAGGAAGCGGGGGGATTCCGCCCAGGGGTCGTCGATGAGATCCACAGGCATCCTGGGAGGAGGGAAATGGGGCGGGGGTGATGCAGGCCGTCTCAAGGGCAGCATCCTTTCATCCTCAGGCCTGTCATATCCCCAAGGCGGGCGCTCGCCATTTCTGCAGAGCGGGACACGTGTGTTTGGTCCTGTCCTTGTCTGTCAGAGGTGGAGGCACTTGAATGGAATGGTTGGGAACATTGGCCTTGAGTGAGGCTGACCGATGAAGCAGACTTTGGATCGACATGTATTGACAGTGGAGAATGCAATGATTGTAATTGCTCCTGTGGATATGAATCAGGACGACCAGTGTAAATCTGCAGATTGCCACGGATCAAAACCTGGCAAGGCCATGAATCTGTGGCGTAATGTCATTTTTGGGCTTTTGACCTGGCGATTGCAACCTCAGTGACTGTGTCCTAGTAGATTAGAAGTACTGGCATCCTCGACATGCGTATATCGTGGGGAGTCGCAAACCCTTCGCTCGTTTCTTCACTGAACAGGGGAAGGCAACATGTGGCAAGTTGAGAGAAATTTATAAAAGCGGAAGCGTGCACTGTCAAAGATACCAGAGTGCAAGAATAGCCGCCCCTGTGCTTCCATATTTCAGCAGTGAGAGGCTCACGCATATCTGGGGCCATAAGGATCCTCCAGGGGTGCCAAGCTGGGGAAAGGGTATGGCCGGGGGTTCCTGGAGTCGTCTGGATGGGGGTCCCTGAGGAGGTCGACTGGGCGCTGCGCCGACAGTGCCCTCTCCCTCTCCATCTGTTCCAGCTCCAGAATTCTGCGCCTCTCCAGCTCACGCAGCCTCTCAAGCTCCGGGTCGAAACGCAGGAGGGGGTCCAGCCGCTCGGGGGGGTACTCCCCGGGCCTCCGGAAAGGGGGGTACTCAGGATCCAACCTGGACACATTCTGGCCTGTCAGCGATTTGGGATGGAGATATGGTCTGTGCTCATTTTGGTGGGGATAGCATGGTGTCCAGTAGGGATGCAGGGGGAGGGGGTGGGGAGAGAGGGGGAAGTGCACAGCCTTGCAAAAAGGTTCTGCGGGAAATGCTTTAGAGAGCTTCCATGCTGGGAGGGTGGGGGATGGCATTTCATCGCTGACTTGAATCCTGGTCAAGGGAGGGGAGCGAGGGGGGGGGGGGGGACCTTGGGTAGGGGCCTGGAGAGCGAGGGCGTGCATATGTGGCTGGCCTGGGGGGTCCGTAATCAGGGGACCGTGGGCGGAGGCGGGGGTAGACTTCCTGACGCGGGGGCAGGCGGTCAGGGGGGTATGGGTCCTCATGCATCCGCACGGCACGCCTGGGGGGCGGCGAAGACTGCCGCCTGGGGATGGGTGAGGCTGGGCGCCGATGGCTGTCGTTCCTGATGTGGATCCTCTTCAGCGGAGGTGATCTGCACAGTCAATGAGCAATAAACGGTTCATCGATAGCACTTATCGTTTTGGCAGACGGGCTGGAGGAAAGGTTAGTGGACACAAGGATGTCCTCAGTCGCTGAGGTAGTTTCCCAGCGCCCTTCTAGCAAGAGAGAAGGCTGTTACTCCCTCACGAGGTAAGACCACCAGCACAGTGACTTGAAATATTCAGGCGGTTTGGCTCCCTTTCATCTTCCAATCCCATCTCCTCACAACAAGGGCAAGTCGATGGCGAGGACGTCGTGCGTCGTCCTCTCTGCCCCTCGTGGACCTCATTCTTCGCTTTGCAAGAATCTATCTGCCCTCATTCATCAATGCTAAGCAAACATTGACTGGATTTCAGGGATCACTGAAGTCTCTGTGTTGCCGACACACGTCGGACAGATCTTGCGGCAACACCACTCACCTCTCACGCCTGGACGGCCGTTCGGACTTTGTAGAAATCGGCACAGCGCGCTCCCGGCTCCGCTTCCGGGGAGGTCCCTCTCGCTCCCCCTCCTTCCGGCGGCCTTCCCTCCCCCGCCGCTCCTCCGCATCCCTCTCCCCAGACTTTGCACCTTTGCCTGATGCCCGTCCATTCTGCGGCCCCAGCCGGGCCCTCTCCCCGTCCTCCTTCTTGACGTCCCCGTCCTCCCGCTCGTTGCTGTTCCACTCCTGCCAGGAGATGGGTTTCCTGTCCTTCTCCCGACCGCTGCTCTTCTCCCTGCTGCAGGCGGCACCCCTGTCGCCCAACACGGGGTCAGGGGTGGGGTCAGGCTTGGGCTGGGACAGAAACTGATTGTGGGCAGTCGCCGGAGTCGTTGGTAGCCGCTCGCCTGACAGGCTGCGATTCCTTTCGAGGGGCGGGTCCCAAATTACTTTCTGGGGCGCTTGCGGGGCGAGGGCTTGCTTTCGTTGTCACTGAAAGCTTCATCAAATCGTGTCATGCAGATCATCTTCAGCACCAAAGGACTGGATCTCAAGCCAAACACGCTCATCCTGCTTGGAGTGGATTGTGCTGTAGGAACTGGGAAAATTTTCAGGATGCAATAGCTTATGCGCGTTTATGAGAATCCACTGCAGGTGGGGAAAAATGAGCTTTCAGATTTTGCTGCCCACATGGGCGCTTGCCTCCCTGCATGCTGACAGGGTGAGTTCTAACTCTCCCCCAATGGCCAAAAATGGAGGGGGGCTGTAATGCTGCTGACTTGTAAACCTCGCCTGCAGTTCCCCAGCTAAGTACCCCTCCTCTATCAATGCCAATGGTATCACAGTCTGTGATCCCTTCTTCCTTCTCCTACTCACGGCAGGCGCAGAGGTCTCACTTCTGCGCTTGGCTGCATTCCTATATCTAATCCTCCTCTCCGGCCTGATCCCACCGGTTCCCAAAAGTTGTCTGCTTGCCCTTGCCCCTTGCTGCTGTCTACCCATCCCCCTCCTCTTTTCAGTATCCTCCTCTGCTGCCCACTCCTGGCGATGCCTTGCCTGCCCGCCGTTCCTGGCCGTAGAAACGTCCCTCCCGATCACCTTTCACCTCCAATGCCCTGCCTTACGTATGGAAATATTGTGGAAGGTGCTGCGCTTGGCTGCCCGGTCTCCCTGTGCTGCCCACCTTCTTCCCGCTGGCTCCTGCCTCGCACTGCGCGCCTCATCCCCCGTGTCCACCTCAAAGTCCACCTCCTCCTCTGGCTCCAAAAGTGCAGGCTCTGACGCAGACATGCCTCCCCGCTGGCACTCCGGATACTCAGCTGCTGTGCATGGTGGCAAGCGATGCAATCGCCGTGCTGAGCCTCGCTATGACCTCTGAGCCTTCTGAGATGGTTGCCTCACTGCAGAGACGCGCAGAGATTTCAGGAGTGAGTATTTGCAGTGCTGGACTCAAATTCGCGCTGGAATAATCCGATCTGGGTGCTGGATATGCTACATCAAACCTGAATTGCGAATTTGGAGTCACTTTGTAAGTTTCAACACAAGACTTTGTATGATCACTTCAGTATGGTGGGGCACATCCTATCGACTCGACCGTCTTCCAGTAGAGCTGAGTGAAACTACTAGCCGACTAGCACTACGGTCGGCACCTCTACGTCTACCTCGTCGCAACAGAAGAGGGGATGGAATGTCTAGCCTCACCTTTGTAAGAAACAACCGTCATTTCCGAAGCAAAGTTCTTCTTCGACGACTTGATCAGGCTGCAGCTATGCCTGTGGTCCGCCTCACGCATCATCTCTGTACTCAGTACAGCCAGCCTGGTCTGGTAGTCACAATCTTGTTGCAATGAGATTGCAACCAATCCACTTGTGGGAATCTCAAGCGCTGAGAGTGGTTTGATAGTTGGGGGCTTCGAATGGTCGCTGCTGGGCGAATAAGGTGTGGGTTCACCTGTCCATGCGCTGATCAATGGTCGTTCTGTTATTTATAATTGACGAATCGCTCCTTGCAGGTATCTTGCGATCGGATATTGGGGTCCACAGCGGTCAAGACATCAATGAACAGACCTGAGATGAGCCGAAATAATCATACGCAAGCTAGCAACCCTGCAAGAGAGCATGCAAGTCGCAAAAGTGGCGACACAGCGTCTCGAGGGCATCACGGACAGAGCAGTCATTCGAAAAGAGGACGACATGAGGCCCCAAGAGCGGAACGCGGAATTGACCGACATGGTGGACGTGATTTGGGCAGCAGGGGGAGTCCTGAGAGGGAGAGCAAGCGGCCACGCGTCTCTCATGGGTACTGGAACCGAAAGAAAGACACTAATGATCGGCTCTGTACCCGACATGCTCTTGTTTGATTGAAAAGCACAAGCAACGGAGCAGGACACTGTGGACACTATGTTGCGGAAGAAGGACTTGCCAATCAGAAGAAATGCAGCTCCATTTGCAACAGCCATAATTCGGCTCAAGAGAGAGGCTCCTACCGTCGCCACAAGGGCTTCATGCCCTTTCCAGCGGGACCTGGATCCCTAATCACCCGCTACGACCTCTGCAGCCGCTCGAGCTCGGAGAGGGGCGGCGCCTCCAGGGAGCCGTCCACATCTGCAGTGGTTCTGAGGACCGATCCCCACCATCCGGAGCGCAAGAGAGGGACGTCCCCCAGCCGCTATGAGTCCCGCCGCAACAATTGGGACGAATCCAACCACAGGCCCTCCTCGGCTAAAGGGCACCCCAAAGACTACCCCTGGAGGGAACGTCCCACCTACGACCAACGTCAAGCGGCTTCCAATTCCAGAGCCGAGAACGGCGACAGACCCTGGGAAAGGGAGAGCATGTCCTACAGGGGGCGTGGAGGGGGGTATCAGGGGCGGGGCTATCAGGGGCGGGGATATCGGGGCCGGGGGTATCAGGGGCGCGGCGACCGGGGGGGATACCAGTGGCGGAGTTCCAGAGGAGGGTTCCAGGACAGGGGGGCCGATTGGTACCGGAAAACAGAAGGGTACAGGGAGTCTACCTATGAGGAGAGGCAGAGAAACGGGACTCCAGCTGCAACGAATGGGGTAGACCGTAGCCAAGCTGCGGAGCCCAGCACAAATGGCCCTGTGGAGAGTATCTCCAAGTCCCCCGAGAACCCTCATGGCGAGCTTTTTGCCTCTGACCTAAAGCACACATACTATTCTGTACATCAACTCTGAGTCAATGGCTAGTAAAGTGCACAAAGAAGGAAAATGTAAACCCAAAGAGAGTAAAAAGCTCCTGCAAATTGTTTTGGATTTTAAGGTTTACTCTGGATAAGGGGGGAAAGGGGTTATTCATTGAATGGATGGGATGCGTATGAATCTGACAGTCCTGTCGTGATTGCAGGTAGATTTGGACCGCTGGTGAGATTACCCAGCCCTACACCTTCTGCGGAAGATGAAGGTCTGCACATGAATGGAGTGGCAAGCTCACCGCGACAGGCTCTTAGAGGCGAAGAGACTGTGCGAGGGGCCAAACCCAGCGCAGAGCCATTGAGGGAAGGACCATCGCAGCAGTTTCCCTCTGATTTAGTGGTATGCCCCCAACCCTCCTTTTGCCAGCATATCAAACAGCCAATTAGAATGTTTAGAAAATTCTTCCCCGGCATGCTGCCAACCTTTCCTTGGACTCATGCCCACTTCCACTCGCCGCTGCGCTCCTGTGCTCGGTTGCTGACATACCTTTGATAGCCATATTTTCTTGCTTGACTGTCTGCGCTGACCTCCCAATCGCCATATTTGGGCCATCCGGCCCTCTCAATGAGAGTGCGGAACCTTCAGACTGTACTCTTTCGTACAAGAAGGAGTGAAAGCCTGGTCTCTGGTTTTGCAGCCACCACCGCCGCCCCCGCAGCATGACAACCAGGATGCGCCATACCCCTCCGCGGACTACCAGCAACCCCCACCGGCACGAAAGCCCGGCATCATGGGGCTCATCTTGCCTCGAGAAGACCCCCCCGGGTTTGGGGCTGACCTTTCCCCGGCCATACCCCCCGGCTTCAACCCCCCCAAGCCGGAAGACCCGTCAACGATCGCGAGGCGGCAGGCCAAGGAAGCCGACCCTCGGCGGGCCCTGTGGTACTACTTGGACCCTGCGGTGAGCATAATCCTATGTGCACACAGAGGACACAGGAGTGAGTGGTGTATTGTCCGCGGTCCAATTCCAGTAGTCTCTCAGGCAACTGGGTCTCTGCGCTAGTGCATCCATTTTTTGGACCATGAAGCGCCACGCGTTTTGCCTGGTACTGCTGTAATATCACCACCAATGGCTTTGTATCAAGACTATGATGCAAACAGTCCTCCCCCCCAACCTGGGATTTTAGCTCCCATGCAGGCTTCCAAATGGGCATCAATTGCTGTTTTGAGGGGAGTAGGAGTCTCTGAGATAAGATTGGATTTTGATTGATAGGATCAGCTCATCCGTCCAAGATTCTCAATTTTTTTGTGATTCGAGCTTGGCATTGTCATTCTGGTCAATTATTCTCTGATTTCTCTGCTGACCTGGTGCTGCTGAGACTATCTGAGGTGCAGCATTAAAGGAACGGCTGCTTTCGCAGAACGATACTCAAGGTCCATGCAGCATCTTGCAGCTGCACACCTGGCTGAGGACCCTGAGCCGTAGCCCGCACCTCAAGACGGAGTATGAACAGTTCAAAAAGATCGCCGTCTGGAAGGTCCATCCCCACTTCCAAGCCTCCCACTTTTACTTCGCATGGCGCCAGTACAATTCTACAGCCGTCCATTCATTATCCCAGATACGCCAGTCAAAACCTGAGAATACCAGCTATCAGCTTGTTGCAGCCTCAAGATGCACTTTACTCAACTTGCTCCTGCGCCGTGTTGCTAGGATATCATTGGATAGGCTTTGCCTTTGAATGGACGCCAACAGCAAATTTGGGGCATTGCAGGAGGACATGCCGCGCAGAGTGCCTCTCCTCTATTTGCTGGATCTTCATGCAGATTGTGCGCTGAATTGAGTGCGTCACAGACTCGGAGATGGGCAGAGGAGAGGGGCCAGCAAAGTATGGATCAAATTTGCCCCAAAGTGGTTAATCGTGATTTGATGGGCTTTGATTCAGCTTTTGGTTCAAGATAGTCCTGAGAGACTGAGTTAGCAGACAGGCTCAGGGAGGAGTGATGGTAGTTTTGGAACAGGAAAAGCACAGAACACCCCTGCAATTGCCGAACCAGCCATGGACCCTTTAGAACTTGCTCCAATAGAAGAACGTGAATTGATTCTGGCATCCAAAATATCAAAAGACAGAGAATTTGTTAATGCTTGCTCTCTGTGACAAGATCTGATCCTGATGTCTGGAAAGCAACTGTGCTGATGGCTGCGCAGCCATCGGAAGTCCCTTCTTTGGCTTTTGTAAGCGTTTGACACAATGATATTGCACCAATAAGCTGCCAAGTGTTCAATGGTGGCAGACATGGCAAGATATATATTGAATTTCAAAGTGTATCAGTCCCTATTTCAATTCATCAGTGTCTTCTATGCAGATTCCTGAATATCGCATCAGTGGAATGAATCAAAGGATAGACTGAAAGTGAGGGGAGGAACATTTAATATTTCTTGAGCTTTTCTCATGTCAGGGATGGACATGGGCATGAGGACAGGGGAGGTGATCTGTTGCATTCTAACCATCCACACCGCTTAGGAACATTTTCCAAACTACAAATGAGTTGCATCCCCTGCTTTCAGAATTCAGTGTTGGACAGGAGCCCTCCTCTCAACGAAGACAGTACAGGTGACATGATGCCAATGTGAACAAACACTGCATATGCTGCTCATTTCCGAGTTAAGCCTAAACAGACACAAAACCACATCCAAGCATGAACCTCATGTCAAATTCAGCTCGAGGGTTCGCAAGCAGTCATCAAAACATATCCGAGCCCTATGAGGCAGCAGGATCAGCTGTGTACTATACAAAATACGTATTATAAGCTGTCCCCTGATGCATGAGCGCTACTGGAAGAGGCTGATCTCCTCCCGTGGGTACACCTCCTGCATGACTTTGCAGATGCCGATGACCAGCGCGGTCAGGAGGCGGGATGCGATGCTGAGAGGCACCCAGCGATCCTGCCGTTCGTCGTCTATGTCCATCAGCCCCACGTCCTCCCCCGCCCTCTGCAGCAGGTTGAGGAAGTCTGCGAACAGGATGCCCTGCGTCTCCTGCACACAGCAAGGCAGAGGTGATTCCCCACCAATTTTTGGTTTGGAATAGGCTTTCTTGAGGGGGAACGAGGTCCTAAGCAATCAGTCGACTGATGGAGTACACCTGCTTCGCCAAAGTCCCCTCCCTCTTCTTGCCACCCTGGGTACTAGAAAGAGTCTTTGCGGTGTTGAGACGGACAGAGCAGCAGGCCACAATGATGCACACTGACGGTGACAACTCACCAATGAAGCGTACAGTGGTGTGATGGGAACATCACCTCCACTTTGAACATGAAAAACAGCAGCCGCACCCCTTCCTCATGCAGGTACACCTCATCCCCTCCAATCTCAAACTTCGTCGTCCTACCACCCGATGACACCATCCGCATCAGCCTGCACACTGATGGAAATTTCACCAATGCAATCACCTAAGAGCCCTGTTCAACATGCAAAAGTCATCTTTCATGCGACAATCACGAGGTGCCAGTTTCTTGATCAGCCGTGCCATCAAGCTGACGTAAGGCGACACAGGAAGGTAAAATATGTGGTGGCAAAGCAGAGGGAAGGTGGAGAGGGAGAGGGGAGGGTGGGGGAAACCAGTCACAGATGCTGTCCTCGCCCTCTGACGCCATGGCCCGCCACATCTGGAGAGTGCAGTAGCCCTGCATTTGGCTCTGGAACTCGTGGGGCTGATAGCATCGCATGCGGGAGTGGCCCAGTTCTGCCAGGGCAAACATGTTGTCCAGCGTGATGTGTCCCTTCTTTTCCCTGCACCGCATCCCGGAACACTGGATCTCTTGTGGATACTGGCAGTGAAGCGTTTTGTCATCTCTCTAGCCCTCGTGCATCAAGCTCTCGATTTCCTCCTCTTCTGAGAAGACTGTCCAGCAGAGTTTGATCTCAGTCAGGGCCCAGCCAAGCTTGCTCAACCCTGCCCTCACCTAAGCCCTTCAGATTTGATATCTGGTGCTGCTGCATACACAATTCTTGTCTATTTTGCCAATCTGCTTGGCAAAGTTGCGATCATGCTACAGTGGAAATCATCGTGAAGCAACAACACAAGGATTGTGAAGGCAGCAGACAATGAATTTGAGCACTGAAAGCAGGGAGCAAGGGGGGAGAGGATGGTGAACGAAAAGTGAGGATGACCTGTCAAGCACATACAGGACCCCCAGGTGGGAGGGGTCCAGCGACCATGCAGACGGTGGCAACTTTAGCTGCAGCACCTGGTCAAGGCAGAGGTAGGGCCTGCCCTGGCACGCCAGACGCTCGAATTCTTCCTTCAGCGACCGATGCAGGCTTGAGTTCTGAGCCCCCATCTCTCTTTGGGTGTGCTTAGCAACTCTCACATTCGCAGCTTACAATTTTACGTTCGTAACACTCAACACAATATAGCAATCTGACACGGCTCAAGCTAGACTTTCCCAGGCGGGCTTAGCTGTGAAGGATTGTATAGAATAAGAAGATCTTCACGTAAGGAAGCAGCAAACGCTGGTGCCAGTGCCGGATTCTCCTATGCTCTAAATTATCCAGCAGTTTTACGGCAGTTGATAGCGAAGCTTCGTTATAAGAGAATGCGAATTTTGAATCCAGAGGCCCTGCAAACCAACAGCCTGTCAATGGGAAAGGTGCATCGGTCCAACAGCTGTGCGGAGTACGTGTGAGAGACTGCCTCGAACGCCGAGAGGCCCTTCATGAATGGATTCAAGCTCGGCGTCGCTTTGGTTTGCGCCCTCAACTTGGTACTGAGAGTCAGTGGTGAGTGCCTTTCAAGCTTTCCCGACAGGCTGAAAGATCGTTCACATATGCATCGCAATATGTCGTCGCTCTTGATTTTTATCGAGCCGTGCTCGACACCTCGGGAGAAATAGAAGTCGCTCACCAACATCTGATTGTGTAGGAGTTGTATGTGGAGACAATGCCACCCAGGTAAATCTCCAAATGGGGAGAATTCCATCTGGCATACTGCTTTGTGCTTCCACTTCTGTGTTGTGGGTCGTCTTTTGCACATGCTGTTTCAGGGCTGCAGGTCGCTTGCGACAATGCCTCACACATACACAGCAAATGGACAAGGGGGCTCCCGTTTTGCTGAACCAGGAGTCGAGCTGTGCAGGTCACGATATGCTTCCCCGGAACCAACGCAGCTGCCGACTGCGAGTTTGCCATCACCAATAGCACACTGCAACCCGCGCAACTGCACCAGTGCCACCCAGGTACAATTCCAAGGGGATGAATGAATCATGCCCCAAGATATTGGCCTGTAACATGCAGTGGCAGCAGAGTGGCTTCACAATCTCTTGCGGAAGGGCTGCCCGACAGATCAGACTCCGCAGGGCATGCATGCTCACAATGCATGATTGGTAAATTATCCTGGCATTGACAATGCATGGAGCCCTTGCGGAACTTGCATGGTGGGTCCAGGGTATGGGGAAGGAGCAAGGAGGAAGGGGAGGGGGGGGGGGGCTGACAGCCGGGCATGACTTAGGTTCACAAGAGCTACCGTGAGTACATGGCAGCACTAGTGAGGACCCCAGAGAAAGGCTGCACACTGTTGAGAACAGTTTGTGGACCGCTTGCAGAGCCCCTGTTCGGCGATGACTGCGACTCCCTGCCAGGCATTCTGACCATAGCATTCGGCCCCTGCCAGCAAGTACAGAACACCCTGGCGCTGACCCCATCAGCCCCCTCAGACTACCTGCCGTCCGTGAGGCCCATCACGCAGTGGCTGGAGGAACTCGGGTTGCAGGAGATCACCGAGGTGCCGCCTTCGTGCTCACCAGACCCCTCTTGTCTTCCAACCCCCCTCCAGGGCTGCAAAAATTAGAGTCTGTACACTAGCAAAATCAATCAGGTCACCATCTTCGCCAAGTTTCTCCCCGAATTAGGGAGAGTTGATGCAATGATGCTGTACCTTAGCCAGCGCTCTACTGTACCAGCACTGAGGCTTTTTGAGTCACCCTGGCCATTGTCCAATGCTCTGCACAGTGTCTCGATTTCTTTGTTGCTGATAGCTGACAGTATCACCAGGCTATGTTCATACTGCCCATGAGGGGCATCACATGCAGACATCAACAAAGGCAGGCTACATTTATGATGTTGACTTCAGGAGTCGGTATGCCCATGCTTGCTTGTCAGAAGCAA
>QAXI01000417.1:825166-836104 GCA_004335615.1 Chloroidium sp. JM
GAGGGAGGGGATCGTCGATTGACACTGCTCTAGATATGCCGGGCTGAATCGTTGCTCCACTGATGATTTCGCGTCACAAATTTGTGATGCTGCAGAAGGACGCATCCCTGAACAGCCAGGCAAGTGTGGCAGGATCTTTCGCACGCGGGCTGGAACACCTCATACAGCAGGATGTGTTGCTGACAGCCGTGAGGTGGGCCCTTAGCACTCCTTGCATGTGTCTGGGGATCCAATCACAATGTGGAAAAGCTGCATTGCCCCTGAAGAGAGGGGTCAATGTGCAATGGACCACAGTGCAGATTGTGCTTCGTTACAAGAGCCTTCATTTGCAACGTCAAGCCATGAGATGTCTTGACAATCCAAATTGTCCAGATCTGCACCAGCAAAGGGGGGATGAGCAGGCCCCTACAGCGTTCATTTCTCTTCAATGCTGGGGAAACAATTCCATTTGCCGTCTTCTTTCCATGTCATACATGTGTAACTCTCGGTCTCACAACCCAGCTAATCCGCAGGGAAGGTCAGACAGACCTGCGGCTTCCGTTGACCCCCCGCAGAAGCGCGCTGCTCCCAGAGACCCCCGGCAGAGCCGTTCATGAGCGTGACCCTCCCCCCACCCCCGTCTCCATCAGCTGCAACCCCCTCTTCTCCCGCCCTGTGCCCAGCCTGGAGAAGACCAGCACAGGTACGCCATCACTTGCGTTTTCCTTATGCGAGAGGACTGTCCATCTGCCAAAAATAATTGTTGCAGAACAAGGAGGTGGGGGGAAAGCGGGATACCCAATGAGGTGATGCTTGCGGCCAGAGGTGCTGGGTCAATCTCCACGAGAAGCCACGGGCTTGAATCTCAATTCGTGAGCTTGAAACAAATCACCTCATGAGACGCATGGGTGTGAGCAACCCTGCCCCTTCCTTCCTGTCCCAGACCCCTCCCCCATCCTGCGGTGCTGCAACTCCATTTTCTTCACCTTTGCTTGTGCCTGCCCGGAGCAAGAATGACGTGTGAGTGTGCATGTAGAGGGTCAGTTGGTGAGGCAGTCCGGGTCTGGGGAGTCGGCGGAGTCTGTGACTGCCCGCTCCGACAGCGAGTCCCCTGCCAGTAGGAGGAGGACCGTCGAGCTGAACGCCATCATCCTCAACACCCTGGTATGCCCTGCGGCCCATTTGGGCACAAAAGCTGAATTTCAGAGGCTATTATCAGCGGCTCCTGGAGCTGTTCAGATTCGCGCGGAGATGATCGCAGCGGGTTTTCCTGGATCGAAATCTGAGTGGCTCCGCATCAAGATCCCCTACTGTTGGAACGTGCTGTCACTGCACCACTTGTAGACTTGAATTGATCTTGCCGGTCTGGCCAAATTCCAGTGGGTGCCAGAAGCATAACGTAGAAGGGCAGTCCCTCTTGCTTTTCTTGGTCGATGTGATGAGGAGTGCACATCAGGTCGTGATTGAATTAATTGCAAATTTGCTTGTGTTTGGCAGGCTCGGGATCGAGCACAGGAGACGCAAACTGGCCAGGAAACGACTTCGGCTGAGCTGCAGCGCACCCACACCCAGGAGACGCTGGAGGGCCAGATCTTCCCCTTTGCCGCCGACCCCTCCGCCCTTCAGAGCCTTGGTAATGACTCACAAAACACTTCCATCTAGCTGTTGTTTCTGGGCGGAGAGGGGAGAAGGGGCCCCCGGCGGCGATTTGATCACACCAATTCTGTCTTATATGCCCGACAAATGATGCATTTTGCACGTTAGAGCAAGGATTGTTTATAAGGTGCAACCACAGCGAACATATAACCGGACGGGCTCATCGTCGCCTGCTCGCTCTGCAGATGCTCTCATTCTTCAAGGGCCTCATGTTCATAACAGATTATATTTGGAATGCTTGTTAGTAATGCAGGCAAAATGTGCTATAGCAATAAGAGGCGTTTTACATGTTTCATCCGTTGTGGAAGACATGATTCTTGAAGCAGAGCGGATGCAAATGCTTCCTTGTGCTTGTGTCTGTGCTGCGCTCCGCGAGGAAGGTGCCTGGCAAATGACTGTCACTGCCCAGTAATCATCACAGCAGAACTTCGTTGGATGAGGAAGACAGAATGGCTGTGCTGGCCTGCAGGAAGGCAGGACAATGCCACAACCGAGTTTTCTCCCCTGGGTCAGGGTGCATTTACCCGTCACAACATGCATGGCCATCCCTCGCAGCAAAACCCGGTAGATCGGCATTCCCCCAGGTGAAATACTTTTCTTACACACAGTCATACGGATGAGCAGCTCACCCGCTGTCGTGGAGACCATTGGGGCTTGCAAGCTCGACTTCGTGCAACATGTCCCTGTGTCCCTGGGCGCCTGTATGCATGCAGTTACCCCCCTGAATCTGCCGAATCTCTTTGGTAGGATCTGCACTGAGGAATTTGTTTGTCCGCATGCCATTTTCAATCCTGAGTAATGGCCCGCTGTCTCAGAGAATATTGCTTGAAGAGCTATGGTACATACCACGAGGTGCATTTGCTCTCCACAGCTGCCCATGCAAGTAACATCGTAGCAGCATGATTTAGCCATCATTCCCTTGACACAAATACGTTGTATATAACAAGACGATCATTCTCACAATATCACTGTCTGTGCCAGGGTGCTACCTTTCCATGCCACAGTACCATCTGCTGATCCAGCAGTGAGCATTTCATGGCCCCCTGCTCCCACAGCCGTGGCCAACCGGAGCAGCGGTGGGGCAGAGGCTGTGAGGGACTCATTGCAGAACTCGCAAGGTCAGCAAGCCCCCCCCCCCCCCTTTCCCTACCTTACTGCCCCAGCAATTCACATGCTGCTCTGTTCTCTGCGCTGCACACGTTCGAGCAGCCGACCCTGCGATGCTCTGCCAAATCTAAGAGACATAATTGTATCAAACCTCCTGCCCTCATGACAAAGCTTCACAATGGTCAAGGAATGAGATGGTAGAATGCGGTGCTCTGTACAGGGCGAGTACCAAATTTCAGATCTCTGAGGCAAGAAGTATGCTTGCCTCAATCTTAGAGCTGAAGAAGGTCCAGGTCGAGATGAAGTCAAGTAAGGTGTCTGATGAGATAATGCAATCAGATATGCTGAGTCTGCAACTTTGGCAGGCCTTTACCTCATTATTACAGATTGAACGACTTGCTGCAGGGCCGCCGGCACTGACAGTGGAGGTAGATCTAGAGGCGTCCCCTCTTCAGCCGGCCCGACAGTGCCAGGTCCCAGCGAACGAGGCTCGAGAGCATGTGGATAGTGTGGCAGGCGGGAGTCTGCAGGCAGCCGACAGTGGCTCCTGGGAGGAGGACTGGGAGAACCAGGAAAATCGGCGCCTGAGCGGTGAGCTGCCCACCCCAAAACCTTTTCTCCCCATGCATCCCTACCACTTGAACCAGGAAGTGATGGAGGTGGGGAGAAGGAAGTTTTACAAAGAGAGCTCGAGCCCCAAGCTGGATGCATCTTCCACCAGCGACCCCAAAATCCATGCCCCCCTCCCCTCTATATATCTGCCAGCCATATTGCAGATTCAGTCACAATCACACAGCCTGCAATCTCCAGGATTCATCTCTCAACAAACTACACACTTTCCAACTCTTGGCAGTGTTCAGGCTGCAGAACCTATTTCCATGCAGATAAGTATGCCCCTGACTGCCGCTTATTCCCTTTCAAAGTGTTCAAGCAGCTACAGCAATTGGGAGAGTTTGCTGCGACTTGGTGCAGGCAGGGGCGCAGATGCAGGGCCGATCTTCATGAGGAACAGGGAGCCCGGAAGCCCGGTGTTCCCCCCGGAGCTCGTGCTACCCCAGGGCCCCCTGGCAGATGCCGTCCCTACTGCGCGTCTGAACGCCACCTCTGCAAAGCTTGGCATTGATGAAAAGCCTGGCTGGGGGGAGAGCAGGTGCGTCACACCCACTGCATTCCGTTCTACCTGCGATTCAGGGTCACAGGCACCTGGTCTCTGGAATTTTGGTCAGTTTTATATGCTGCTATGAGGTTCTGCTGTTCAAAGTTCTCCCGTGCTGTCAATCCCAGCCATTCAAGGGATTGAAAACCTCTATTTTAGATGGGCAAGCTGCCTGCTGTGTGCGGGCTTTGTGATCAGAAGAATACCCTTCACAGCCTTCAGTGCTTGGGCATCTTGAAGTCTACCATCACCCACAATGCTTTCTTTGATAACAATTTGATGCTTGGGGGTTTTGTCTGTACTACTCACTTAAAGATGCCGTGGGCTTCAAGTGAAGCCCTCAAATAACTTGCCAAGTGCCAATGCACTCCTGTTCTCAGTTGGTGCGAGTCGCGTGGAGCTGAGGCCTCCAGCTTACATCACGCAGGTACACCCTGCCCGGCAACCCCTCGGTCGCCAGGGTTCCAACCTGGCGTTTCAATGAGCGGCTCGCAGCCCCTGTCAGCCCCACCAAAGCCTTCAGTGTCGACTACCACATTGACACCCCACGCGTGCCCAGGGGATTGCAGACGCCCCTCCCTACTCCGGAGCAGGTATGCTCTGATTGTAGCGCTCTTCGGCATGAATTCTGGATCAGCTTTCCCATTTCTGACCAAGAAATCAACAGCTTGGAACATATGCAGAGATGTGGGGTGGGAGTGTTCCTGCAGAGCGCAAGAGAATGATGAAGAAGGGGTTGGGGAATGCCTACCCTGCTCACGCTGACAGGATGGCAGCATTTAATGTCCCGCACACGTCACAAGCCTCTTTCCCATCGACAGTGCAGTGGTGCTGCAACATGTGGCGGTTGGAGATGCATGCTTGTAAGCAGGTGGGGCGCCACCTGGGCTGGGAGCCATCCGGCATGGGGACGGCCGGGGAAGCTGCATGGCCGAAAACTTCACCTCGCATCGGTGCTGTCCACTCCTCTCCGGTCCCATTCAGGCCCAGGCATCATGACCAGGTAAGACCAATAGCAACGCAAGGAGCAGCACTTTGAATCCCACCATCCCTATCAGTTTTCCATGTCCATGACCTGAGAGCCTGCTTGTGCCCGTGATGTTGCTCGAGCCTTCCTTAGACAAGCCTAGCACAATGAGGAAGGTCTGATCCTTCACTGCTGTAGGCTGCCACTCACCCGCCTCCCATGCGGGAGGAGGCGTACTCCCCCACAAAGCCCCTGGACGCCCGCCCCAGTAGAGTGGCACGCCTGGCAGTCCGAGGCTACAGCAGGCTAGTCACCTTCTTCCTCATCAGGAGCATGTTTCCCAAGACTGCCCATCCAACTGAATCATGCTACCTATGGTGCCGTCCGGATCATAAGCTCCTAAGTAGCACCCTAACGCCTGACACCTATATATATTATGTGGCATATGTGGCGCCCTAGATGTCTCTCCACCCCAATGTTGGCTTTAGGGCTTTCTGGAGTCCCAGCACTCCTTGTCAGCAATTGTGCAGTGAATGGGCTGTCCACAATGTCTGCAGATCTGCAGCATCGTCCCCAACGCTGCCACAACCCCACCAGGCGGATGGGGTTGCCGTCCACCAGCACCAGACATGGGGCACACAGACTTGGGCCGGGCATGATGCTGGTATCCTTCCCTCTCTCTCTCCTTCCTTGATTCATGCCCGGTTTCTGGGTCCTTGGATCAGCTGTGTACCATCCATCACTTTATGCAGATGCCCCTTTTCATATTATTGCTTGCAAGTGTAGCAGCAAAATTTGTCACTCCTTGTCATTTGCATCTTCGAATATACATATCAAGTTGATGTTCATCTTTGGAAGTTTCGCATTATCCAATTGCATTCATCACAACAGAGGATTGTGTGAGCAGGGATTGAACAGGAAGGGTTGTACCAGCGTGGCCTCACTGCATGCTTGCATGAAGACACCAAGCATCAGAATCTGTAGGTCTGCCAACAGACGCAACGCAAAAGCTTCAGCGCTGTCATTTGCAGGTGGACATGTTCAGCAGGGGCTTGAGACTGAGGATGGAGATGTTGGCTCCCTGACAAACAGACACAGCTGGGGAGGCGGGTCTCACAGCTCGAGCCTACAGTCCAGGAGCACCGCCATGAAAAGGTGGCCTTTGCATCTTTCCAGCGCGCTGCATTACCTTCAAATCTCTGCAGAGTATACAAATGAGGTTGCAGCTCATCTCAACCCTGTCCCAGTGGAGAGCGGACATGCAGAGAGGACACATGTGCATGCAAGACTCGGCAAATTGTCGCCCCACAAAAAGCACAGGCTCTCAGAGGCGCTGGCCCAGCACAATGATGGCAACACACCCGCCACGAGGAGGCAAAACCACCCCTGTCCTCTAAGGTCTGCTGCCATGGCCTGCCATACAGCCCCAGCCAGACAGTGCACTGAGCACAGCATACGCGCACAAGGGAAATTGCTCTACCGGAGAACACCCACAACACACAAGCCGTGTTCATCAACTCTGCAGACATGTGACCACCATTTTCTGCAGTGCTTGGGACTTCCAGCAGCGGGCTCCAGAGCCAGAGGCCTGGCCTCCCTCCCCGCCTGGCACAACTGTCAGCCCCACGGGAGTGTTCCCTCGCCGGTTTGGCTTAGCGCCATACTCAGCCAGGTTCATCACTGGAAAGTAGCCGCCTGTGTGCTGGCCCGATTCAGCCTGGGTGCGTGTGTTTCTGACTCTGTTGTATGACCTGTTCGTGGGCGAAAGGGGGATATTTGCATTTGCTCGTCCAGAGAACGTGGTGACCTATGTGCTGGTCCAACAACATAGCTACAGGGCAACATGCATCGTTGAGGACACAGACGAGAGTTGATCACAGAGGTCTGGAAATGTGCACCACCTCATGCGGCAGGTGGAAGCCCGATGCAGTTGCTTTGCTTCATTTTTGTTTTGGGAGACCTGGCTGGTGAATAGGGTGCGGACTGGTGACCATTAGATTCCTTCTTGGGAAGGCCTTGCTTCCACCTTTCTTGCCAGACATCCTCTTGGCTGCCCAGTTGAGAAGATGACGGCATCGCACGGCAAGAGCTGAAAAGCTTTCCAGCAGAACTCACCGCATCACGCAAAAGAAAGAATTTGTAGATCAAGACAAAAGCATTTGATTGCAGTCTTGCATATTTTTAAGGCTGCAATTCGGGCAATTCTGCAGCATAGAGACTGCTCTCATGATGCAGCCTCTGCATGTCACCTTGTGACAAGTGCAAAAACTCAAAGAGAAACTGGCAAGACTATAGTGGAGGCGTATTTGCAGCAATCCCACCCCTCCAGCTCTCCTATGGCAAACCCTCAGTGAAATTTTGCTGCCAAATCTTACCCCCTCCTACCCTTCTAAATCCACCGCGGTATGAGCCTCGGAGTTAAGCAGAGACATGTACAGGATTTTCATGTCATGTGCCTAAGCACGTCAATTTCGCTGGCATTCGAAAGCTGAGGCCCTCGCTGAAAAGCTCGGCTTGTTGAAACGAAGCAGTGTTGAATACTTGAAGCACAGGGTCCAGAAGTCTAAGACTCTTTGGCGAGGCTATGTGCAAGCTCTGACCTCCTAGGCCACCAGGCGTAACCTCCTCGTAGGCTGGCCGCTTGTTTCGCAACATCCTCTTGCATAGCACATGGAGGGAAGCAGAGAGCAGTTGGCCCAAAATGGTAAGGAAATAAAGCAGTCCCTGGAGGCAATAGAGCTAGAGCTCAAAGATGTCGAGACTGCCCTGGGAAATGACAGCCAAAATGCCTTTCTGTTGCAAAAGTACGCCAGACTCAGCAAGAAGGAGCAGCTACTGTTGGAGGAGAGAGCTCTGTGGACAGGTGATTGTTTTGGGCCATATAATTCCTGCTTTCACATCATAGGCAGTCTTGTTCTCAGACAACACTGGCAGTATGCGCAGCTATTTGGTAGAGGGAAGACAATGGGGAAGCATGATTTCGGAATGTTGTCTCGGCATTCAGCACCTGCATTTTGACCTTTCAGAAAGGAGGTCATAAATTTGTGCCGCACTAGCTATAGCACCATTGCATTGGTATTCTTATCATTGCGGAGAAGTACTCAAACCAATGATGAAAGAACCAAGCCAGGCGGGAGACACAATTTTCAAATTGCCCACTAAACATGATTTTCATTTCACATTTTCTTTTTCACATTGCTGGAAGGACAAGACTGTGAGGTAAACCTCCTGCAGCTGCCAATATACAGTGTAATTTTCATATCCTGACTTCCAGACATTTTATGCAGCTGCATCGCTCCAGAATCAGAGCTGGCAGGCTGGACTCATGTCAGCACCTGGAGTCAAAGGTGTGCCTGGGCTTGTTTCAGCTGTATACTGCCAACCTCTCCTCTCTCCTCCCCCATTCCCAAGCAGTCCCTTGCATCATCAATTCAGCCCGTGATTGATTCTCAGGATTACCCATCATGCCTGCAAGATGCTGAGCATTCCATGTGAACGACAGCAACATGTAGGCATCACACCTAGACCATGATACGACATGTCCTCGCTATCAGTAAACATAAATTCGCCTTTGCTGATCCTACCCGCCAAATAGCTGCTTGTGGCTCAGCCTTGAAATAGAAATTCAGAATGTGATGCACATGCTTTCAATATCTGCAACTTCATCTGCAACCAGGTCCAAAACACTTCACTTATGGTGCAGACCTGCTGACTCGCCTGGCAACCGAGTGCTCCTCCTGGAGCGATCCTGGGCTGCGGACCGTCATCGCCGGGGATGGGGCCCAGCGCAGCCAGAGGCAGCGAATACCGCCCAGCAGGTATCGCAGGGGGGTGGACGAGTCTCCAGACAAGGCCCAGCTGATGATGCTGGCCGATGCGGCCGACATCTCAGGTCTTACTCCATCTACCCCTAAACCCCACCACCCAACCACAAGGCCACCTCCCGGCATTTACATGCGTCCACTCCAGCGTGTCCTGTGTACAGCTAAGGGTACGGGGGCCACTGGCTTTGAGTCTCTGCAGACATGACCCTGCTCGTTTTCAAGTTCCTGCACATGCCATAATTGAGGCGTGTGAGCATGATGGCTTATGCTTGCATTGCTTGAATGCTGCAATTGCTGTCTGATCATATTTCCTCTAAAACCTTGTTTGGTGCACCAAAAATCAGTACAGTACTGTATGCGCTGATGACAGAGGGAAGTATGCAGCCAGGAGAACACTGGATAAAATATGGCCATCTAGACTTTGCCGTCTGATGTTGATCCTTGCAGAGAGGGGAGGCTTCTCTGGCGAAGCGTTGTCGAGGCTCATGGGGGGCAAAGGCACCCAGGGGCCAGTCAGAGAAGGTGCTGTTGCATCAGGTAAACTTTTCTGCATTCCATTTTGCTGCTGCATTAGGTGTTGGGCATGACAGGGTAGTAGTGCCTTTTTCTGTGGAGTGCCTCATGCAATCTACATGTAGGGGGAGGGGGGGGGGGGGGGGTAAACTAAGGGCAAGACAGCATTGCATTTTGGGAATGCTTCATGGCAGCAGATTGATGTTTGGAGTGCAATTGTATGTCAACACAGTTCAGCACATACAGTAACACGAATGATCTATCCCTTTGCCGAGCAGATGGGAACAAACCCCCCAGGAAAAGGAAGGCTGCAGCTGCCCAGAAGGTGCCCTCGCCCACCCTTGTCGTCCTCAAGCGCAGGCGCACTGCCGGCTCAGGCCCCAGGGCCGCCCACCGCCTTGCCTCTACCGCCACCGCCGCCGCTGACAGCAGCGACGAGGATACGGGGGCTGTGGACGTGCCGCTGTCCGTCTGCCAGGACACCAGGCAAGTCGCTCACCCCCTGGCCAGCCCTCTGCCTGAACGCATTCCCCTCTCTCTACTCTGTAAGCAATTCTGGCGGACCATGTAGGAGAGATGGAATGTTGGAGGGAGTAGGGGATCAGGGAATGCATTGCAAGTAGATACACAAATATCCCCGGCTGTCGCGCCGCAGAATTCCACCCTTACTGTGCGTCTGGATGTTGCTATCCCACTAGTTGGATTGAGTGGATGCCCATCACGGTAGAGCAATAGGGAATTGGCCCAAAAACGCCGTTAGGAGTCTTGGGCAGGACACGGGCGCCGAGACCAAGTCGCATTGTGGTGCAGGATCGAAGACCGTGTACAGAGGGTCCTGTCAAGGAGCATGAATGCCAGGCGTTCCAGCGGCCTAGATGCTGGTGGCACTGCGGCACCTTCTGGCAGCATCCTGGACGAGAAGCAGGAGCTGAGAGAGCCAGGGAAGGTGAGCCAGCCTCATCCCTCTGGTGTTGGGCTTCCATTGCTCTTGCAAGTCCATCACAGCAGTTCGAAATTCCTTGCTGAGATGTCTCTTGGATAGACTGGAAACTGTCTGGAAGAATTGGGGTGAAGTGGGATTCCAGGCTGGATATGGTTGCTGCTGGCAATGAAATCGTTGACAGCTGACACTGGAAGCTTCTTTTCTTCTGCAGGTATTGGAGGAGTCAGATGGTGCTCCGGCACGCGGGGGGAGCGGGGCAGAAGCCACTGAGCAGTCAGGCGTCTTCACGCAGCAGCCCTCCATGACCGAGGACCTTCTCAGGTACATCTTTCTCCCTGTGCGGCGATACATATGCTGCAAGAATACAATCCTCAAAGCTCTTCCTGAGAAGGCTTTGGGAGAGAACAGTCATCACAGAGTCATTCTCGACAGGCATCTTCTCCCCTCATCTCATTGGATGGCATATCTCGACAATCTCTGCTCCTTTAAGACTGAGCATCAGCTGTATGTGTTGCTGTCGAAATGTGACGGCATGCATTCTTGCCAGTCATTTCAACAAGTCGTAGAAGGACACAACCTGATTCATTCCAGAATTGAAAGGAATTTTCGTTGGAGCATCCGTCTGCGCAAGATGCAGAAGTTTAGGAGGAAACCCCCCCCCCCCCCCCCCACCTCCAAACAACATTCATGTCAGATTACAAACGCTGGGAACTCCCATTTTGCAGCGCATGGGTCTGCAGTAGGGGCATGACTCACCTGGCTCAGCTTCCCAACGCCACTGACAGGGTTCTGC
>QAXI01000417.1:867134-906028 GCA_004335615.1 Chloroidium sp. JM
GACTCTGTTGGGAAAATTGCCTGTCAGAGACCTACACAAAAGAGGGAGGGAAGGAAGAGAAAGGGAAGTTGGGGATGACAAAGGACTACAAAGGAGCTTGTTTATGAGAGCAGGTAGGTTGAGGACAGTGAGTGATGTATGAACAGTGCTATGCATGCGTTTTTTGAATTCAGAGATTTCCACCTGAGGGCTGCCAGGGTGGCTTCTGGGATGGGTCCCTCCCCGGGATTGACCAGCATGAGGCGGTGCCGCTTCTGATTGCCCAGCGTTGCCCGCACATCCTCGTAGCGTGGTAGTGGGAACAGGATGGAGGTTACGGCTGTGGGGTTGGGGTCCTCCGTCAGGGGCAGGCCCTCGGCGGTGTGGGCGGCCAAGAGGTCCAGTCCCGCCGTCTTGAGGATGGCCACCAGTCCGCCGCAATGCTGCACCACCTCTGCCGCACCCAGCGTGGCCTCCACCTGAGTCACAGCGGTTACATCTCACGTAATTTCAGAACAATGCAAGCTCTTTGGTTTGCCCCGGGCTCAGAATGCTTCCATTCCCTGAAAAATTGCATTCACTGGAAGATCGGTAACCTTTCAGTGACCGTTCAGGTGTCGCCCTGGATGATGATGCCCCCCATGATATTGGCAACAACACTAAAAGCTACCCAAGGCTTTCCTGTCAAGCAGCATCGTTCGTCAAACAGATGATGACACCAGAGGATCCTTGATGATTTGTCTGGGAGGGCTTCCAAAGGAACAGGAAGGTAGGGAGGACAGTGTGCGGAAGGAGTGGGTTTGGGGGAGCACCTTGAACGAATGCGGCGGGACGACTTCGAATGTCAGCAGGGGGCTGGTCTTGCGCTGCGGCAGGTATTCCCGATACTCGCACCCGGGTTTGCAGCACTCCAGGTAGGCCACCAGCTCGGTGCCCTTCTCGTCCGTCTGGGCGTAGCAGTAGGCTTGCAGCGCCGCCCCACACCCCTGCCGCCCCTGCTTAAACACCCCCGGGCACCTGCGGCAGACTTTGTGAGGGGCAAATTATTGGAGGGATTGAGGTGCTGGGTCCCTAGAAGGCTTACTTACTTGCATTGGGATTGTGCCCTTGGATATTCCGAAAATTTGATGATGACCATGACGGAGGCTGCCAGGACATTCATCTGTTAGATGGTCCAAGTCATGGCTTTGGTAAACAGGTTTTGCGAATGTCAAATTCAGATATGCATGCATTACTCTCTTGAAATAGCTGTTTCAAAAACCCCTTCATCTGCCTATCTCAGCCTTGCAACCCTCCAACTCTCCTTTGTATACATGATAAAAGCGAGCCAATGGCAAGTGCTTCATGCCCTTTTCGATGGCCCACTTGGCTGCCGTGCTTCAACACCCTGCCAGAGGCTTGGTTCAGGAGTCAACATGGACCCGTTTGATACACTTTGAATAAATGGATTGCTCTTGAAATGCTTGGGCAATTTCTAAAGAAGGGAGGGGAACACTTGAAATGGATTATGTGATGCCAAGCTCAGCATATCTTCTCCTGGGAAGATCTTGGATGTAATCAATAGCATGGTTCACACCATAACCTGGACATATCCATCACTGCAGCTTTTTTTTGCTTGGTAGTAGAAAGGCATGCAGCTCTCTCGCAAGATGTGTGCTAATACAATGCCTATAAATTCCAAGCTGTGACATCCAGCACTTGTGTGCTTGCAATCCACTTGCTTTCTGCCTCATGGGCCAATCGGGTCTGCCATGCTGAAGAATAGAACAAGAAAGATGTACCCACAAGGCACACCCAGCACCAATGCCAAACATTGCAGGAAAGCTTTCATGTCCTCCAACACAAGGTACAGTTGCACCAATTGCTCCTGGACCCACCTCTTGTCAGGCACGGCAGGCGGTGGCAGGCTGTTGGCAATCCTCTGGAAATCCGCTGCCCGCTCCCTCACAGCCTCCATGCCGCACATGGTTCTGCTGCCGTGCGCACCGACCCCACCTCCGGCAGCCCCCGCCTTGTCATGCCTCTCCGCTCCAGCAGACATTGCCCTCCCAGGCACAGCTGTCCCTGAGAGATTCCCCAAACCGGCAGGCGCTGACCTTGCAATTTGCGCCGCCGCGGGAGGCTGTGCCATTCCGAGATTGGCTGCATTAGGATTTGCTGCCTCTCGCCAGCCCTGGGGGGGCTTGCGGGCATGGCCCTGAGCAGGGAAGTGGGTGTGCATCCCCGCTTGCCCCAGCAGGTCTACCGGAGGTGGCAATCCTTCGGCTGAGGACATGCCTTGCCCTGGCAGCTGATACTGTGGCGGAGGGCCTGCTTGCGGGTGCTTGGGCTGTGCTGGCGCGACAAGGGCGCTGCGGCTTTGCGAATGGGCAAGGGAAGTGGAGCTTGCCGCTACTCTTATTACTTGGCCTGCAGTTCCAGCAAGAACTGTCAGTGAAAACAATTGAGTCACCGCACAAAAAGGAGATGGTGACATTCAGTATTATTGGCGCTTTTTCCACTGCAAGTTATTGGTCCATCGACTTTGCAAATATGGCTCCCCTAGTTCCCTCGCTGTCCCAAAGGGCATAGAGCATGCAAGGCAGTGCTGCTGGCATTCAATACGTACAAGTCCAAAACCTCCAGCATTGGCTGACAGCAAGGCTCATCAAATACGCTGGGCTTCGAGCCCAAGGACAGAAGATTGAGAGGGAAACAATCGAACTCCCTGTCACCATATGTTTTATAGGCATGGATACACAGGGGACGAGGGGACTGGAAGTCTGTCGGAGATTTGAGATGCGATGCCAATCCTCCATAGACCTGCACAAATGCTCCAAAACCCACCTTGGCTGGCTGTGGCCCTGGTCTGACTTCCTTGCTGGCCCCAGCCTCCAATCTGGCTGCTTCCCGGCGGCCGCCCCGGGTTGCTGACCGTACCCCTCGCCAGCATGCCTCTTGCTGAGCTGTCCCATTGTCGAGCAAGCACTGGTCCTGCCTGCTTCAGTACAGGGAGTTTTGAGTGCACTTGTGTTTCCGCGTCCTGCTGGAATGGTCACCTGCTTTGAAGCAGAAAGCCTCCACAAGGAGGCCATACTTCTTCGCCCGTGATGCTGGTGCGTGATACGACTGCAAAGAAAAGCAACAAACTCCTTATGGTGTACCCCTCCGCCAGGCAGCAGCTAAGAAGTAGGTGGACCCAATGAAAGAAGGGAGAAAAAGGGGGGTTGGGGGAGGAGAGTGCCTGTGGCTCCAGGAGCTGATGGGCTGGCAGGGCCCCAATGCTTCCACCTCTCCCTTCATCCGCTCTGCTGGCATGCTGGTAGGCGTTCTCAGTGTACCTCATCCCCGCCCCGTGTCCTGCCCCCTCCTCAGCGCAGCGCTGCCCTGCCACGTCTTGCAGTGGCAGAGGACCACGGGCAGGGGTTGGGGTGCTGCCATCAGACGGCCACTCGGATACACTTAGGGCTCGCGACCGAGTAGCCACCGGCGTCTTGCTTAGGTTGGGGTAGTTGGCATGGGAACTCTGTGAGAGGGACCCTCCCGTTGGCAGTGGCCCTGTGCGCCCAGCAGTGGTGGCTCGCCAGCTCCCTTGGGATGTGGTACCCTGACCAAGACCATTGATCGAGTGCAGTAGCTGGGCTGTCCCCTGCGCAGCACCACATGCACGAGGGGTGGTGGGTGCTTGATGCTTCCCTGATTACTTGGCAATGATGTCAGGCAGTAACATGGAGCCAAATCAGATGCTGCGCACATCATAGTTTTTGATTTGGGTAAATCCACAGAAATTCTTGCCCAGCGTTAGCTGTTTGGGCCACTGTAGTAGTGCTAAAGCCATTGAGCTTAGTAAAGCTGCCTCATCTCCAATATTAGCTGCCTCAGCTCTCATTTCCCTCCTCCCACCTCCCACGGCCTGAATTTGGGTCAGCTGGAAATGAACTACACCTGAGGGCCATGGACAGTCTGCTGAGCCCTTCGTCTGGCGCCCACATCAATGGCCTTCTGCCTTGCTGCATGGAGCTGACTGATGGCAGGCAGCGCAGAAGGGGAGGGCACAGATTGACTAGATGCCGCCGAAGGGTTTTGACAATCGTTGGGTGTGGCGATCAATGGGGCTGGATTCTGTGCCTGCGGGGGTGAGGGTGGTCACAGGCAGTGATGGAGAAATGCGCTGCATCATGATCAAGAACCCCGCTTAGAGTCCCCCCTGATTGCCCTTCACTGAGGGACATAGTGCTGCGCGCTAGCAGTTCGCAGGGCATGGCCTGGTGTTTTAGCTTGATTTTTCACTGCTTGCTGGAAGGGAGGCTTGGAGAGTGAGAGAAAAGACACCTCATTCAGGAGCCTAGCCCGCTCCTCCAACGCATGCCTTTCGACTTCATCCCTACAAGCAACAGACACGTTGCGGCATTGACGTTTCATAAAAACTGAAGGGCAACCGGATAGGCAGGATCAATCATATCAAGCTCACCAATCCGTGCTGTCGTCGAAGTCATCGTTCAGCCACATCACGCTACTACTACGGAAGCATTTGCCCCTCCAAGAGGCACACAAATTCGTCGATTGAAGGGGTCGGGGTTGCTGGACTCAGTGGATTCTCGTCTGCCAAATTTCTCTGAAATCTCGAACAGATCAGCCATTACCTCCTTTCAGAGCAACATTTAGCGATCATGAGCTGGCAGCCATACATCGACGATCACCTTCTGGCAGAGCTTCCGCATGGAGGTAAGTCTCCTTGTCGCTTGTGCCCACGTCTCGCAAGGGGCAAGATGTGGCCTGCAGCAGCACGATGAGAAGAGCTTGAATTGCATATCAAGCTGTCCTGAATTGCCGGTGGAAGCGCTCGAAAGTCTTGTGATTCTAATCGCACCTTCCAATCTTGCAGGACAAATAGAACATGCGGCAATCTTGAGCCACAGCGGTGATGTGTGGGCACAAAGCCCCAGCTTTCCGGAGATCAGCGCTCAAGAGGCAAGCAAAATCTTGAAGGGATTCGACGACCAGGTTACACTGGCGCAAAATGGGCTGTACATCGGAGGCACCAAGTACATAGTGGTGAAGGGCGACGAGGGCGCCGTCATTCGTGGGAAGCAGGGGCCCATAGGTACGTTCTTTGCTCGATTTGTCTGACCATGCGAAATTTGGGAGAGGAGGGCTCCCTAGCACTGCCCTCACAAATGTAATAAGGCTTAAGGAATTGAAGTTGTCAAGACCAGTCTCAATCCAGAGTCCCCTTTCTGCATGCAACCTCAGGAATCGCACAAGGCACAACACGCACGCGCATAGCCATGCCTGCAAGCTATGACAGAATTTCTTCTTCCAGCCTTATGCTTCAACTTTGGTTTATGACTGAATTCAAGCCCACATAATGCAGCCTCACATAGAAGCCAATTCCCATGAGGAACGCTGTGCTGCAAATTTCACTCCCTCTCCTTCCCTGATGTATTTTCACCACTTTATGACGCAAAGCTCATGCACCGTTCCTGCTCGTCCTGTCCCAGGTCCTCATGAAGAGCTATTGTGGCTCCATGGTCAGGGAACCTCAAGGTCGGAAGCTTGCCTGCAGGTGTGACGATCAAGAAGACCACGACCGGCATGGTGGTGGGCATCTACGACCAGACGTGCCAGGCCGCGGATGCCAACCTGGTGGTGGAGAACATGGGGGACTACCTCATGGAGCAGGGCATGTAATTCATTATTGCGAGGGGAATCAGGACCACCGGGGACGTAAGCTGTGGGTCATGGGGACCACTCCTCCAAGCAGGGAAGGTGTCCGGAAGGATGTAAAATCTTATTACAGGCAAGCTCTAGTGCTGTAGGTCAATCCACAGGCTGGTTCAGACTAATGCTGTGGGACCTGCAGGGTGAAGCATGATTGTTTGTTGTTTGCTGTCAGGATGTTAAGGACTGGGCTCTGATCATATGCATAGCTCCAAAGACAATCAAGTCAGTATTAATGCAGACAGGGATGATTGCACCTTTGAAAGGCATCAGAGAAGCGCTTAGTTTCAGGCACAGCAGGTCATTCTCAAGCTTTCAGTGAGTTATATGACCGACATAAGGTCTAGAGCAAGACACCGTACTCGTGTGCAATCGCAGGGAATCTTCATTGTAACAAAAATTGCTAAACAGCATACATTCGACCTCTCTGGCCGTTCATGATTGGTTGTCACTTTTTATTGCTGAGAATTGACCTCCAGCTGCCCCTAGATCTCTCTGAACACAAGGCAGACGTGGATGCGACTGCGGCAAGGGCAACGAGATGAGAATACCCAGTACGCTGTCACATATGTCACGTTCATACCTCACCCTCAGTATGAAGTTCATGCGCGGTCCTTGAGTCGCTGAAGGCAACCACAATCGCCAGGTGCTTGCCTGATCATGAGCACAAGCATTGGTTCTTCAGATCATGCTCCATGCCTCGCCAGTACTGAACAATGGCTGTTCAACTGGTGGGATGAAATTGGCCTGACAGCCCCATCTTGCCATAAAGGCCCTCTTGATCTTTCATCCGAAGGCTGCAGGAGGGAGGAAAATTGATGCAATACAGAGCAGGACAACCCATATTAATGACAACGGCTCCAAAATGCTAAGTTGTGATCTCATTGGCTTATTATTCAGTGACCAAACAGATGACTATGTGCCCTGCGGCTTCACAACCAAGCGGAGAACTAGAATCTCCAGTATTTGCTCCATAGTGATCCTCCTGTTTCTGGTGCATTCAGATAGGGAATGGACACACCCCTAACCGTCAGGCGGCTCATCGCTTGCCCGAATCTTGATGTCATGCTTACACAAGGCGCATGAACCCCTCTAGCTACTTCTTCCTTGCAAGATGCACTGGCAGACGGCGGTGGAAAGCTGCTGCGGCCCGACTTGCAGCACATTGAGGAAGGCTCGTTGATCCTGGCTCACAATTTTCCTGTAGCTTTGCCGGAATACGCATGCAACACCTGTGGCCTGAAAAGGCCTTCCAACTCCTGGCATGCACCACTGATACCGCTGTCTGCTCGCGGTCAAGCCACTGAATGCCTCTACAC
Source organism: Chloroidium sp. JM (assembly GCA_004335615.1). Lineage (NCBI taxonomy): Eukaryota > Viridiplantae > Chlorophyta > Trebouxiophyceae > Watanabeales > Watanabeaceae > Chloroidium > Chloroidium sp. JM. Next base: position 874,133 of record QAXI01000417.1, read on the forward strand.
CATCCTTGCAAAATCAATGTTCCTTCAGCAGGACCTTGTGAGGAGGATCTTGGGTGTATTGTACATGTACTAGGCCATAGCCTGCAAGTTTTGGAGAGAGTCAGAGCTTGCAGTAGCTGTGTGACCGACCTGGTGCTCCCCCAAAACCATAGAATTCAAAAGCAAGGCTGATTTCCTTGCAGCAAGTCAAATTGAATTCTGGTCCTAGGGTTCTGGCACCTTGCCGGGAGACCCAAAGTCGATCCTGAGTCTGCACTAATGAACTGAAAAGATCTTCTCATCGATTTTACATCAGCGACACACACGATTCTAAATCTTGCAATTCGGAACATGCCGACCGAGTGATGCGACCTAAACACATGGTTGCCCACTAGTCTGGGCAATAAAGAGGAGCAAATCTGGATTTTGCATCAAAACTGATTTTCCGCACAGACTGTCGCAGAGATAATAGGCAGAATGGCAACTTGACAACGACGTCCATGGCCTATGTGGGGAAATGGCATAGCCTCGCCGCGGCAGGTGGCCTGACCTTCAAATTTACTGGGGATGTGCACTGTTTATCGGATTGCAAATTTCAAGTGCATCACCCCCACAACCTCTTTTGCACGACGCAAGCTTTGCATGCAGGTGCACTGCAGCTGGTGGCAGGGGCGGCCTACACCTTCAGTCTGTACAGTGCCAGTCTCAAGGGTCGCCTGCATCTGTCCCAGCCGCAGCTGCAAGGCATTGGGTCGGCCCTCCTGTGCGGTGGCCTCTTTGCCTGGGCACCTGGCTTGATATACGACCACCTGACTCCCCACCACAGGCTGGGACCCAGGCAGGCACTCCAATTCATCCCCGGATGCAATGTTGAATCCACCTGGAACAGCTTGTCGGCTGCTTGCATGAGCATGCGTCCCAGGGCAGCTTTCCCTCAACTGGCAGACAGGATGTCGCAGTCGGGTTGTTGTTGCCAGAGGACTTTTGAGCTCTTCTGTCAGATAGAACTGAGGCTTATTGCATTCCTCAGATCCCTTTTTGTGTTGCAGAAACTGTGCCGACTGCAGATTCTTGGCAGACTGACACTGCTCTCCTTTGCCTTGCTGTCTCTGCCACTCCAAACAGCATGGAAGTAATTTCTTGCATGGGTGCTGTGTCTGACGAGGAAACATCGTTTTTCCTTAGACAGATCCACGCGCCCTGGGCGTCCCCACTTGATCATCCCCTCTGGGTGAACAATAGTGGTAGTTCTCGTATAATAATCGAGAGACTGATGTGCACATATGTGACCACTCCAACCAGCCTGTTCAATGCAGACTTGATGCAGGCTCTGCGCCGGCTTGGGGGTCCTCTTCCACTTTGTAGGTTATGGCGTGATCTGGGCGGTCGCATCGGGGCATGCGGCGGCCCCATACTGGGTTCTGCTTGCCGCCGGACTGCTGGCCAGCAACAGCCTGCTGTGGCTGGACACTACAGCAGTCGTCACGAGCATGCGCAATTTCCCCAATGAGAGAGGTTCGATCGCAGGTAGCTATCTTCTGTCTGGCCTGCCTTGCGGTGGCCTTCTCCACGATCTATGGGTGCATATGCTGGTGTTCCCATTATAACGTGGCTCAGAATGCGCCAGGCATTGGTGGCAGGGGAAATGCATTTATGACACCTCAGAAGAGACTGCACCAAAGACCTTGATGGCTAGGATCTGATTTTATTAGGGGAGCGGGAAGGGAGAAATTCAGGAGGGAGTAACCTGCTTGAGCTGTGCACAGTGCTCCAAAGACCTCCTCTTGAAGGTCAAAAGATGACGAGATAGGATGCCACACGAAGCCGAGGCCCTGGTATTAAGCGCAATGGCTCAAACGCATCGAGCAGGCTACGTCAGGGGGATTGCCTGCAGCAGCAGGCCTTCCTGGCGTACCAAGCTCCCACCTGTCCACCTCTTCAAAATCACCCTCTGTTGCCTTACCTCTCGCATTCTTGGCAACAATCGCCAGTCCCTTTCGGCCTGCAGGAGTGCTGAAGACGTTTCTGGGACTGAGCGCCAGCATCCTCAGCACCATCTACGGCACCTGCTTCACGCCCGATGGGGTGCGTTTCCTGCTGTTCCTGGCGATCGCGCCTGTCGTGCTGGGTCTGCTGGCGACCCCACTCATCAATCATGTGCCCCATGTGGAGGGCTGTGAGACAGCCCACGGCAAGCGATGGCTCAGCACAGGTAGGAAAACGCTCCAATACACAAGGCCCTCTTATGGAACCCAGACCGATCCAGCCACAGAGCGTCTGAAAGTCTGGCCTTCGGGGGCCAGGAGGGAAAGGGTTTCCATTCTACTGCTGTTGTTATGACCTGAGCGTTGGTAGGTGCAGGGGTGGGTGGGTGGAGGCTTGATGCTCGCTCTGAAATTGACTTTCCCGCCTGTGATGGATGAGCTGCATAAGGGTTGGATGATTGTGGCACTGGTGCCGGCATGATGCTGTCACGGACGGAGCAGCAGAACAGTACACTATCTTGGCACCGGTCCAGGTCACAGAGGGCCCTCTGTTTGCAGAGCAAAGGCTGCTGGCCGTGGGGGGCGCAGTGGGGCTGCTCCTCATCTACCAGCTGCTCACAGCCCTGGCAGGCCAGGTCAGCTTCCCAATCTTCATATGCCTCTCCAAACTCACAATATTCCGATGCATTCACATGCATTCTGGCCTTGGCAGATGCAAATTGGATATTGTCACCTTACTTTGCCAGGTGACTCTGCCATCACCTTTGAAAATTGCAACTGCCCTTGGGCATCCTCCAGGTAGCTTGAGGGCGAGCCTGGAAGCACGACAGAGGCATCAAAGGATTTGAATCTTGCTGTTTGCAGGTCTGGGGGCTAGGGCAGGGGCAGAAGGTGGGCATCTTGTGTGTTGCGCTGGGCCTGCTGCTGGCAAGCATGGCGACGGTCGTAGTGGGAGTGGGTGGTGTTGTCAGCAAGGCTGCCAGGCAATTCCCTACCGGCTCTGGGTAAGGAGTAGTTGCCACGGGGGCGTGGAGATCCAACGAAGACACACTGCCGCGACGCTCAAAAGTAGGCAGAACCCTGGCAGGTTAGGAACAAATGCAAGAGAGGTAGGAGGGGGAAAAGGGCAGGTTCGGGCTGAGACATTTCTCTTGTTAGGTGCCAATTCTGACCCTCATTGCTGAACGCATCAAGGGGCCAGCACATGTTTGTGCATGCCTTCCCCACGCTCGACCTGGCAGGTCATACATTGCCTGGGGAAATGTGCCTTTGCAATAGCGCATGAAGGGTAGCAACATTCTCTGCCTCTTGCAGCCTTCAGGTGGGGAATAGCGCCAGGCATGCGGAGGAGGCCCTGCTGCTACCTCAGCCCTCACCCGAGGATTTGGAGGATGTGGAGGGGGTTTCCCTCGAGGGTGGGTCGGGCGAGGCCAGGAAGTGCCACGGAGGTGCCACCAGGCAGTGGAACCTCCAGCAGTGCGTGCTCTCGCTGGACTACTGGATGCTGTGGATCAGCATGTATGTGGGCATCGGCTCTGGGTTCACCCTCCTCAACAACCTGGGTGAGTGTATAGAACAAGATCTGCACAACCTGCTGATTTGGAATCATCACATCCGGCCTCTTGAGGGGACCGGTTATCCATGTCATCGACTGAGCCATTGAAAGGCAAGGCTCTGCTTACTCTTTGACCTACTCTCAGTGGACTACGCAACAGGCTTGAGGGACCAGCACGACAGCAGCATTCCACAATCGTACTATAGAGATACTGACTGACGAAATTTTGCATACCGGAATATATGCTTCTGTTTGCCAGGTCAGCATGTGGAGGCTCTGGGGGGCAAAGAGGGTGGCCAGGAGGTGTATGTGCTGCTTTTCGCCACATTCAATTGCCTGGGAAGGATGATTTGTGGGTTTGGGAGCGAGTGGCTGCTGCATAAGTTTGCTGTCCCCAGGTAGCTGCCTCCTTGCCTCTTGAACCTCTCACATCCGCGAGCAAACATCTGAGCTGGCCTTCATCGAGAAATTTGGATCATGGAAGCTCTGTTGCTACTTTGCCCATCACGGTAAACGAGAGATTGGAGAGGTGAGAAGAGTGTTTGTATCAACAATTGGATTCAATTCTCGAGAAGCTGCCTTCCACCCAAAGATTGGAAAGTGGGACCTCAATGCAAGCCCTCAATGTGGGTGAAAAGCTCGCTACCATGCCGTATGAGATCCCGCGTCTGAAAATTGTGGGATTAGCCAGCGCCTCGGAAGGTCAGGACTGAACGGGTCGCTCACCAGAATCTGTTGCCAGGACGGCGATATTGCTGGGGTTGTCGGCCTGCACAGCGTGCGTCTACGCGCTGCTGGCCACTGCCGGGCTGAAGCTGCTGCTGCCACTGTCAATGCTGGCGGGGCTGGTGTTTGGGGGCCACTGGGCCCTGATGCCCAGCTGCACTTCTGAGCTGTTCGGCTCCACCCACTTTGCTGCAAACCAGAGCCTGATCCACCTGGCAACCGCTGTTGGTGGGTTCCCCTTTTCTATCTCATCCCACCCACTTCTGGTCCGGCTCCCCTGATGATAGTATGTTTTTGGTATGTCAGTGCACTGCGCTGAAGTGTTTGTGAGAGACAGGAGAACAGCGTCGATATGGAATGTAATGGGTAGAAGCTGTGCACTTGCTCCTCCTGCTCCAGAAAAAGCGGATGTATACAATCCTATCAAGTGCCTGCCTCTTTGACCTGTTTGATTGATGAGAGCCATTTCCAACTTGGATTTGTGTCTGGGCTTGAAGGTTGTTTAAACAGGGGGGTCCATCGACGTCAGCAAATCAGGAGACTTGTTCAGGCTGCCCTCATATGCAGGTGCCTTCACTCTCAGCACTGAGTTGGCAGGGAACTTATTTCAGAACAAGGGCGAGGCTCACGGAGATCCGAAGGGAACTTGCTATGGCCTTGACTGCTTCAGGTAGCTCATCCTAAAATGGCTGCGGCACCCTAATTATGCTATTCCATGTTCCTGTTTGTTTCAGTGGTATTGATGGATTGAGAGTTTGTGTGCACTGCAGGGCCGTGTACCTGACCATAGCTGCTGGTGCATTCCTGCAATCGTTCCTGTCCCTGGCCTTGTATCTGAGAAGTCGGGCATTGTACAGAACATTGCATTGGAACCTCCAGAAATTTGATGAGGAGACCAACCCATGATATTCATATAGGGGCCTGCTGTCCATTTCAATCTGTAGATGTGTTGCACTATAGTGTAGGATTTGCCATAGATGCAGAAACGCTGTCTATTTCCTGAGTCAAGTGTTCCTTACAGTGTAGGTGTATGTACTTGATACCAGCAATACCTGATGCTCTCTGCACCTTGTTCAAAAGAAAATCCACCACCATTGCAGAGGCAGTGTGCGTATTCCCAAATTCCTTAGCCACCTCGAACAATGACTATGCAATTTTTGCTTCGGTGACAATACCGCACATGAGCACATCTACCCAAATTTAGTGTCCTGTATGCGCAAAGGCAGAAAGGGGCAGCCTGACGAACGTTCCTAGGCAAACAAACGGAGTCAGCAGTCCTACAAAAAATTCCACAAAAGATTCTGTTGGCCCAATCTACTTATGCTCGTGGTATTCCGCCCTTGCGGCGTCCTTCCTTGCATCAGCCTCAGCCTTGTGGCCCTCCTTCTTCGCCTCTGCCCCGGCCTTGACATGATCCTTCCCGGCCAGACCGTGCGATTTTGCCTGCACATCACTCCCCGCTTAGGGTCGTCTGACTGGTAGTTAGGCTTGTCAATAATCAAGACAGAACAAATATCAGTTGAGACAGCTTGTTCATCCTCTATTGTTATTCCTACTAGAGAGTGCAAAATTTGGAACAATCAAGATCTTGAACCAAAGAAATTTCATGGCGGCTATGCCATGCCAACAGCCCTGCGAGTGCCATTACATCTGGTGTTTTGTCAGCACGGAATCAGCTGGGCCATGTCCGACTCCGCTCGCAGTGCCTATCTTCCAAGAGACATTTTTCACGTGCTGCAACTACCCTGCTAAACACCATCGATTCAAGAAAGACTCTCACATCGTCGGCGTGCCCCTTGGCAGCTGCGATGGAGGCCTTCTCCTGGCCTTTGGCCGCCTCTTTCTGTGCCTCCAGTTCAGGGTGCTCCCCAGACTTGACATGGGACTTGACCTCCGCCACATTCTTGTTCACTTTGGCTTGTCCAGCGTCCGCCGCGTGCTTGGCTGTGTCCTTCAGGTGGCTCACTGCACGATCACATTACAACCTTGTAGACCAGCAGTGGAAGCACATCTTGCTATGTGAAATGCAGGATCCTTGAAACGCACTTTACTAGGCTCAGCACAGTGCTCACTGCAAGTGCGAGATGACACAATCAATATAATATAAAGTACTGCATGAACCATCCGCTCCAGAACTTCCAGCGTGACCCAACGGGTTCAGGTTCAAGTGATTACCTGCGCCATCTTTGTGCTGTGCGGCATCTTGCTTGTGCTCCTCCTTCTGAGCATGGTGGTGCTGTGCTTCCTCCTGTAAATATAATGGGCTCAAAGACGTTTTCACTACCCGGCATGTGTGAAAAGGACTTGCTAAAAGTAAGACGCAATGGTGAAATCAAATTAAAACTCATATATTCTAAGATACATCCTCACGATACACGAGTCGAAGATAATGGCTCACCTCCTTTCCATGTCCGGTGATCTTCTCCTTGACGCTGTTCGCCACATCCTTAATCTTCTGAGCCATTCTTGATGCTTAAATAGTCCTGGTCTCTCTTGTTCGCTGGAAAGAAAATCGAAATGTTGCAATGAAGTTTAGTTGCGCAGTGCAGTGCTGACTCGGTATGGCAAGGGGAGGGGAAAGAGCCGGGGTGGATTCGAAAAGTTGTTCACTTTAATGCTGACTCCCCCCTTGAAATTTCCTCCCCTTATGGGAGATTTGTAGCAAGATCCCATTCTCTGCTTGACCTTTACTTCTCGCAAATGGACATGGCTCCGGCAAGACCAGTCTTAGCACGCTCCCTTAGGAGCACCCAAGTCCTGCACATCTTGGCCGCTATTTGCTGATCCAGAAGCTTGCTATGCCGAGCTGCATGGTGGACCCTGAAAGGGGAAGAAGGCTGAAGGCTGAGGCATGCTCCTGCAGTATTCCGTGCTGTAAATCCATCCTTGTGGTCCAAGCAGAGAAAATAGGAAGCTTAATTTCCCCTAAGCTATGAAGGTCATTCGCAGAAAACCCCCCATCTTGTCGGCTGCAATAGAGGGAATTTCACACAGAGGGAGGTTAGGCTGCAGAATGCCACAAGAGTTGTTCCTAACAGAGATGCTCAATGTAGTTTAGCCTCACAACATTACAAGAAACTCCCCGTACCGTACAATCCACATGACCTCTGTGGTCCACCACTTTCCCAACACTTTTTTATTTGCCGTGTATGGATTATCATTCCAGCATGATCTGATCTTGCGCAGAGCTGGAGCACCATTGTTCTCCTGCAAATCCTGACGCATCTTGGGCACTTTGCTCTTCAGCCCAAAAACCAACATGGAAGCGAGAAAAAATTTACTCATTCAGTGTCTTTCTGAAGCTTCAAGGAGCAAATGCCATTCCCAGCCAGGGATGGTAAGACGAGAAAGGAGAGGGGGGAGTGGGGGATGCCGTAAGTTTGCTTGCTGGGCTGATTATATTTCAATAGCCTTTCAATACTGTTCCCTAATACAATTCCTAAACTACTCTACGCAGTAATCCTCTATGCTACAATTCTCCTTTGGCTATGCTGCTCTCCACGTACTTGTACAAATGCTACGTATCCACACCGCACAAAAACATACACAATGTCGACTGCATGTATCTTCTCAACTCCACCTCCCTGCAAAATGTTATCTGCTCTGGCCCACCTAGACAAAAGCTGCATGCTCCGACCAGCTCACATCTATCTGATCAGAAGATCCTGCAGACACATCAGCCTTAGTCTACTCACTCATAATATCCTTTCTGCACAGACCCTTTCTGCACAGACAGCATGTCACAGCAACCTGCAGCTGGTCTATTGGGAGGGCCTACCTCTTGTCTCCCTTCACCTCCCCAAGGTATTTGGAGTCGTCGGTAGTGCCGTAGCCGATGGCTGCCGCCAGGAAGACACCAACCCACAGGGCCAGGCCTGCTCCAGCAAAGTCTGTGTTTAGCGGTTGACCGATGCCCAGGCCAATCTGGGCAAGGGGGCCTTTTCCGGAAAGCTTCTCTCCAATGATTCCTGAGGCGAATCCCTGCAAACGTATGCACCTTAGTGCCCAGCCAATGATGAACGAACTTTTGAACCAAATTTGGAAGCATAAAATCATTCAAGTTGCCACTGCGTCCAGTCTTTTGCCTTTGGGATCTGCTAAATTGCACCTGACAATCCCACGGTTCATCGTTGGCTGGACGAACTTTTGAACCAAATTTGGAAGCATAAATTCATTCAAGCTGCCACTGCGTCCAGTCTTTTGCCTTTGGGATCTGCTAAATTGCACCTGACAATCCCACGGTTCATCGTTGGCTGAACGAACTTTTGAACCAAATTTGGAAGCATAAATTCATTCAAGCTGCCACTGCATCCAGTCTTTTGCCTTTGGGATCTGCTAAATTGCACCTGACAATCCCACGGACTGTACTCAATCGTTTATATAAAATCCAAATGGTTGTTTCCTTCTGTTTTGTGAAGGGGAAGAAGCTTACAATCATTGCGACGCGTCCCACGAACAGCTCATTCTTCCTGGTGAAGCCAAACCCCTGCGATGGAATCAAAGTCAAAGTCAAGGAAGTGGTGATAGGTTCTTCAGATGCAGTGTAGGTTGAGTTCGCTCATTCAGGACTACTTTCAAGAAGAGGCACACCTTGTCGATGCCCAGGAAGTCCGTCGGGTTCTCAATGGGGTTGATCTTGGGGTTTTGGATTGGTCCCCTGCAGAAGATGTCAGCCTCTGAAAATGCCCACTTCAGCCACACTGACGAGAAGCAGACACAATGCATGGACTGAAAGAAAGAAACCCCCAGCATGATACTCACCTAGGCCTCTTTTTCACATCTTGCTGGTTGCTGGCGCTGAAAGTTGGGGATGAGGGGTTCAGGGCTGTTGCTACATTGAAGGCCACGATGGCAGCAATGACCCCATTCACGACCAATGGGGGCAGGCTGGTCTCTGCAATGCAGAGTGAGGTGGTCAGTACTAGCAGAAGTGTCATGCTTCAATTTGCACATCAAGACAACGCTTGAGTCGGCAAGGCGGATAGGAGATAGCCAGCACTTAGTTAACGCTTGACATGCATCTTTGCCAGGTAACCGCGAGATGAGCAGAAAGGCATACCAAGGGAGAGTTGGCCGATAAACCCTTTTCCAGTTAGAAGCTCTCCGATCACTCCAGCCATGAATCCTGTAAAGCAAGCAAGTGAGATCCTTAGAATCGCAGACAGTATGACGGGCTGTAAGTACCACTGCCCCCAGCGTTGATGGTTTTCCTGTTAAGTGCAGCACAGCATGGATTCTCACCGCTCATTGCAAGCCGCCCCGCAAAGATCTCCCTCCTCCGTGTGAATGCTGAGGTGACAGGGGGCTCCTGGTCAGCAGATTTGTCGTACTTGGCCTGCAAGAGCAATTGGCCGGTCACTCTCAGAGCAAAAAATTCCCCAAGTTGCATGCTGGAATTGATTGATTTGTTAAGATTGAATTTACCAAGTTGGGCCGTGTGCATGCGCATGCCCAACTTCCGGTAATCGGCAAATGACGCCGGAACGCAGTGAAACAACACAAAGCAATGGTGCAAGACTATGTGTCTGCTTTTTGAAGCTAGAGAAGCACCCTACGGAATTCGTGCGATGCGAATTACAGGACTTGAGGAAATCAATTCGCGCCTTGGCATTCTTCGATCCTCCAGGAATCTTCAAATTGAGTCCGCCCTTCTTCGCATTGACGACAAGCGAAATTCCCCTCTTTGGCAACACCGGGCGTGCCGCACTTTGACGCGCCAGCTGATATCCTTTCATGGAGGAGTTGGTTAGTTGATTAGCAAACATATTTTAGCGAGTGAGTATTGAAAGGAAGCTCTGGGAAGGAATTTTGACACATACACGTTCAGCGAAAATTGGGAGTTCGAGAGGGCTTAGGGTCCAGATTACACGCTACTGTGGCCGAATTCTGATTGAATATGAAACTCTGACATTTCTGACAAGCATTCACACTGAATCCTCTGTGCATGCATTCAGAGACTGAGCAAGCCAGCAGTCTGCACAGTGGGCACCCCCTTCCTCCTTTTCTCCTGCTTCTTGTCTGCCTTGATCATCGGCAATTCAATTTGCTCCTGGGGGATGGTTTGGCTCTCAAATCCCTGAATGAGCGCCTTGACAGTGTTCCTCACGTTGCGCGTGCCGTGAACCTGCACACATTTGGAGCGTTGCTGCTCCTGCCTCGTGCGTTCCGCCCAATAATTACTACGGCCCAGGAGTAACGACAGAGCAGATGCAAGCGAGCACGCTTTCTTGCCCCACTCATCCAATCTGTCTCTAGGCCACAGAGAGACTATGAAAGCAATTTGCCTGTACACACCGTAATTCTCTTTGAACATGTGTCAAAGATGCCAAGCCCGCCCTGCATTCAACCTCTAAATTCCAGGAAGAGGTATGCAAGCCCTGGCACGTGTCACAGCATGTCGAAGAGAGTCAGAAACGTGCCTTGACCCCGATATCGGCTATCCCAGCCAAGCGGCATATGTCGGAGATGAGGTTGGAGGCGATGGCGCCCCGCCCGCTGGAGCGCGGGTACATGGTCACCTTGCACTTGCCGTACCTGGCCACCAGCGGGTGCAGGATGGTGGCCTGGTTGTACCGCGGCACGTAGAACAGGGTCTTCAGCGCCTGCATGCCCAAATCTGATTTGATTCATTCTGCCACATGCGCCCAGAGACTGCAGCAAGCGGCCATTCTGAAAGCTCCCATCGCCTCACCAGTAGCATGCCCAGCATCGTCAACACCCATATCGACTTCTGGTGAAGCCCTTAAATAGCACAAAAAGCTGTCTGACATCCTTTGTCTGCAAACTACCTGTCCTATCTATCGTGCTCGTATCATGAAGTCTTCCCATCTCTGCATATAGCTGGTTTCCATGTCACCCCGCCTTTGCGCCACGTGCAACTCAGAGCAAATCCCCTCCCCACTTTGAGGGGAGCATGGATTGCAAGAGAAGACTACGAGACCCGCGAACATCCATTACCTCTTCAGATACACACTAAGGAGGGCCTGCTCACCTGTCGGTTGGCTTTCTTGATGGCTTCCCCCAGAGCAGTGGATTTTCCCATGCCCAAGCCAATCACTCCCTGTGGCCAAACATTCTGGTCAAATAATGCCGAGAGAGGGAGTGTGTTTGATTGTTCAACTTGAGGGCGCAAGACAGGACGCCTCACACAACATCTTGGCCCCTTATTCAGCCAGGTGAGGGCGCAGTAAACACTGCTCCTACTGTCAGGGGAAGATGTGCGACTTGACAGGGCAGGCAAGGATGATGATACATATTTCCTCTCACCACCCCCTTCCACATCTTCCTTCCACCTTCAAAGTCCTGCCCTCTGATCTGTTGCTGGCTGTGATGTCACAAATCCGGACTGTGAGGGGGTGGTTTGGAGGGCAGTGTGGACGAGAGGCAGGAAATGCTCACGTTGCTGTTGCCGACCGCCACCAGGGCGGAGAAGCGGCCGATGCCACCGGTAGGAGAACCCCTGCTGGTGCGGTTGACATCCACCACCTTCATCCTGAAGTAGCTCAGCCACTCCTCCATCTCCCGCTTGGACGGGCCGAACGCACCCGGCTTGCTACATTCCACACGCCCAGATCAGTCTGGTTTCTCCTTTGGAAGCAGACTTAGTGAGAGGTCTGCATCATGCTACACCCTTTGTGTCCTGGACCTGGACCTGATGGAACGTGGGAGAGTTGGGCCCGCTCTGCTGATCAACGGCCTGGCAGCATTGGCGGCATTGATTGAGGATCCCTTCATTCCAGGCCAGTCAGATAGGTTCAATGTGCGATCAGCCGAGAGCGATTGGATTCTAAAGACTTGAGGTCAGTATAATCATGCGACTATATAATTGGATCCTAAAGACGACTTGAGGTCAGTATAGCCAGATGTCCACAAGTCCTGGCCGCCTCACTCCCCTCCTCCCTCCTCCATGACCTTGATGATATGCCGCCCCAGCACCCTCCCCGTCAGATGATACTTTGTCGAGTCACCACAGGCAGGCTTCTCTGCACACAAACAAATAAGAGAGATCTGCTCACGTTTCCAAGCCTCCTATGGAGTCTTCTTTGGCCTGCAGCATGCGCGCGATGTCTTCTGCCCGCCGGCCCCCCGGCAGTGGCGACTCGTCATCTGACCCCTCATCATCTAAAGCCTCCTCATCTCCAGACAACTCCTCCAAATCACCATCGCTTGCCTCTAATTGCCCATCGTCTGATGGCTCAGCAAAGCTACCCCGAGTTCCAGCCGCCCCTGGCGCATATGCTGATTCGCTGCTGCTGCTGCGGGTGGCCGGGCCCTCCTGTATGACTCCTGTCTTTCAGCCAAACAGACACCGGCTTGGATGTGCTCAGGCTTTTGTCCAGACATTGTGTTCCTGATAGAGTGGCATGTCGTTATCTATTGTTGCTAGCGATTGTTGGCAGCCAAGAATGGTGAAAGGGTCTCTGGCATCTATCAATTGTTACTCATTGAACCCATGCCAAGCTTTTTTGTGTGGGTTTGCCAATCAGGTGTTGGCGGCATACTTGGCCGCTGGCAAAGGGCCTGCAGAGGGTTGGGCCACCCTGTTCCCACATCTGCAGTGTCTGCCCTTGCGGTCTGGGCGGGCAGGCCTCCCCTGGTGAAGGCCTCAGTCTCACTTCCGTCTGCAGCTAAATTGCTTTAATCAAGGTAAGCGCCAGTTGCTGATCAACAGCTTTGCACAACGCTGCTGCAACTCTCACTGAGCAAGTTGAGTCGTCCTGAGGCAGTGCATGGCAAATGCAGACTTGGAGAATGAATGAGAATCGATTGGTCCAGCAGCAAGAGATCCACCTGAGGTCCCTGCCAGCCTCTTGCACCCCCATCACTCCTGAACTGTCCTGGCAAAGCTGCTAGAGAGGCAAGGAAAGAGATGGGTCGGCTACTTTCAAGCCAAACTTCAGACAGGTTGCATAGCCTCAAAGATGACAATCTGAGCGCTTGCATGCTATTTAATATCTCAAAGGCCGCGCCAGCACTAATACGCACTATCAAACATACATGGCCGGTGATACAAGACTTTTATTGCCCGTTCGAGTACTGAGTCTTTCTATATAGTCACCAGAGGCAAGGCGCTATATACTGACATCCGATTGACCCGTTTGGATGCTTTGAACTGCATCAAATGTGAGGCAGGCTAAATCGTCCAAGGTTGCCCGCTTTGCAACCACAAACCTGAACGCGAGTTTTTGTGTAATTGATGATCGTATTATTGCCTGCACAGACACTCCATTTTGACTGCAAATATGCTGATGCGTCTTGCTTGCTGACGGTCTGTCGCAATGCATCGCGGCATGCAGAGGGAACTTAGGTGCAACACATCCCTGGTTGGGTCTTATAGGCAGCAGCATTCTCACAATTGTCCACAAAGAGTTCGTACGCTTCCAGTACATAGGTGTAGGCGGAGATTTGCCCCGCTGCGAGCAGCTGATGTGGACCAGGTGGGCCATTTGCTGGTGTCTCTTTCCTGTGTCTAAGAATGCCAATTCTGGATGTGCAATGCTAAGTTAGCATTCCCACCTAAAATTGTGGTAAATGCACAATATCAACAATACTGCCTGAGCCGAAGGCAAAAGAATTCAAATTTAAAAATTTGCAGGCAGAGGAAATCTTGAGCAAGACAGAGGGAAGGCTATTTTCCAAAGTGGATGAGCGCATGAAGCACAGCCCGGGGGACGTCTTTGGATCAGCAGCCCTGGTGGCAGGAACGACGGTGGGGGCGGGAATTCTGGCGGTCCCTTTTGTGACAGAGGATGCGGGTGAGATCCGCTTGTGCCCATGCAATGCACGAGGACCCTTCATGTGCAATCTCCTGTTTGGTTTCCAGAACGATTCAATGCCATCATCGAAGCCATCGTGTTCCATATTGCTCGTTAATGTGGATACGAAGACACCAAAAGTCAAGCATGCATAATCCCATTCACTGTGTTGACCTCGTACAGCGAACTCCCTGCACAGAACAAATGGCTGCGTGTGAGCGGGTTTTCTGTGCAGGCTTTGTGGCTGCAAGCGGGGCCATGACAGGTATGCCCAACGCCTCTCTGCAATTTTTGGGCCTACATTTGCAGCCTGCCCCCATTGCTTCTGAAAGATGTCCCCTCCTTTCGAACGACGCGACATCCAGATACCTGAAAGCTGCGCATCACTGCTCCAGTCAATGGCAGGAGTCTTGCATGGAAAGCGAGAGGTGGGCTGCAGAAGTTAATGAGGATTTATTTGGCAGGCATGTGGGCTTATTCAGTGGTCTGTGGCCTACTGCTGGCCGAGGTGAATGTCAACACGCTTTGTCAGCTGGGGAGGACCGGCTCATCCATCACCACCATGGTACTACCCTGCTCGTAGACACTGCCCAGAGGAGTGGCACGGGGGGGGGGGGGTCCCCCATTCGCTTATTGATTGCCAGCTTGCACAATGGTGTTTACTTACCACATTCAAGGGAAGATATGGGGGGGGAAAGTGAGAATTTCCCTCCAGTCTGAGCAAGAGTTGTCCTATCCATACAATGAATGTTAAGGGAGGGGAAAAGTGGGGCCGGGGCCGGGGGAGAACAAGATATGGGGAGGGATATTTGTGCTCTGAAGTTTGCCAGCAATATATTCTGATGCAGGGGCTTTTATACACAGCAACCCCTGGGGTGGACCCAGAAGCCCTGCTGAAAGCCAACGTCGCTGCGATCCCGAAAACGCTCCCTGTGCTCTCCCTAGCATTCGTTTACCACAACATCATCCCCGTCATCTCCACGAGCTTGGAGGCACGCTCTGTCCCTCCCCAAAAATTTTCCTTATCTGAGGTCCGATGTTCACGCCCAGCGTTTTTCTGCATGCCTGCACACCTTGAGTTGCTCATCGCTGCTTCACACTTGAGACACCCCTTTCCCCTTCCAGCAGAAATCCTGTTCTGATTGTGGACACTGCTGCAAAGGAGAATGCCTAGAGGAGTTCAGCTTTGCACGGCAGTCCAGTCCATTCAGCTCCTGCTCGCATTTTCGGACTTCAACTCAGCGCACAGGAGAACAGGAGGGGTTGAGCAATTTTGAGCTGCAAGTTGACAGGCCCAAACACCTGCACTGTGCAGGGGGATGTTAAGAAGATCCGCACGGCGATCATAGCAGGAACAGGGGTACCGTTGCTGATGTTCCTGGCGTGGGATGCCGCCATCCTCGGCAGCCTGGGGTCGGGATTGAGCACGGGGAAGGACCCTCTGCAGACGCTCATCGGCTCAGATCCAGTGGTGGGCACGTTGGTGCAGGTTCGGACTCTACCCCTAATCCTCCATTGCTTGTGTTGCTCTTAGTCTGTACAGAGTTTCTCTTGGTGATACACTTAGGATATGCAGAACAATAAGCATCAACGGCAAAACATTCCAAACAACACCCAAAGCTGCTTTCCAAACAAGGCATAAGGATGCACTTCCTGACACAGGATTCAAAGTGTCCGGACTCTTTGATGCTGGAGAATGTTGTCCATTGCCTGTGGGATTGAAGGGATGAATTGTTCCAAGTCAATGGAAAGGGGCTGCAAGGTGGCTCTGGGATTGCTGAAACACACAGAAAGACCCCACTCTGCAAGATGAAGAACAGTCGCTTCCATCAAGCAAAGGCGCTTCATCAGGGAAGTCGAAGGAGCAAAGTGGTTGTGGATGTGACATCTTGCCGCCGCAGGTCTTCTCATTCCTGGCGGTGGCTACGAGTTTCATTGGGTTCCTGTTTGGGCTGGTGGATTACGTGGGAGATCTCCTGAAGGCAAGCAGACTTGGACCCGATGCAGGCCCCTCCTGTGTTGATACCAGGCGGTGATGGGAAAAGGGGGGCAGGGGAGGGTGAAACGACTCGTAGTGGCTGCTGTAGAAGAATGGCTTGCACTATGGCGGAAGGATTAGGCTGCCAAATCCAGGCTTGGCGTAAGTCACAGAGTGTCCTTGAGTATGCTAACAGGCCAGATTGCTTAAGCCAGCTGAGGCAGGACAATCAAATTTGGTTGAGCAAAAAAATGCAAAGACAGCCTGCGCATATGAGGCCGAGGATTGATCCTACAGCGCATTACAGCCGTTAGTATGCTCACATGATTTTCACCCAGCTTCTCATTGCTCCATTGCCTTTCGAGTACTGGTGATTATTATGAAGGCAAAAAACCCACTTGGTACAGTGCAGCCATTCTTGACCAGAAGGTTTGACCAGTGGAAGGATCGCAGGTCCCTCAAGGAAAGAAGACTCCGCTCCCCTTCGTGGCCTGTCTGGTTCCTCCCACACTCCTGGCCCTGTCCTACCCAGACATCTTCTTCAAGGCTCTGGACTACGCTGGCACCTACGGCGTCCTGCTGCTGTTCGGCCTGATGCCTGCCGCCATGGCATGGGGGGAGAGGTGTAGCATCCTTTTACCACGTTTGCCTCACCCTGTTGAATGGCAGAGCAGTCCCTGCCTCTTCCTTCCCAAGTTTCATTAATGCTGAGAGATCTCATAGGGTCTCATGATCAATGGATGCTCAGTACTAATCAATTATCTGTTGTTGTTACACATGCTTGTTTGTAGACGTGCCATCGCGAGCAGTCCTCATTCTGATTCCCTTCACAGGGCCAGCAATTGCCCAGAGTATTAGGCTTCTGTACTTTTGGCAATTTCATGGATCTCGTCCAGAATTTTTGCAACCTCGCAGATCTCTGGGAACCTTAGTCTCCCCTATGATATGTGCTGTCCTGTGCAGATATGAGGAGACGACACTGACAAGGGTGAGGGTTGTCCCTGGTGGGAAAGCAAGCCTCATCCTGCTTGGGGGCGTGGCGGCTTCGATCATTGGCAACCAGGCCTATGGAAGCATATCGGGACTGTTGGGTGGCTGACTCCAACACACATACAGCCGACACACATACAGTAAACACAGTGAGATAGCATTGTTGACCCTCTTAAGCCTGTCAAGCGCAGGCTACAAGGCAATTTTGAAGGGGTGGATTTTCCTGCCTTCCTGTATTGGAGGCAGGTCACACTCATTATTATGCCCAGTAGGTACTGACTCAATAGATGCCTGTCAAATCATGCACCAGGTGCAGAGACGCTGTTATTGACAGAAGAATATTTTTCTCAGATTAAATTTTGTAATTTACTGGTCAAGACAACAGGCCATTATCAGGTATAGAGGACACCACCTAGGATGGCACACTGCTGAGTTCATCCGAGAGTGAGAAAGACATGTTTATTGGCAGAATTTGATGCTCCGACCTGTTTCCAGGAATGTTCAGCTGGTATGCGGGTGGTCATCTGCCCAGTGTGCACAGTTGAAGTTGTATGCCACATGGCATTAGATAATTGGCACTGTAAATATTGTGCATGCGATATATGGAGGCCTTATGTTATTCCAAGATTCGCATACTCTTTGGCACATAAAATTCAACTTGCTATGCCTAACTCATTTGCCCTCATCTGTCCTATAAATGTGCTTCAGAGAACTTGTCATCAGCAGCTGGCCAGCCACTACAGAAGTAACGTAAGCAATGTACAAATCCACAGAGGCTCTACAACCGTACTCGAACACCTCCAAACTCCATGTTTAAAAACTTCAAGAATACAAAAACCTCTGCTGTCAATGACTCAAAAAAGCCCCATTCCACCTCATCTATTCCAGCATTCACAAGAGTTCACCTAGGATTGCTTATTCGTCAGCCATTCCCCGTTTCACTTCCTCCATCTGGAAAGCCAGTCAAGCAATTGTACCAGCTTCCACAGATACAGGCTTCCTATTCACTGTATTTATGCACTCTGCTACCAACGCTTTGCACTTTTATCATCAAGATTTGCAGGGCCACCCCAAAAGATCACACATCCGTCAGCATGTCGCGCATGGCATCCCGGATCTCATCCAGCTTGACGTGCTCCGGCCCCTTGGGGGGGGTGGTCAGGAAGCTGCCGCGCTGCAGGCGGGGGGATTTCGAGCGCGGCAGGGACTTGTCGGGGCTGTGCAGGCGCCCGCTGCGGCTGCGCTTGGCGGGCTGCGACTTCCGTGGGCGCGGGGATCGGCCGCGGGCCAGGTCCAGGTCCTCGAAGCCCAGGCCTGCATGGGACGCCGTGTGATAAGGATGAATTCAGGGGGTAAATTTTTGAGCTTTGAGGGAGAAGAACCTTCTTTGAAAGCTCTGAGGTGACAGTATATCATCAGGCAAGCACAGCAGAATGCAAATCAGTCTGATGTTTGAGCAGCTTGAAGCTTTACGGAAGCTCGATCAAGGAGGATTGGGTGAAATACATCTGAAGCTTTCCCGATAGAACATTCTCAGTGGCTGCCTTCTCAGCCCAAAGAAAATATGTGATTAAGAACTATGAAGCAAGAGTCAGAGTCTTGCTGAAAGTTGTCGACACGAGGAAAGGTGAGGGATTGCAAGGCAGAGATCAGCGCATTGCTGTCGTAAACAAATAGTTTCAGCATTCTGCTGCCCTAAGGAGGACTTCTTATTGCTCTTGACCACGGCAATCATTGCCAAGCGTCCAGCACATGATCGAGCCGAGCTGTTCAGGGATGCACACTTTTAGCATGCAAAGTAGAAATGCAGGGCTTAAAAGATAGTGGACTTACCAGGCCCTATAGCAAACGGGCTGAGGGAGGCTTTGGGCGGAGAGGTCCCAGGCTCGTACTCCACTGACGCATGCAGGGGGGCAGGGGTGAAACTCCTCAGCTGGGCCAGGGTCTCAGCCCCCATCTCCATGGACAGGTTGTCCTCCTGACTGCTCGCCTGCGTGAGCCACAGACCCCCCCCTCAGCAAAGGGTTTCAGGGACCGAGAAGAAAGCAAAATAGCGCATTAGAGATTCAACAGGCTACAACTTCTGGCCCAGCTTTGAATTACCAGCCAATTGCTTATAAAAGCAATCAGACTTTCGGCTGTGCATCACAGAATTGCATAATATCAAGACACAAATATAGACCTCAAACCTTGGGCCTGGTTAGAGGCCTAGTGCCGTCTTCTCCAGCTTCTCCATTATTGGGCCTCCTTCCTCTGACAACCTTGAATTATTGCGATCCCCCTATTAAAAGGCAACACAATCAGCACAATTGATGATCTCTTGAAGCTTTAGGAGACTTGGTCAGCTGACCTGGGGAGGGCTCAGCGGGTCTGGGGCGGCCGGGGGGGCAGGCGTGGGATCCTCCCCCTCGTCCTCCATCATGGGATCCAGGGAGGGGCGTTCCGCCAGGAAGGGGCTGCGCAATGACTTCTGGGCAGGACTCCTGATGGCAGGCCGATCTATCCGTGGAGTCTCTGCACCACAACACAGACTCTTAGCTCTGTTTATTCTAGTCCTTTTTATCTCTAGTTTATTGGCTCATGCTTTGCAAGAGATGAAAACAGGTGAGTGTGATTGCACTGGATTCAGGTCGCCCCATTGAATCCTAGGGAGAAGGAAGTGCTCCCAGCACCCAATCTGCTCTGTCTTTTGACTTTCAATTTGATGAAGCAGAGCTGTCCCCTGTTGCACTCTCATCCTCTTTGAGACCGGTCAGAACCTCAAGTAGCCACGCACAAAGTGCCCCCCTGACCATCGGCGGTGCAAGCCTTTTGGAGTCTGAAGTACAGAATACAGCCACCAGTAAGGGGACATCATTGATGGCAGCTTGACATCAACCTCAACCCCCCCCCCCCCTGGTGTAAAACATCCAGCCCAGCCATTCCCCCCCTTGTCTCCATTTTTGCCCATCCTCCATGTTTCTCACATCAGTCATCTCTCAGCAGTCATCACCATTGTCAAGGAAGCTTCCCACCATTTGACTCTTGCAAATGAGCCATCCCCTAGTGCCTGTGGGATGGAAGGCGTACCTGGTTCTGCGTCAGAACTGGTCCGATCCTCAGGCTCGACAACCCCAAATCCAAAGCTGTCCCGCTGTAAAAAGTCGTTGGGAGCTGCTTCAGCCTCCCCCTGAGACCCGCCAGACGCCAGGGACAGCTGCGAGGGGCCCTTCTCCCGGCTGTTCATCCTGGCCGGCCGCTGGAACCACTCCTGCACCACCTCCTCAGGTGAGTAGCCACTGCCGGGAGAACGGGATCGCGCCGCGCCATGAGAAATGCCTGGTACTACGGGTCACCGTGACATACCAAATTCTTTATTCGACATGAAGCCGAGCGCCAGCTGCTTCTGCTTGGCCATGTAAGGGACGTGCTGGCTGCTTTAGTCATCCATTTGCGTGGCCATCAATCATTTGACTCTGGCAGATTATTTTGAAATGTGGGGATACACTGTTACAGAAGGAAAAGGCTGTGCACAAAAGCATACCAGCCCTCTACAAACTGTGCAATCTTCCTGTCTTGGAACACCGTAGAACTTGTATTTCTTCTTCCACCAGTCTCAATTGATGTATCAGGCATGGCTGCAACGTTGGGTGAGGGGGGGGGGGACATCTTCACCTCCATTCCCCACCCCCAATTCTGTTTGGCATCAAAGGCGTTTCTACCGGGCACCACAGTAGGAAGCTTACGTGAGTCGCATATGACTGAAGGGCGATGTAACAGGCACCCAGCATGAGGGACAGCCGGCCAGCGCAGAGGCTGGCCAAAGAGCAGCTCAAGGGAATGGGACCCCTCACCAGGGATGAGAAGGTGGGTCCAAGCCTCACTGCAGTTCATTGTCCGACTGTCAAATGCTGACTGGTGCTGCTGTCCCTTCAAAGCAGTCAGCAGGGGATTGAGAGACCAACCCTTCCCCCCATCCTCAACGTTCACTGATTCCCTTTTGCGTTCTCGCATCTCCATACACGAATCGTCCTGTGTTTCTGCGTGTCAGATGGGGAAGGCTTCTTTCAAATCAGGCCGCTGACTGGGCTGAGACCTACTCTGACCCATCAACCTTTCCGCTTTGTGCTTCTTCGAAATTTCTGCCCAAGATTGACCCTGGCATAATCCTCCCTTCTGCCAAAGCAAGTAGGACAAGCAAGGCTTTCCCCCCTCTCCCCTTTCTGAATTTGCATAATGCCCAGCGGAGCCATGCTGTTTGCTGGAGACATTGAGCATAAGTCGTCATGAACGGGAGGCAAAGCACGCAAAGGCAATGGACTAGTGTGAGATGGAGATGTCTGCACATGAGCACCGGTGACATCCATGTTTGCAGGTGATGGCAGTCACCAGTGCCTCCACCATACTGCTTTGGATCCTTGGCAGCTTCTTAGGTGCGCTTTGTCAAATACAAAAGCATCATGTACATGCTGAAGAGCAAGGGGCAGATGCATGCCAGTCCATGAGTGAGCCTTACACATACATTGGAATGCAGCCATGAAAACTACCACTTGCTCTATGATGCCAGCAGGACCACCACCCCACCCCATCGCCCTCGTGTGCAGCGAGAGCAATGTCCATCCAAGTTCCAAGAGTATGCCTGCAGGGGTGAATGTGACGGCTTCCTGCATAGCTGGGGTGACTGTCTTGCTGGTGACTGGAACACTGACCTGGGACCAGTGCCTGTCAAATAAGAGTGCGTGGAACACCTTCACATGGTTTGCGGCGGTCATAGCCTTCGCCACGCAGCTCAAAACCCTGGGGTTTGTAAGTCCTGTCCTCCCGGAATTATATCACAATGGAGAATCAGTCAGAAGAGCAAATCTGAGCCAAGCCATCTTTCCAATGTGCTGTATAGAGTTGGATTGTTGAACGCCACTGCAAGACAGTCAACCACCTACATCCAGATCGTCCGTTCTTCTCCCAAGAGCCCTCTTCACAAAGGAGCGCTGAGTATGATATGAAGCAAGATCCAACCATATGGTCTGTGCGTTGGATGAGGGAGATGGGGTTCGGGGCGGTCAAAGCAGAGGAGTGTGGCATCATGTCAACCACTTGATGTCCAAGAGAGGTGAGAGCCGAGCACTGCAGGTTGGAGCGGTGACTGGCAAGGTGGCAGGCCAGGTTGCCTTGCTTGGGCTGCCATGGCAAGGTAGCTGCCTCCTGCTGGCACTGACCTACTTCTACGCCCACTACCTATTCGCCAGCAACCTGTCACATGTCTCGGCCATGTGTCAAGCTTTCCTCTCCGTTGCGATTGCAGCAGGTGGGTCATTGCGGTCGTCACCTTGAAAACCCCCCTTCCCCTTTCCCCGGGGAAAATTGACTGTACAGCAACAACAACGTGGGCTGCCTTGCTTGCTTCTGAAGCCAGCAGGCATTCCCCGATATCTGCTGCTATCGTATGCAATCGAGACGCCACAACCAGCCTTGCAAAGCATCCGTTTCCATGCAATGCATGCAAGTGACTTGAAATGGCTTGCAGGCTCCCCACCCATGCTGGCGGCCCTCTTCCTCATGTACTGCTCCAACTTCATGGGCGGTCTCTCGTACTGGTGATTCCCCCGTTCCTTACAAGCGCAGCTCCTCTTGGCTGCAAGTGCTGAAGACAGCATCTTGTGCAGGTTTTGTGTCTGAGATGTGTTTCCAAATATAGGGCTGCTTGGAGCAGCAAAGGAAAGTCTTGTTTTGCCAAAATGACAAATGCCCCAATTTTGATCCAGTCTGAACCAATGTTCTGTTTGCAGGGGGATGTCGCATGGGCCGGCATACTTTGGCACAAAGTATCTTGGGGGCTCGCAATTCCTTCGACTGGGATTCCTGGTCAGCCTCTTGAACCTGGCGGTCTTTTTGGTGGTTGGACCGGCTTGGTGGCGGCTCTTGGGCCTGTGGTGAACCATGGATCGTAGGTCTAAAGGATCAAACGCACTTCTGATTTCAATTTCTTGTGTGTCAATGAGAAATTGTTTATCATCCAGCCACATCACGCTAGTCAGATGGATAGATGTGGCCTCCAGACGATTACGACTTGTACATTTTTTTATAAGGAGGCAGACGTTTAGATTTGATTAGGAAAGGTGTTTGTGAGTGCTGACTGCAGGACAAATTGACTTCTTTGCTTGCTGTTTCCAATGAGTGTGTGAGGGAAAACCGTTGTGATTTCTTCTGTCCCATTTGTGTAGTCCGAACACCGCTTTCCAAGCACCGATATCTGCCATTGTTCCTGCCTAAATTCTCTGCTCCAGAGGAGCTGTGGTTGATTGCATTCGGAGAGAAGTCAGCATGCTTGCATTGAGAAGTTTTGAACACCGCGTTCAAGAATTGTAGAGCAGGCTCTCTTGAAGAAGAGGCAGTGTGTGCTGCTCTATGTTTTTGGGGGATGGGGAGGGGAGGTCACTCTCTCAAAGAAGAGCTTTTTTAACATTGGATGTCCTCTTTTCCACGCTCTTGGAGAGCATGTTTCTGCCAGGCACCGTGGGGAGGGGTGGGACATTGTCGCCCAGCACAGAACCCCAAATCGTTTGTCCAATGACCATCTGATGTTCAGTGCACTTCAACCGAGTGTGTCTGACAGTCTACTGTGGCTGGCTCACAGGATTTGAATGCCTGTGAGCTGCACAAATAATTTAGCTTCGTCCGGGACTCGCCACGATCTCGCTCAGGCTTGCAGGTGTCAGAAGCCTGGGTATACAGCGGTAAACCCAAGGACGTTTATTCAACAACAAAAGTTGGCATTGTGTCCAGGTGTTCGACGCTCAAATATTGCTGGCAATTTGACCAGCCACTTTGAGTCCTAATGCTGGCAATCTGCCCAGTGGCTAGACCTCCTAATGCTGGCAATTTCTCCAGCCAAAAGCTTCCCAGTGCTGGCAATTTGCCCAGTCGTCCCATTTCCTCATGCCGGCAGTGTGTCAAAAAAGGTGTGCTCGACTGGACCTGATGCTTTCCAGCTGGTGGTTTCTATTTTGTGTTTCTGGTGTACAGAATTTGGGCCTAATGCTTTCCAGTCTGATATATCGATCAATGGTTGATCATGATTTCGCGTTCACTTTGTGAGGCAAGCTCCTCACCTTCATGTTTCTGCCGGCTGCGGCATTTTGCAACTTGTGCAATACTTTGAATTCAGAACAAAGAATTGATCTTATTTTTATGAACACACGCGGCGTTTTGCGTAGAGTGATTTCTTTTGGTGTCTTTATCTACTCAACAGAATTTGTACAGATTTGATGACGCTGTAAGTTGAGCACACAAAGCTTTGTCAAGATGCAATTGCCGCTTCCACTTGAAAGAAATCCCCACCCCCTCCTCTGCTACTCAGCCTGCTATACCCAGGCTAGGTGTGGAGGCTTGATTAGATTGCTGCACTCTTAAAAGGGTAGAGTCCGCCAAAGAGCTGAAGCAATTCTGATTTGCATGAAGGAGCACAAGTGTACATTACCGCTTGGCAAAATGGGAGGGCGACCTGAGGTTGTTCGATGTGCCTCTGCCATGATGCGGCTCCTCACCTCACAAATACAGCCTTGGGGCTGCTATATGATGCCCCACCTTGCTTTCATCGACATTGACATCAAAAGCCTCAGCAAGCAACTGTAGCATAGAATTTGAGTTTGGAGAATTGCAGAGCTTAGATTTGGTTGAAAAGTATGAGCACCAGTCCGGCATGCACACTTGCTCCTTGAACTCCGGAATGTGGCGTATCTTCTATTCCGATGCTTCCTTGATGCGCTTCACCCTTTCAACGTGATCGTTTGCCAGGAATGCTATGAGAAGTGACGAGAGCCCGGGTGAAACCTTTCAAGATTGAAGGGGTAGAGCGTCGAGGGGTAGAGGGCTAGGCCTGCTCCAGTGTGTGCGCCATTCTGTGTGAAGCCATGCAGTTAGTGCGATTACAACGCCATGAGAGGTACATTTGTCTGTAAACGCTTGCTCAGTGCGTTCACTCCTACCGAGAGCCGCTTGCAGACGTCAAGTAAGTCTTTGAAGGCTCACTCAGGCACTCTTCTCTATTGCCATGATGACTTATTCGAGTGTTGTCATCCGTGAATATTGGCCATGTATGATGAAGCGCGTATTTCTTACTAGAGGCTGTGCCTGATACAAACAGGGGGTGCAAATGCAGGTTCTTCATTGCAATGCCTATCTACGTTGGCATCTGTCCACTGCCTCAAAGAGGGCAAGGTTGGTGGTCACTGTGGTGGGCATCAAGAAAAGGGAGGGAAGCAGATTCATGCGATATAATCAAGTCAATGTCCACGCTCACTTGCCCCCTCATCAACATAGAAGGCAGCAGTGGAGCAGCCGTCAGCCATTGGGGAGCCTTCAATGCAATGGAGCTTTGCAGGCATTGCTCTGCGAGCCGGACCTCGCAGCATTTTGGTACACCATCTAATCCTCCAAGCTCTTGAGCATGTGACAAATGTGGCATTTGTGTCTCTACAGTCGAGGGGAATGGTCTGTGACATCAAGTTGACTTGACGATCAGATGCCACTTTCTTGTGACATTGTGCATGGCAAGACATGGGCAGAAATCGTTCCTTGCAAGCAGCTGTAGCCGGCTCAGGGGATCTTTGATAGCAGAACATGCAGTGGATATCTCGCCGACTCTGGTTGTGGACTGAACTGCTGACATCTCCATCACCAGTGGCCAAGCAGAGATCATCAAAGTCAAGGCAAGCCTCATGTATCCAGCCATTACCCAATCCTGAAGCGAATGTGGAGAGCGGGGGCCTGTTTCAGCATGTATCAGTCAAGCGAGGTCTGGAATGCTCCTGGTGAATTGAGACGTGGCTTCCCTTTCATTCCAAGTGGTGTTAATTTGCCCGGGATCTCAAGGAATTGAGATCGTGGCTCTGTAATTGCGCCGCAATGCGCTCATTGACCATAAATTGTTTAAAGATTGAAAGTCTTGAAGCTGCCACTGAAGAAATGTGCGCAGGTGGCGACTGTACTGAAGGCATAGAAAGGACAGCACTGGAGATGTAAGTGCTGGAACACTATATCCACGTGAATATCGACGGCAGAGGTGGGCAGCAATCAAATTCTGCATTGCCTGCCAGAGCAAGGCATGCGTTAGGGATCCAATGCCTCCTTTCCCGCAAGTCTGTCAAGCTCTTGAAGGACAGAACATTCCAACCTTCTTTTCACGCCGCACGGCTTCATGGCTTCCCTTCAATGTTTGCCATTTGCCAGCTTGGCAAAGGAGCTTTTCAAGGGTCATGTGCTCTGTTTCTGCTGCTGAGTCGCGAGCATGAGGGATGCAAGGAGTAATTGCATCTTCTGTCAGCAAAACAGCCTTCATGAAGGGATTGGTGGGCAAGAAACAAATACTTTTCCTGGCAGGTGGGAACGTCAGAATCACGGAGGTGAATGAGGCCTCATTGGCTGTGAGCACCCATGGAGGCAACCTGTGGGTGGGCAAAGTCAAGGCATCCCACGCTCACTGCTATACTGACGGTCCGTTCCTGTGATGCCTTGGCACTGTTTCAGCGATAGTCAAAGAGGCATTCAGCATGCTGTGGTTTTTGAGTCATGACTTGCTTGCTCGAGATAAAGCTCAAACCATCAACTCCACTCTTTCCTGACTTTTGGATGTGAACAATGTATGATTTTGTAGACACTGAATTACAGGCAATAAATGTTATTGGAAACAATATTCGATTCCATTCTGTTCTTGCTGCTCTCCCTGCTTAAGTAGCTGCTGAGCAATTGGACATGCCTCTGAGGCATGCCTTCGGGTGATATATTGGCTTGTGCAGGCGGAAGATTCGAAGTCAAGCTATTTTCCCTTTCAGCCTCTTCATCAAGCAGGTCCAGCTACTAGTACTGCAGCTGGTATTCTCTGCGCTTCGCTCTGTTGCTCCTTTGCCAGATCTAGAGATACACTGGGCCCACAAGCGCCCAGCCTGGCAGTGCCTTCAGATCTTGAAATACACCCACATGGGCCTCTGGATAGCTTGCGTCTTGGACGATGGTCCTGACACTCAAAGTGAAGTTCCAGATAATTTGCCCTGAACTTTTAAAATGCCAATACTGAAGCTGTCAGAAGAGTGTTGCCAGATGAAGCGTGTGAGCGAAGATAGCGGGATCCGATTGATGTGCTCAAATATTGTTACTGATTCTGCAATCCATCATCCAAGTGCATTGTTAGTCTAGACTGAAGAACACAAGATTTTATCTCAGCGCCATGCAATACATTCCGAATGTCATCTTCCCTAGGCCTCAGTATTGCACTAACTGGCAAAGCCATCTCTGAGCATTTTCAGTCTGACCAGGATTTGACAAACATGCAGTGTCAACGTGGCATTCTTGCAGCTCTGGTCCAGCCTTCCCACCTAGAACGCAATTTCAAAACGTCTTTATGGCAGGCAAAAGCACATGCCACCAGGCATCAACGCAAGGATTCTGAGCTTCAGCATCGAACGTCCTTCAGCACTGCTGTAAAAATGCAATGCATCGCAGCTTTTACTCCCTCGCCAATCTGCTTGTTACCAGGCCTACGCATAGCAGTCCCCCAACGCAGAATGCTCATGTATAATTGCTCTCTACACTGCCCCCTCCCTGTCCTCCTCCAAACCAAATCAGGTGCTGCCGGCCCTGGAAGGCTTGAAGAACTTTGTGATGGCGGGCAGGGGCGGGGTTTTCCGCTTCTTGCCCCTGCCTTCCCACTTCCTGGGCTGCTGTCTGGGCAGCTGGGGCGGAGGACCTTCTTGCAGCGCCAGTGCCACGTGGTAGTCTTCATGCTCCTGGGCACCACCCTCGGGGATGCCAATCCCACACTTGGGACACACTTCCTGGTGGCTTGCGGCCGCAGCTCCGTTCCCGTCTCTGCAACAAGATGGGATTGTGAGATGTGGGGTCCTGGCAGGATATTCATCTCTCATTCAGGCCTCAGCATTCTATGAATGCATCCCCCATCCACTGACCCTCTTGAAGCGTATGACTCGTGCAAGGGACGGGCCATTGTCCAGGGATAGCGTCCAAGGTGCCATCAGTGGCCTGCAAACTGCTGGTCTCACAACCCAAATTGATAAATCTTCAGTTTAGGCAATGAAGGCATCCTAACCTACCATAGATGCCATTTGACGCTCTTGTTTTTTTTGAGTAATGAAGGGTGCTGCTTTCCTACACCCGGAGGGGGGGGGGGGGACCTGTTTGCAGCTGGGGGTTCGGAGCTTTGAGCGAGGGTGGGAGCTTCCATGGCGGCTTCCGACGGCTGTGGGGCCGCTTGCAATTGCAGGTCTTGGGAGGGCAGTGAACCCTTCAAGTTGTCGCAGATGAGGCACCTCAGGGAGTGGCTGGGGTTCTCCCCAAACGTGCACAGCAGGCATGCCCACTGCTTCTTCTGCCTCCCTGCAACGCCACAGGGAATGCGAATTGCAAGTCTGTAGAAGAATTTTATGGACCTGGACTTTGCAAGCTAGAAGAGGAGGGAAATCAACTGACATGTCAAAAGCACAGCAAGGGGAAAAAGGGATGCCTGTAGAGGCGCGCGGTGATGAAGACATTGTGGACCCCTCCCTGCTCATTGCCTTGGCTTGGTGGCTGGCTTCAGCGTTCCCCTCCCCCTCCAAGGGTGCTTGTACCAATCCTGAATGGCCATCTCTGTCTTCCGAGTGCCTCGAGCTGGCTGCTGCATCCTCCTTCCCTGCAGGGCGGACATTGTGGGGATTAAAGCCAAATGAGCCTTGCCAGGAAACAGAAAACGGATTGACCGGTCTAAAGCCTAGATTCTGAATTCGTCTTGTCGTCATGGCAACCGCAGAGGATCTCCAGGTCTTAGTCACGCTGTCATCATGTAAGATGATCCTGGAAAATCCCAACTCACTCCTGGATCAGTCAGAGCTCGAATAGCTCAAGCTCTAGAATGTTAGAATGGAAGAGGTCCAAATCCGAAGATTCTGTCTACAACCAGCAATCTTGCCCCTTCTTGCGTATCTGCCAGCCCTAGTCCCCCCTCCCCTCCTCCCTGCGAGCAGCCTTCTCCTGAGGTATATGACTCTCAACCTGAGCTTCTGTCAGGGCTGCTCTTTATGGTTTTCTCAGGGCTGCTGCAGGTCTTGAAGAAGGCGCCCAGCAAGGGCTGCCCCGGCTGCTGTGTGGGCGGCTGGTAGAAACCGGAGATGCGCAGCCCCATCAGTCTCACCTGCACGTTTGCATCCTTTTCTGCAATTCCAGGATGGGGGAGTGTTCCACACTCAGCCATGCGCTCAGCCTGCTTTTACAAGCTCGACTGACCGGTGCTTGGGCAACAAATCTCAACAAGGGGAGACCTAGACAGAGTGAGGGCAGCTAAGAGGAGGAAGATTAATCCCTGGGCAGGAGGAAGTGAGGAGACGAGGTGCTGTTTAAAGTGTGACACATCAGAGGTTCACGGAAGGAGTTGCTCACCGTGAGGGGGAGCTCCGCCTGCAGGAGGGGAAGAGCCGCATTGATGATGTCCTGCTTGCTGCTGATGTAATGCCCCAGTGTCACGGCCCTGGTCTTCAGCTGCAAAATTACGATCCCTCATGTACTGATGTATGCTTCTTGAGTGCATTCAACACTGCATGGTATTTCTGCTTGATATTTTTACCGCGATGGCACGGATCATTGCCTTGAAATCGATGGGCTTCATAGAGGGAGTGACCGAGGACCACAGTGTGTCATGCCTGCTGATGAAATAGAGCTGCTGGCCCTGGATCAACTCCTAATACAGCACTTTCCTAGCAATCTCGCCAGAAATTGTTTTTGCGCACATCAATGCAGCTGTTGCAACACATCTGGTGTCCTTGCGCGCCACATAATGGAATACCAGACTTTGACTCCTGGTCACTACTTTCTTCCTTGATTCAGATACATATGTCCATCCAATCCGCCTAAGGCGGCAGAAAGATTGGAGCATATCATGCTCAAAATGCCCTTCAAAGCGCTGAGGGCTGGGCGCATTTGTCTCAGGAGATGACAGGAGCGCAGAAGAGCAGTGGAGGCTGCTGACCTCAAAGGTGGGGTGCTTGAGCTTCAGCGTGAGGGTCCTGCCCTGGATCCCCTCCTTGGCCAGGTCTGCTGCCAGCTTGCTTGCCAGCGCGCAGCACTGCACACCCAGTTTCACCCTTGCATTGAAACTGCATGATCTGGTCATTTTGAACACGAAGTTAAACACCATTGGGTGAAACCAACAGGGATGCTGACATGTGAAATTGCTGCCGCGTCACAGCAGAAGTCGCTTCTTCCTCTTGCAGTTCATTTGTATTGTATGCTGTGGGCAAGATCTCTCTAGTATCAATCCAAATTGACCTAGGAATCCAGACAAT
This sequence comes from Chloroidium sp. JM, assembly GCA_004335615.1. Classification (NCBI taxonomy): domain Eukaryota; kingdom Viridiplantae; phylum Chlorophyta; class Trebouxiophyceae; order Watanabeales; family Watanabeaceae; genus Chloroidium; species Chloroidium sp. JM. Next base: position 904,408 of record QAXI01000417.1, read on the forward strand.
ATTTTGAGTCCGATCTCCTGCTTTAAGCGAACAGGAAACGTGGATATTTGTCTAGTCCACCCACTGGCAAGGGGGCACGAGTGCAGACCGGGGAGACAAGGCGTCCGGCCACCATCATTATATCCCCACTTTCCTGGACAGAGAGGGGCGAAGGACTGCACCTTGGCTTCCAGCTCCTGGGAGTCGCTGATGGGCGTGAAGGTGCGCTCCACGCTCTTGCCCTTGCGGCCCACCTCTCCCTCCTGCAGCGCCTCGTGGTGCCGCGTGCGCCCCAGCCCCAGCCCCGCCGCCAGGAAGGCCTCCACCGCGATGTCGGAATACAGCGCGCTCAGCAGGCCCCTGTGCTCTATCAGGCCCGAGCACTTGGTGATGCCCAGCGCCTTGAGCTCCTGCTCCCCGACCTGCAACAAATTGGAGCGGGAACGTCAAGGGCTGTCCTTGATTGGTTCTACTTTCCAGAATATCGCTTCCCCAGTCTGCACATGTTATGTGTTTTCAGATTGCCCCTCAACAGTCTGATTCTGCTTTGCTAAATACATGGGCTCCCTGGGCATATACGAGCTTCTTAGTTGACGACAGCATTGAAGGACACATTGTAGCCTGACAAAGTTTATTGTGATAAGGGGAAGAGGATGTGTCAACAAATTCAGGATTGCTTAGAGCAGCACTGGGGCAACACCTTCTGCACACTTCAGGAGATCCTCAAGCTGTTTTTGGTCTTTACTGAAAGTCCCCTAGATCCACCACGGACTTTCTTCTAGAGCAGACCTGTAACCTACATTATCTTTAGGCAGTACGTTTCGAGTGATTCACCATGTCTTTCATTGTTGATTGGCTTGGCTCTGTATTGAGCAGGCAACCTTTTTCAGAGGGAGATATTCTCGCGCTGGCTCATTTTCCCCAGTCTTATTGATCTCTGCTGCAGCTGCTCCACACTTCTAGAATCCTACTCTGCTCTGCGCCAGAAAGCTATCAAGAACAGCTTGAGACCTCCCAAACTATCCCCTGCAGATATACAAACGCACGATCATCTCTGAACCGCAAGCCTCTCCACCCCGCCCCCCCCACCCCTCCCAAGATCCAAACCCAACCCACCTTGCCGACGCCGGGGACCTTCCGAGTGGCCAGGTCGTCCACGAACGCGCGGATCCGGACGGGGTCAGCGGGCACACTGAATTGGCCGTTGGGCTTGTTGATGTCGGAGCAGATCTTGGCTAGCATGCGGTTGCAGGCCACCCCGCAGCTGCAGGTCAGCCCGGTCCGCTCGAACACCTTGGCACGCATCTCGGCAGCAACCTGCTCCCCTGCATGTGCCCTGAAATTTCGAGGCCGGTGGTCTGGCGCTGCATTCGCCATGCATTCAGCGAGCTCTTGATTGCAGTGCAAAGACAGCATGGTCTGATTGCTGCAGCATGCATGTTGGAAACAGGCGCCAAGCCTGCTTCCCGCAGACGGCATCCTTGCTGTCCCGGCTTGAGCCTGTGAGGCAGTGATGAAAAGGAAGGGGGAGGGGGGGAGAGGGGGAAGGGGGGGGAAGAGGAGGAATACATCGACGGAATCGTCATCTATACTCCTGAAGACTTGTTGATGAACTGCACCTTTCCTTGACGGCAGGCCTGCC
>QAXI01000417.1:907935-929723 GCA_004335615.1 Chloroidium sp. JM
GGGGGGGGGGGGGGGGGGGGGGGGGGTGTCAGGACCTGGTGTGGCTGGCCAGCTGGTGCTGGTTTAATCTCGCAGCCTGCTCCTTGAGGCGCGCGGTCTTTGCCTCCTGCTGCTGCTGCTTCTTCCGCTCGTTGCGAAAGTGGGGAGAGTCCTGAACATGCAGTCGATTTTAAATTCCACCTCCAGGAGTGAAGCGCAACGATTCAATGAAGGCGGAGAGTGCTGTAGGGAGCATACTTGCGCATTTTCAGAGCTGTGCAGGGAAAGATGTAGGCAGAATGTGTGTGTGTGATGGGGAAAGGGGGGGGGGAGATTTTGGCCAACCTCTGAATGCTGGCAAACAAATGTTTGTTCAAATGCAATCTACCGAAAAGGCACTTTCGCAGAGATGAGGGATTGAACAGATTGTCGTTGTCTAGAATATTTTACCATCCTCCGATGAATTCCATTCCCAGAGGAGCAGTGGGGGCTATGGCGGAGGCAGGGCACCTTGCTCATCTCATAAACGATGCGCTTGACCTTCTCCTTGTCGCAGCCTTGCATGCCGGCCTTGTCGTTCGTGAATACGGTGTTGGTGTCCTTCCATGCCTCCCTGCCACCTCCCGCCATGGCTCGCCCCCGTCTTGACCTCTCCTCAGTCAACCATGCAGCGAAGGGACAGCCGCCTGCGTGGAGTGGGCTTCAGCTCGAGGCACAGCCATTGTGTTTGAAGGCAAGAATGGCTGTCTAAAATGATCCTGCTATGTTGCTCGAATGCAGACACTGAGTGAACTCATCGGCAGTCATCAGTGCTCTGTGAATTTCTTCATCTTCTCTTTACCTTGTGGGCTGCCCTGGTGTGAGAACTGCATGATAGCAGCAAGAGAATGCTATTTGGGTTGACCAAGAAGTGTAAGCTTCTGGATAGGAAGCTTGCCTCAATACTCGTCGAGTAACCCAGCAGGGGACTTTTGAAAGTGAAGAAGGTCGCTCAAACCTTGAATGCCACAGAATTCACGAGCTCGCAGAACGCTCGTAGCGAGCATGCCAAATTTACTATAATCCAAGGCAACCAACACTGCTGTACAGCTTTTCCTCTGAGATGTACGAAGCAAACATTGGAACGAATAGCAAGTTTAGGAGAACGGAGAGCGTGAAATGCTTTCGTGTTTGACTTGAGCCCTAAACCCGATTTTCTACAAACTTGAGAAGACCCCACGGGAGCTCTCTGCGTGCATCTAGCGAGTCACCATATACTTAAATCATCTGAGATTTCGAATCTTTGAACCATTGTGTACACCAACGCTTCGTGGGAATGAGGTCCTGATCACCAGTGTTTCCTGGAAATTCAATCATCTTTCCCAACGATAGATGGTGTGAATGTCAATTAAATCTTCACGCTTGTTTCTCGCCTTGCTCGGCTTCTGCTGCCGACTGCAACCAGCTTCCTGCGGGATACTAGGTGCTCCTCAGACTTCTCTGTCACCAACCGCATCTATGATCAAGCTTGGGGGCTGCTTTGTTGAGAGATAAGAATGATGTGTTGAACCCAGCTGATCAGCTTTCCCTTCTGCTCTGCAGATAGCCTGCCCAGCCTCTCAGACGAGATACTGGACCCCAAGTTTGAGATAGCAGTGCACAAAGCCCCATTGAGCAGTGATGAGGGGAGCTTTGCGGGATTGGAGCAGATCCCCATGCGGGACGCACAGGGCACAGACCATGTGTGCTACCTGCCTGCGAAAAGAGTGCCTCATGATGACATAGAGGAGAAGGGAGCCGCGGAATATGTAAGGCGTGCAGACCTCCTCCTCTTGATTGTTGGTAAAAGGCCTTTTATTGAGCAAGGTCAACCAGACCATCCAATGCAGCAATACACGGCAGGAGCGGATTTGTCCCGCTCAAGCAAGATCTGCTGAGCTTTAGTGTGGCCTAAAAAGAATACAGCAAACAAAGCCTGTGCTGCCGCCTCGTAGACTTCTGCTTTTCCTCACGTTATAAAGATAGGTGCGGAATTGAATGGATGTGAAATATTGGTCGTTCAAGTTTGATGTCACTCTTGCTTTACCACATTACTTACAAAACGTACAATACTGCCTGAGTGCAGCCATAATGCAAAGGACAGGTGATCACATTGCAGCTCTGGCTGGTCCCCCTTTGAACTAAGACCTTGAAGATGAGGTCTGACAGCCGAATTGTCTGACATGCAGCCGCAGGCCCAGGATACCCCCTCGGCCCTCTTGCAACCCCTGGCAGACTCCTGCGTGGTGAAGACCCTGGACTGGTGGACCTACGAGGTCTGCCATCAAAGCAAGGTACCTCCACCACCCCCTCAACGCCATATTTAGATCATGCAATCGCCCATGCACATCATTCGTAAGTTGATATCATCATGATCAATCCGTTCCAACATCATGCTTGCAATTCCAACCACTTTTGCTGCTTCACTTTGGAAACATATCAACCCACAGGAATGAGCTGAGTTGTCCTCCTGTCGTTCCTATATGGGTATAGCATTTGAAGTGAATCACTTGGCTTCAAGAGAAGCCTGCTTTGTGGACACTTGATCAATGATGCTCAAGCTTACTTGGAGACTTGTTGTGTGGTGGCTGCAGATCCGTCAATACCACCTCCAAGGAGATGCAGTGAGCCAGGAATACATGCTAGGGGTCTTTGCGGCTAATGTATCAGATATAGATGCCATACAGCAGGAAACTGGACCCACTGGCATTCCCAAGGCATACGTCTATCAGGTCCACACCCAATTCTTGATGTCTTCCCAGTTTCAGATTCTGCTTGCCTGTTTGGATGGGCAGGCATCTTCAGATGCATCTCTGTATATAGACAGAATCTTGAAGACATGCAATGTGGCTCCCATGCAAGTAGTGGGTGCTCAAGCCATCTGAGACAAGAGGCTTTACAGAAAATTGTTTCGCCAATGCATGTGAGAGTGGGAAGGGGTTCACCAAGGATCTGAAGAGATTTAACAGTGTAGACGAAAGTCTATGCTAGGTCCAGATCTTTGGCCGCAATGATCTTCAGGTAAAAGGCAAGGTGGCCTTGAAATTGCTACTTCCTCACCCAGGTGTATGAAAACGGCAGTGCCTGCGACGTGGAGGAGGCTGCAGGCGACGTGCCGCGCTCGGCTGAGGTACGGTACGCCTGCCTGGCCGGTAGCGCGAAGACCGACATCCTGTCCGTGCGGGAGCTGCACTCCTGCAAATACCAGGTGGTGGTAACCACGCCCCTGCTCTGCCAGCACCCCGCATTCCAGGACGTCCAGGTGAGAGACTGTCACCCTTACATTTGAGGCCCTTCCCCAACTGTTGGTCAAAGTTTCAGCCTTCTCTGGCCCCTTATACTTTCCCCTTTCAATTTTTTTCTTATTAAAGCATGAAAAACCAGGAGCCTCCACCCATGGATGTTTTCTCAGCAAACTTGGAGAGAAATTTTCCAAGGCTTTTGTATACCCCATTGCTCTGCCATTACAAGGATGATGACGCATACTAATCTCCACTCCATAAAGCACGCTAGCGAGGGTCCTGCTTTTTGGCAGGCAGACTGCTGTTGTGCAGATAATGTCCTGTGGTTTGCCTTGAAAAGGAGTCTGACGACCCTGCAGGTGCCTGTGCATTCAATAAATTGTTTTCCGACCGGAGAGTTGGAAGGGAGGGGTACGTCCCGGTCAGACGTAAGGGCACCCCATGATGCAAGCGCCCGTGCCACATGGCCTGCAGCTCAGGATCATAGCTCTAAACTGAAGGAAAAGGTAGGTTTCTGGTCTCCTCTCAAGCTTGCGCACAGTACAGCCTGCAAGCCTCCATCACCAGTGCGCAGAGGCGTGTTTCTGGTGGATTGTATTACATGGAGGTGGAGCTGAGACAAGCAAAGGGATGTGCATCTTTGGTGTAGGCTACGATTGAGCTGTACCCCTATCGCCACCACACGTTCATGTTTGCTTTGTACACTCTTGAAGGCCAGCCTCGGGAGCTGTCTTTCACTGTCAAACCATCAGGGTCGTGAGGCCTGGTGGTCACTGTTTGCAGGAGCAGTACGATCTGGAGGACCTTTCTGATGAGGCGCTGGATGAGCTGGTCTCCAACATCATCCTGCACACCCAGGGGGACCCCGATGTGGAGCTGCTGGGTCTGGCTGATGAGGACTATGCAGGGGAGGAAGATGAGGAGAAGGGCAGTGTCTCTGGGGGGAAAGAAGCTAGTGAAGGAGTAGAACATGCTGAATTGTGACCTGGTGCAAGACCCATTGATGAGTCATCGTAAATCTCAACCCAGGCCAGCGCGGAGTTTGCCTGGTTTGCTTATCGGGTGCCTATTCAACGAGGCTCACGCGACATGAGCTTAAATCTGTTGCTTATTGGTCATCGGAAGGCTCAGGCGGTCATCGTCCGCGAGCTGTGGGAGCTCTTGAGGAAACTCTGTGACGTGTCTCCTTCTGATGGACTGGCCCATAGGCTTGACTGTTTTGAGTGTTTTTGCAGTGCAATACATAACTGAATAACAACGCAAGATCTCGTGATTATCACCAATGCACAATCTTGATGGTCGTTTGCATTGCTCGTGCATCGGCTACCAGATCAGTGAGCATAATAATGATCATGATATATGAGAGCAAATAGCATGCCGTTGAGACCTCGGCCTGCATCATACTGGAGGTTCCTTTTCAGTGCTGTGATTCTGCAGCTGGTTCTCAAGTATGTCAATACGCAGGAGGTCTGTACTCCTCCCCTCACAATGTATACATGTGTGGATTCATGCATGAAAGCAGGTCCTCCACAGGCTAGTATGTTTGTTGCTGACTATAAATTGGTGGGGGAAGTGCACAGATGCCCGTACTGCACATGTCTCACAGTAGGTCACCTTACCTGTTGCAAAGTGTTTCCATTGCAGGCCACCTTGCTAAGTGGACTGAGCGCAGCTGATTTGGCAACCTTGACCAACAACGCGCCTCCCCCAGCATTTTCAGCCCCTTCTACTGCTCAGAACGTGACTGCCTCCATTTCAGCTTTGAATTTGACAGAGCTGGCTGCAGGGCCGGCAGAAGCACCCCCGACTTCACAGACCTGGATCCCGCCTCCAAAATCTGGTATGCTTTCTGCGAGAGTTGACTTGCATGGATGTCAACCATTTGCGACTTGTAGAAGCCGCTGAGATTTGATGATGGGCATAATAAGACCCTCCAGGAGTCGTGCGCCCATAAAGCCTTCTTGACTCTGTGCAATTCACAGATGTGGAGGCATCAGACCAGCTGGGGATGTCTGCAACACCTCACAGACTTCGAAACCAATTACCAGCTGGGGGTCTCGCCAACACCTTTGATTGCCATAGCAGCAGCCCCTCCCGAGCTGATACCAGCGTTGCCGCTGCTGCCAACCTTGCCAGCATTTACACCACTGAACAGTGTGCAGCTGGGGCCACTACCCTTGCTGCTCAAGCCTGGTCCGCTTCACGATTACCTGCAATAGCCCACAATCGCTGTGAATGAAGTTTACAGTACTGTACTTCATTGTCAGATATTGCAGACAGGTGTTGCGTCTGGCATTTGTGATGCCTGTTTGTAGCATGCAGACTGGTGATTCCTGGATGGTGTCTCATGAAGCACCATCACGGAGGTGATTTTTGCAAGCACTCCTTTGGGCTCCATGATCATGTATTCGAGAGTATGCATGCATTGCATTCCCCCCATTGCCAACAGACACCCAGTTGGCGACGCGATCGCCCAAGTAAACATTCACAGACATGCAGGACCCTTCAGCCATAAAGGAGCCAGCCCAGCAACTCTGCTCCTGCAGCCGCCAGCTGCCAAAGGCTGTGATGTTTTCAAGTTCTTTCCGCTTTGAGAGAGAGAGTGGAGCGCAGTGAACATCTGCAATGTAAAGCCTTTGATCGAGGCCCCATCAGTGAGCTGAATTCAAGTGCACGATATCCAATATACATGCAGACTATTGGCACCATTTGGGTCAAAATAGATAAATCAAAAATTGTAGAGTCTGTATCTGGCTTTATGCACAGCACTTCGGACATGCCATCCTAATCTATGCGTCACAAATGCTAGCAATACTATCCTGGCAATTTCACCGTAGTCCTGGCCATGACATTCTCATCTACTGGGGCAATTCACAAAAAATGCTTTGTCAGGATCAATATTCGAAATGGAAACCATCCAAGAAAAAATCTGAGTGTACCCCAGATTGATAGCACTGGCTCGAACTGCCAGGCTGGGCTATTCGTGTATTTCAGACCGAAGAGCAAGAAAAGGGGAGTGAGTAGCAGAAAACACCAAAAGCTAGACATGCTTGATGATAAGACTTCCTCATCCAAACCTACGATTTAATCAAGCAGTAGAGCAGTGCTTGCACATTCCAATTCATTCAATGGCTATCAACCAGTTTGACCTCCACATGACAGGGCAATACAGCGAAGCTTCTCATCTCCCAGTCAATCCTCCTTCTTCTTTGTCAACTCAAACATCACCGCCGAGGAGCGGTAGATGTTGATCAGCCCCCAGTACAGCTCCTCCTCCAGCACCAGCTCCCCCTCGGCGCGCGCGATGTAGATGTCCTGGCACATGGTGACCAGGCGCTTGGTGGTGGGCAGGTCCTCGTACTGGATACGCATGCGCATGTTGCGGGAGGAGAAGCGCAGGAAGCGGCCGATGGCCAGCACCACGGTGATGTACAGCCCGATGATGCCGAAGGAGGACAGGGTCTGCCCGATCAGGCCGCCCTGCACCCGCTCCAAAACCACCACCACCCTGCAGGCGAGGGGATGATGGGAGTTTTACGGAACTCTGACATCACAGTTTTCCATGGTCCTCCACAGCAGACGATCGGAACTCAAGGGTTGCAGCTGTGATGGTGACACGTTCCCAACCCTCCCCTCATCAAGCCAAGCATACAAGAATGGTGCCTCACAGCATTGTTGGCTGGTTTGATCTCCAATGTGAACCTTAGACCTCCTTTTTCATATGTATCAGCAGTTTTGTACAAGGCAAGCTTTGGTCATGACTGGACACTGCAAATCCCGGCCTGCTGGTACCAGCCATCTAGGAAAACCCTAGGAAATCCTTCTTTGCAAGCGTCTCTGGCTTCCTAATTGCACCCTGCTTCGCCCACCATCTGGTGCTGGTGCTTCAATTGTTGGCTTGCAGCTGATTGGAAGCTCAGGAGATTACCTTGGTCCCGAATAGCCGGCAGAACAGCTGGCCCACCCTGGGTGGCTGCTGCTGTTGAAGGTCTTGCCCGCAGGATCTACAAGGCCACACTGGATGCTCCACCAAGACTCCCCATCCTGCACGACAGCTCACCCGGTTTGGCACAGCAAGCAATGCACACACGCTCTCAGCTCTTGCTCCTAGATGATCTTTCAGATGAGAAAACGAGCTCCCTGATCTTGAAGGGGAATAAGGCCCAAAAACCCGTCGTCGCTGGGCAAAGCGTTTGCCACCTCAATAGGAGTGTGTGGCAACTTTGTACTCACCCCTTCGCTCCTCCGTCCTCCCCTTTCAACCCATGTGTAGTATTGTCGACTGATACTTACTAGTATGCAAACCCCATGTACCTTCCCTCCAGAGTACCCTTCTCTGGGGAGACACTCACCTTTGAGACTGCCAAGGACGCATTGCAGGCAACTGCTGCGGTGGGGAAGGGGGCTCCTATGCCCATCTTCACGGTGCAGTCACTGCCCCGCAGCTGCCAGATGTAGGGGTACAGGGCAGCTGATCCGTGGGGGTTGGCAACCTCTGTGCCGTTCAGATATCGTTTTGACAAAAGCCTGGCACTCGTCCGCTTGCCCTGCAGCCATGAGGCGTACGAAGTAGATGGCTGTCGAAGGACGTCAACCTCTGAATTATTGTAGCACAAACCCCTAGGTTCCAGCTGCTCACTGTCAAATTGTTTCCAGAACATGGAATGAGCATGGCCCCATTTGCTCACCCAGGTGCCTACTTCAGGCTCATGCAGCCAAGTGTTGAGCACACAGGCTCATCACAAAGTTACAATCTTTTCCCCAACAAAGAGACTTCCATATCAATTCGTCCTTTGGCCACCAGCCTCCATGAATCCTTTTCCAAACAGCTTCAGGAACAGAGCCTCCTCCAAAGGCCAAGATTCCTACATTCCACCCTGTCTTATGGCGGAGGACAAGTCTTGGCAAATATCTATCATGAAGAATGCTTGCAATTAAAATACTTGCATGATTATGACAGTGTCTTCCCCCAGCCAGAGAATGCACCCCTCCCTTCACCCCCAAAAGTATTAGAGCCATACCTCGACCACGTGCATCAGCTGTTTGCGGGTATGGTGGGCCAGGGGGATGTCCTGGCTGCCCAAGCACTCCGGCCCGGCATGCGCGTTCTCCAGCGGGGCGTCCCTCAGCACGTGCCAGCCCATGGACAGGGTGGCGTTGTGATGACTCAGCATGTCGGCAATGGCACGACGGGCGGGAGGCGCCACCGTCCAAAGCTCGTCAGAATCCTGCACTTGACTTTTTCTGAGCTAGTGTTATGGCTTTTAATTTAAGACTTCACGGGAGTGCTGACAGTGTGCAGCAGATTTGTTAGGTTAGGGATGATACCTGTGGTGTGAATGTGCATTTTACAGTAATTCTGCAAGAACAGACCACAAGCTACAAATCTGGTGTAGGTTCAAACACCTTCACCGCCATCTCCCGTCTTGCTGCCTCCTTTTTGCTTTAAATTGTGATGAAGTGAGCCTTCTGTCTTCTATGGATGAGATGGTTTGCAATGCGCCTTCCGAAAGAAATATTCAATCCCACATCGCTCTGCGTTCACACACTGTCCCCGGCTTATCAGACAAAGCTGGATTGCAAACGGAGCCTGCATCGAGCGGCACACAAGCAAGCCAGGAGACGGACCTGCGCAGTGCACAGCAGCTTGGTCTGCGCGGCCGTGTACGTGTCCTTGACACCCTCTGGCAGCTCCTCGGTGGCGTTCACCCAGTTGCGACGGCTCCTGCGCTGTCCCGCGGAGAAGAGGGGGAAGCTGAGGGTGTCCAGGCTGTCCTGGGGGGCGGTCTGGCTGACGCTGAGGGTGGCGTTCATCTTGAAGGAGACCACGTTCGGCACCTGCGGGGAAAGGCCACACGCGTGGGACGAGGTGGACTCTTGGATGGCAGGCTCCAGGCACTGAGCAGTACTGAAGGTCCGTTTGAGTCAGTCAGAATGAGACTGAGGGTGAATTTTGACCGCAGTGCTGGGAAGGATGATGTTTTTGTCTGTTGATTGCCTGGATCCTGTTTCCAGAGCAGCGAACGGCAAACGCCTTCCCGCGAAGACTTCAGTTGGTAATATTAAATCCCCTATCTATTGGTAACGTTTTTTCCTCCATCCAGATGTCATCTTATGAACTCTGGGAGGGCCTGCGAAGCCAGTCAAGATCTAGCGATCTGTTGCGCTGATTATGGGTGCTGCCTTAAGGCGCAGCATATCTCAGAAGGATCGACTTGCCTGGTATGTGGGGTTGCCAGAGGAGAAGGCAATCAGGGGCACCCACAGTAGGACCAGCAGTCCAAAGAACAGCAACGTGCCCTGCAAGACCACAGCATTATTGGCACAACCTTAATCATACCAGTAGCCAGCTCTCAATGTCACACCTTCGTGATTCAGGTCGACAATTTTGCCAAATCCATGCTGTAGATCAAGGAGGAGATTTCTGCACCCTCTTCTTCACCAGGAGAGGTGTTCTGTCTGGCCTCATGCACCCAAATCTCAAGTCTAATATCTGTGAACACACCATTTGCAATGCAAGTGTCCTGTTGAATAGATAAAATAACTTGGAGACCTCCAGGTTTCATATCTTAGACATGCAATGTACGGCTTGCCTATGTGAGCCATTGCTAATTGTGCAGATGGGGCTTCAAGGAAAATGTCCTGGGCAAGAGGTTAGATCGTGAGGCACCTGAAAGAATTTGGCATAGCGCGGTTGGCGCTCCCCCAGGCTACGTGTCTCCCGCATCTGAAGTAAGAGAAATTGCGAGGGTTGGTTGTGAGCCACATGGGCAAGGGAAACAAAAAAATGAGAATGGCCCTACAGATGCATATGGTGGGATATCGAACCCAGGCCATCTGTGATTTCTCCAGGTCAATTGAGTGTTGCATTCAATGCTATTTGAATCTCCATTCCAAAGAAGCAGCGGTCATGGACAGGCTGTTTGCAATCCAGGTCGGCTCATCCGATAGTGAACAAGCCACCAATGAAGGTACAGATCTACCTTGCGGGAGACGGTGACCATGAACAGGCTGGTGTGGATGTCCTCCAGCTTGAGCCAGTCAAACAGGGTGAGCGTGGTGGCGGTGCAGCTCCAATCCAATAAAGCGCGCAGCTCGTACAGGAAGGGCACCGCCGCAAAGATGGAGTAGCCGATGAAGCCCAGCATGTTGACCTGGCGCATAAAGACGAATGCATGGCGGCCCTGCCCACCCCTGCGATTGTCGGGAGCAGGGTTCAGCTGCTTATCGTTTCTTGTTGGGAGAACAGAGCGATTTAACCAGAGTCTGGCTTGCAGTGCTTTGGACTGCATGGGTCCGCTTTCAGGGCACGCATGGACAATGTTCGCTCATTATGAGCTCCACAGGTTCAGCAAACATGCCATCTCTATGCAGCGGGTCTTGCGCACATCGTTTCAGAGGAGCCTTCCTGTACCTGCACTCTCCTCCCTCTGTCCACATTCGTATCCTCCCACAGGTCCAAAGCAAAATATTTAAACGCCTCTCTCACCCATCCATCCACACTTGCACCATTGTCTGCTGCGCAAGACTTGTAAGAGATCCTGTCTCCCCACTAGAAAGACCTGTGGCTTGAGTCTGTGGAATGGTGGCAAGCATGTTACCTGTAGGATGCAGGGGAGGGGTAGCCGCTTCGCAGCTGCAGCGCGCTGAAGGCGAAGGTGATGGACTTGAGCAGCAGGATGATGCGCAGGTGGGTCTTGGCGGTGCCACCGGTCGTCACGCTCCAGAACAGGGAGAGGCAGTACCAGTAGAACAGCACCATCTGGCACACCAGCAACAGTGCCTGCATATGCAAAAATATGTTTAAAGCCTCACCTCTATTGCATTCCCCGGCCTTTTAGCAAGCAGACCAAGACAGTGAATCTAACCATCCGTGCACGCGCTTTGGAAACCTTTCCTCACTGCCGTCTACAAGCTTCATTTTTTCCCAGGATGGCATTTGGCACCTGGATGGAGCCCAAATACCATACGTGATTCAAACATAATCTTAAAACAGCAATCCTCAATCAAAACATCACATTCCTGTATATGCCAAAAGTTCAAAATTCCCGGCTTGTATAGCGAGGGTGCACAGTTTTTTTTTTGAAAACCAATGCATCCATTGCGTGATTCAGGGAAGTGAGAGCGCCCGACCTTGCCAAGGTGCAGCCCCAGGGTGTAGAAGAGGCGGTCCAGCACCATGAAGAAGAATAGCAGCAGCAGGACGGCCAGAAAGTCCCCGGGGACCACCCGGTCGTCGCTGATGTCCTGGAGGGTGCGGGCACTGGTCACCACCACCTGCAAGGCCACACGTTTTATGTTCAGAATCAGTCTCAGGTGTGCTTTGTCACTCACTACTAGCAATTTGGGAAGTGACCAGAATGCTTAGATGCCATCACAGGCGACGGGCTGGCACAAAGCCTAGAGTTGTGTCGTGTTAGGAGGAATGGCGGATGGAGGTATCTCGTTAGGGCGTCACGCAGGGAAAGGGGTCTGTCAAGGAAAGGCTCTGTCAAGAGCTCTTCAGGAATGAATTAGCTCACTGGTACAAATGCAGATGGATCTGCATGGGGTCTTGAGATGTTGCTGAGCTAACATACATACTATCCATATGGGTGTATGTGCTGGGAGAGTGCCACACCTGGTAGAAGAAGACAACCCAGAGGAACACCAGCACATCAACCGACACGGTGGCGGCGTACCAGTCCTGCTCTGCCCGGCTGTGGCATTCCACATCCAGGATCTCCAGCCCAGTAAAGTCAGGCAGGATGAGAACAGCCTGCGGTGGTGGAAACATCTCACAGCAACATACCAAGACGGCAGTCTGCCTCATTGACTTGATGCTGTCGATTCAGGTTTGGGAATGATGGACACTTGACAAAGGGGGAAATCCAGGCGCAGGTGTGAATCCAAGGGTTGCCGACATCAAGACGCTTGGAATAGTGGAGGTTGTTTGTACCTTGCTTTTCAGTCTTTGCAAGCCCCTCTCTTTCCTATGGTATGGACGATTGCAATCCTCCCCACTTTCGGCTGGCCTGCAAGATGACATATCTGCGTTGCTGCTTCGTTTATTAATTCATTAAGCATTCCTTCGGACGAGGATGAGAGAGCCTTTGACACCGTTCCAAAACTCTGCCCTCACCTGGCGCATTCGCATGAGGAAAGTTCAGCTGCAATAGAGTACAGGCAGAGGACAGCAGGGAATGGCTGTCATGGAAATGAGCAGAAGAGAAAGGGAGAAAGAGACATACTGAGGTGCAGAAATGTACCTTGAAACATCTTGGTGGGAGGCCATTTGCTTGATGTCTGGCTCCCTTTGCGGTTTGGCTTGGGCAAAAGCCGACACCATTCTCCCAGATGGTTGGCTCATGTTCATCGAGAAATCTGCTGCACACTCATAATTCTGGGTTCTGGTAATGTTTCACTGCGAAAACAATGTAATACTGCGCTGTGCATCAACAGAAATCCACAGCAGCCACGCAATCCCTGATATGCTTATATAATTCCCATGAAGCTAAATCTGCCAAGGCTCCCCATCCCGAAGCATTGATGAATCCAACCATGAACACATGGCAAGCAGGTGCTTGGCCTTGTCCTTGTCGTTGTCGATGATGCGGGGGAAACCTGTCTTTCTGGCACATGAACGTGGTGTGACTATTTTTATAGCAGGAGAAACATCTCCCTCAAACATTGCAGGATGAAATTTTGGTAGGAGTCACAGTATGTGCTGACCTGACCCCACTCCAGTTTTGGCATCCTGACCGCTGTGCTCCACTTGCAGTGACCTCAAACTGTCCAGATCTGAGCCTAGATTCTTCCTGGAAGTGGAATACATGTCAAGCATCGGATATTCTGCGCAGCATACAAATTCCTGATGAAATGGACACATAATAATCTGGCAGGACTTCATAAAACCCAACCCCTTCCCCCAGGCTGCTATTTTGCATTGTTGAGAGCTGGATTTGAAGTAATATCTGTTGACGTGGAGCTCACAGCACTGCACAACGTGCAAGTGTCTTGCCCTAGACAGCTCTTGATTGTCCTGAAAAATTAATTTGACTCAGAGCCTCACCCAGAGGTTGTTGCTGCAGCTCTTTGGCTATCTGCAGGACTGCTTTCCCCAGCCACTGCTTCAGAGGGGATGTCAGTATGATGCTGCAGCCTTTCGGGCGTGCTTAAGGCGCGCTGCGGTGGCTGGATCTCCTGGGACGCCATATCGTTCGCCTGGCCCTCGTTCCGCCTCTCCAGCTCTTTTTGTGACCTATCTGGCTGGTCATTGCCGTCCATCCAATCCGGCGCCAGCCCGCCTTGTTGCAGCCGCAGCTGGTCTCGCCGGAATCGCTGCAGGGTCTGCGCCGCATGCTTGGCCGGTTTCAACGACCTGCATCAGGAAAACAATTCAGGCTTTGGGTGTCTACCTTGCCTGCTTTGTTTGCCGGATTTGTCTTCAACAAGCTCGTACCCTTCACAGTATAAGAATGCAGCTGTATCTTTCAGCTTTGTCAGCCTCACTTGATCTGGGTTTCATCCTCACCGAGTGCTTTGACTTGAGGGGAATACCAGCATAGAGTCATCCCAGAAATTCTGCTTTAAAGGAAGGCCAGATGGATGTTTGTAATTCTAACGATTAGCAGTTGCAAAATTTAAAGCCAAATTCAACTTACATGACTCGATCAATGTAGACAATGGGCCAAACATTTGCTTGGCGATTGTCTCATCTACAGCTGGTCGCATACCTTTCCACTGTACTAAGAGGCTGATGTAAGACCAGCAAAAATTAATCAGAGGAGGAGTAGGGCACCTTATGGGCCAGCCACTGATGGTCCAAAAGGGTGCCCTGTCACTGGGTGGAGGGGTGGGGAGGGGCACCACCTCCACCAGCGCACCATTGGCCTGCCCCTCCCGCAGGATCCTCTCCACGTGCAGCAACAGAGGGCCTATGCTGGCCAGGTCCACTTCGCCTCCTGTGCAGCAACAAAGAGTTCCGGGAGTTAGCCTAGTGAAAAGGTATTTCTTATAGAGAAGGCAACAAAACCATTCATGTGAGCCAGTCACCATGGTTAGAAACCCAAGGCAGTAACAAGCTGCTGCAATGCATCACAAGCTGTAGGGGGGCACAGGTAGGTGCCTCACCTTCTTTTGTAGAAAGCAGTTCTTGTGCATCATGATCCTTCCTGGCCTTCTCCTCGTTGCTACCTCCTGCCCTCTCCTCCTCAAGTTGCTCAGTCTTCTGAGGGCTGGAAGGATCAAGATTCAAGGTGCGGCCGGCACTGCCACTAGATATGTCAGAGGGCAGAGGCGGGGCCTTTTCCTGTGTGCTGTCGGTTAGTGGACTTCTCTTCTTGCCCCATTTTTCCTGCAGCCAGGAAGTAAACAAATCTTCAGCCCCTTTGCATCCTGAGGCCAACTCAAAAGAGTCTGCTGTTGAGGCTTCCGCATAACAAAATCCATGATGAACTATACAACCCCCTTCCAATCCCCACTGTTCCTGTGCACTGGACATCACACAAAGCCTGCACCCTAGAGACCACCATTATGTTTGATACTGCCTTGGATTAGGCTGTATTGAACCACAGACTTCGAAATGTGGTTCCAGCAATCCCAAACACATCAACATGCAAGCATGGGACAATGCAGGGCTAGTCATTGTGACTTGAAAAGTGTTTTAGAGGATCACCTGTTTTGATCTGATGTCCATCTGGCGGTAATGATCTATGATGCGTTGCAGGCTGCCTCCAATCCCCTCAGCCGTCACGCTATCACCTGGGATTGCTCACAATCTTACAAAACTTACAAGAATGTTCAAGTTCTTTCTGGGTCCAATTACCGTTTGCAGGTAATTGGGAACTGTATCTTTGACTTGTTGGCCTGAAAAGAGCCACGTTGCCATCTGCGGGATGAGGTGCAGAGACCAGTGCGCCGTCACGGATCTTTCCCCTGCCTGTGTAATAGGATATAATAAAATAAAATAAAAATAGAGGAGATGTGCAGCAGAGGACTCGAAGCAACCACCTTTTTCTTGTCTCCTGACAGTGTCTGTAAGGAGACAAGGAGGAGGCAAATGACAATATTGTTCAAGCTTGAATGCTGGCAAGAGAGCTGAGACATGTAGGTCAGAAATGTACCGTTTCTGACACCAAGGGTGACTTTGATGAAGTGGAGGGGACGCTCGGCGGTGGAGCAGACCCTCCGCAGGAAGTACCAGGTGGCAGTGAGTGCAGCAGTGGCCCCCCTCCACACCCTCCGGACAGCCACAGAAAATGCCTGCATACACGAGAATTTGTTGGGGCCTGTGCAAGAAAACAAAAATAGACAATGCTGTCATCAACAAAAATTCTCAAACAAGCTTCTTCAATATATCACCGAGATTTGCACTCTGGTGAGCACTACTTCAGCATTAGGCCAAGGATGAAGCCTGTCAAGACACAATAACACCACAATCTGCCAAAGCATCGTCAAACTGAGACAAGCTGGAATTTAGACTAGGCGCATGCTGCCTTTCCCCTGAAATCCCTGACCCTCAGCCATGTGTGCTTGGCGCACTCCTCCACCAACAGAAAATGTCTGCTTGCATGTCTTTCTCACCCAACCCAGAAAAGCCATTCATCCCGTGATCTGTCTGTTTCCCCTTGTCCCCTCCCCCTCTCCTTTCCAGCACAACCCTTCGGGATTTTCACCTGGCCTGTCGCATCACCGTTGTGTGTGCCTCTGCGTGGCGTGCCGGGCGGCGTGAACATGCCGCTGACCCTCCTGGATTTTGTGGGGGAGCGACCTCCCACTATGGTCTCACTTGCCTGCTGCAACGGATCCAAGGAGCTTCCAGATGCAGGCGTTGGCTTCTGCAATACCATTCACACCCTGTCTGACAGGCGTTGTTTGGGAGACATAGACAGAGATGCGGTGCTGGTGAGGAATGCATGCCCAACAAGAAATGAGAGTGAATCTGCCACCTGCGGCACCCTACACCAGTTAGCGCTGCAGGTGCAGAGACTGGAGAAATAGTACACACAATCCAACCTTCCTGGCAGCTACTTCTGGTCTCCTGTGTCCAAGCCTTTCTACGTTTTATGTACCTGACCATCCGCTGCAGTCCCATGATTGACGACCCTCAACCTCACTTTCCCCCATCCAAGTCACTGCTTTGCTCTAAGGAGCTGTTGCTTTCTGATTTTGAAGTGCAGCGCAAAGGCTGACCAGCAAGGATCAGATTCCCAGAGGAGAGGTCATGGGCAAGAGGGCCACCTGTCTCCTGGAGATGCGGTAGGTGTGCATGAGGGTGGCCAGGTAGACGCAGAAGATGGGGATGCCGCGCAGGGCGCTGCCGTGCAGGCCCACCAACTCAGCCTCCTGCCGCATCCTCCGGGTGACGAACGAGCAGTGCAGGCGGGTTGGCACTTGGTAGACGTACTGCGCTATCAGGATGCCCTCGCAGTACAGCAGCACAAGCTGCAGCCACACACACAGCGCGCTTTCATTCAATCGTAGATAGTTTGCCTCAATTCAGGACTACCTCCATTTCAATGCCCGGCATCTGAGAAACACCCTCTCTACTGATGGTACAGTGTAACAGGGTTCAATGAGTACATCACAAATCCCAAAGTCCCACCACAAGATGCAGAAGGGATATGGCAAGCATTGTGTGCAGGGTATGGTGCAGATGCTGTTTCTTTGCTACCAGGTCTTGACGGACCCCTGGCCCCTCATATATCAAGGTGGAGGAGGCTCTCCTTTTCACCTATACCATGCTCTCAGTTCAAATTTAATCATGAACTCAAGGCTCTGTGGATTGAACCATGGATAAAACCCGGCCTTCGGCACAGCCGCTCCTTCAGTTTTTTTGGAATGGCAAAGGATGATACTCAATGACCCACATGAATTGTCATCAAACATGGGCACTGTGGGAGGTCTGACCTGCCAGTACAGCCTGGCGGGCGGCTGGGCCAGCAGGGCGTAGCAGAACAGCAGGGCCTGCAGCACCAAAGCCAGCAGGCTGAAGTCAGTGATGAACAGCGCCACGAACAGGGCGTAGCAGACGACACTCTCCTCGTCGGGCCTGCGCAGCCTGGAGCTGAGCCGTTTCAGCCAGTCCAGGGGACTCGTTGTGTGAGCAGCCATATCCTCTGAATCGCAGCTGGCTTCCTGGAAACATGTACCAGGGGTAGTCAGGCAGACGAGATTGCCCTGAGAGTGCAGGCATGCAGACTTATCAAGGCTGGCAGCAGCACAAAGTACAGCTCAAATGGCTGGACTGTTCCCACTTCCGGCGCATGCTTCTGTATTGGCAGTGGCACTTCAAACATGCTTGCTGGGTAATTCTGCATTCACTGCCAGAATCTTGGCAAGGTGCTGAACGCAGTGCCCACGTGATTACCATGGCATCCGAAATACAGCCAATCCTGAACGCCTCTCACAACTTGTCGTGTGCAGGTGTCACATGCCAGCTGGGGGTATGAATGTCATGAAGATTCCTTCCTCAATGAATGACCCAAAGCGTACCTGCACTCGAGAGTCAATAAATCACATCATGGAACGGTTAGGGCATAATAGCAGAGGGTAGGGAGAAGGGGGAGGGGGGGAGAGAGCACCCCATTCCCTGAGCTTTGCAGGCCATGCATGCTGTCCAAGCGTTTCCTGCGCTTTGCAGGGGAATTGGCCGCAGCGCGCATGGGCCTCACGCCC
Source organism: Chloroidium sp. JM (assembly GCA_004335615.1). NCBI lineage: Eukaryota > Viridiplantae > Chlorophyta > Trebouxiophyceae > Watanabeales > Watanabeaceae > Chloroidium > Chloroidium sp. JM. The sequence goes on from QAXI01000417.1 coordinate 925,833, forward strand.
GGGATGGCACTCTGCAGCCGCTGGTCGGCGGTCTGCTGCACCTTGTCCTCAGGCTCCAGTTCCAGCTCCAGCAGCGCGTTGTTCACGCCGTAGGAGCCCCCGCTGTGGGAAATCCCTGCCTGCACAAGCATGCGTCACTGTCAAGGGGCATTTATTGTGGCACTCTTCCAGGCAAATCGCACGATGTAATACTATCCACAGTGACCTTGAGCCTGGCGACCCGCAGAGCCCTCTCCTGGCGCAGCCGAGAATGCTCCAGGGCGGCTTCAGCCTGGGCCTGCCTGTCCCTCTCCGCCTTCTGTGCGATTTCTATAGCTTCCACTGCCTGCTCCTCCACCACTATCCGCATAGCAGCCGCGTACGTCCTGCACATGTACAGGAAATTGATTGCATTCCTACGCTGGCTACAGGATACCCCATACCCAAATATGTCCTATTCAAAACAGGTTTGGGTGGCAGTCAGTGGGCGCGTGACTCCAGAATTGAGAAAGAACATTCTCCGATGCCATGACCGTGCGGTGTTTGCTGATGAAAGCTGCCGGGAGACAAAACATACTATGACTGCACCATCCAAAAGTGCTTGTGATGCCCTAAATACATAAGTTGCATGAAAAGAAGACCACATACCAGGACAGCAACACTCTGATGTCCATTGGTGGGCCCCAGTCACTTCGGAGAGGCAGAAAGCTTACGCAGCTTGACCACAGGATCCCATTTGTTCATGGTTGTTCATGGATGGATGTCTCAGTATCCTGCTTCCATATTGCTTATACTTGCTCAGCGGAGAAGTCTGTGATGATTGTGAAGGCTCACTCAGAGGCAAAGACCCTGGTCTGCAGGCGGGCAATGGCCCACAGCAACACATCCGCCACAGACCCCCTGGCAGTCAGTGAGAACGCAGCAGCACCAGCGCCCGAAATCTTGTACAGCCCCAGCACGTGGGCCAAGTTGCAGCCCTGCAAGATGTCCGCATGGGAGCTTTGAATTGGGGTATGGCAAGGGCATTGAACAGCGAGCAATGAATTGGATGAGGGCAAGCCTTAGTTGCATTACATTCGATATCCACGTAAGGAAAGCTCAGGGGATGACCGTCATATAATTCTGAAACACAAAACAACACCACCACAGATAACGACCAAGGCAGCATACTCGACAGGCTTGCGAGTGTCCCGGAGCTTAAAACTGGTCACTGCTGCCACTGGAAAAAAATCTGTGATCAAGGCAGAGCGAATTCAGCATTGTTGCATAGCAGCTGCTCCCAAGAGTTGAACCGAGGAGACTGAGAATTCATGCCATGCAATATGCCTCACATCACAGTACACACACCTGGATCTGCTTCTCGGCATTGTAGAGGCTTGTAGCAACACAAAACGATGCAAGCGAGTCGTGAAATCTGCACAGGAACTGGACCCCAATTCTGCCCAGGGGACCATTCTTTCCAGGACCAGTGCCAGGAAAAAGGGTCCCAACCTTGGTGAAGCTGGGCTGGTGGTGGTGTCCAAAAAGCGCGGGCCAGGGCGCCTGGTAGGCCAGCGTGAGCAGCATGACGGCAAAGTTGTAGGCGGGCAGCCAGCGGAAGAGCGCGTTGCCCTCGCGGCGCAGAACGTCCCGGCGGCGGAACAGCAGCAGGGCGATAGCCAGGTAGGCGGCGTGGATGACGTCGTTCTCAACAGTGCACAGGGCCACCACCGCTATCAGCACCACATCTGGATAGTGCCTGCCCGTGCAGTAGAATTGTCTCTTCGTTTGCGCTGCTCGGGACAAAAGTCCACTGCGACTTCCCTGGCCCCATCCCATGTGGCCCATTTCTCCAATCGAATGTGCAGTGAGGTGAAGATTCCTCTGGAGAATTGCCCTGCTATTGACTGATCGCGTTTTTCTCAATTTGGGATCTGCAGTGGCAGGACAGCATTTTTTGTCACACAACAAGCGCAGATATAGGCATCATACCAAATGGGAGTGAAGTGTCTTCACTGCACCTCCCTCTTGCTGAGAAGCGCCTGGTAGCGTCTCTTGTAAGTGGAATGGGAATAATATTTGCCCCTCTTCCCCCACCACACTTGGTGTCATAATTACAAGACTTATGACATTGCAAAAGCAATTGGGAGGTGCCAAACAGTGAGTGGAGAATTGACCTATAGAACAAGAAGCGCATCCAGTCCACCCAGCTCCAGTCCTTCTTGGCCGAATACCTCAGCGGCTTCCAAACCGACTGTCGACCCGGCCTAGCCTGGCCCTCACCCCCTCCAGCCAGCCCGTTGGCCATTTCTCCCCTCTCTGCCTGTCCAGTGGGGCTCAGTATTAGCCGCGTTTGTGGAGCAATTTTGCAACCATCGAATTCATGTGGTGAATTACAAGAGATTGTCTCTACAAAAGCAGAGGTTGACATGCTTGGTAGTCCCGTCCACATGATTACGGTGCCAGCTTTCTGCTAGGATTCTTGAGTGAAGGTTGAGTATCATCCAGGCCATTGCACTGGTACGCCTTTCTGAAACTGTCAGGGATGTTACATGAGGGGTTTCATGATGCCTATTTGTCCCCGTTTGTTTACCTGAGATTGGCTGTTGCCAAAGTCAAAGCTGCCAGATTGGCTGTATGAAGAACGGCTGCGCCGATCATAGAGGTCGCCGGGGGCTTGCTCCCACGTGTCAAAGTGGACCTGCAAAGGCACTCGTGGATTTTTGCCGTTCAACCCCAAGGATGCAATGCTTATTTGCACCCAGGCTCCAAATTTGCATGCAGCTCTGTATAACAAAACAGAAATGATGATCATGACTCTGAGAAAGAGGGTCTGCAACAGTGCAGGCATTGCACAAGCTTCTGCTACCTCAAGGGTGCACACCTGGATGGCGGTGAATCCATAAGCAAAGAACAAGGCCCACAGGGCAGGCAAGCTGACGTCTCCCAGTCCCAGCCAATCCTGCACCACAAGTGCTTGATTCCCTCACCTTCCACAAAAGCAAAGACGGTACTTTTGCCGCAACTGTGCGAGCTTCATTGATCTTCGTATCATGCCTCATAAGATTGTCAGAAACAACTCCACCTGTAAGATTCTCATCAGGTCACACAACAACCAAAATGTTCTCAACTTTGCAGAAGATTCATTAACCTGCTGAAGCAGGACGTTTGGCACTGCAGACATGACAATCCCGCCTGGTGGCATGATTTGAAAGTGGGCAGGCTCACATGCAGGGACTCCTGTGGGACTAGGTGATGTTTGTGGTGGTGGTGGTGCCTCCACAACCCTGCATGCACCCGCTGAGTTGCTATGGACAGCTCTGAATTGCAAATTCTTGGAGCCAGTGGCTTGAGGTAGGAAGGAGTATATATAGATTGTCATTTGCAGCTTCTTGTCAAAGGACAATGCTATGATGTGAAGCATCATCGTTCCTCTCGAGAGTAAGCGATCCGCGTCCACAAGCACTCAGCTTGTTGACTCTAAAGAACGCATCTTGAGCCTTGAGCAGAGCATGTCAATAAGTGCTTGGCAATCCCAAATCCAATGCTGGGCCTGAAATCTGCGGGCACCTACAAGATTACAGGACTGCAGCTGTCCTGGGACTGGAGTTTTCCTTTCCGGCAGATCTGCCACTAACATCTTTACATTCTGACGTCCTTGGACTACAGCAATGCAACGAGTGCCCAAATGTGGGAATGTCTGGGTTCAAACCCCCTCCCAATCCCATCGCCAACCTGCTCAAGCTTTTTGCATCTAATTAGACCGTATGGCTAGACAAATAAGCCTTCTCACTACTTTTTCCTCCTGGCTCAATCAGACAGATAAGGAGGGATGTCTTGATATAAGCAGCTCAGCTTTCCATGCAGTCTGGCTATCCCAATATTACACATGCTCAGAGTCAGCCTCCCTGTGCCCTTGCCCCCTCTCTCGCC
>QAXI01000417.1:940206-984542 GCA_004335615.1 Chloroidium sp. JM
AAATGATCCCTATTCATCTTTGCCTCACTCATGCAGAGGTGGAAAGACAAGAAGAGGGTAGGGTACCTGTGGGACGAGGATTGCATTGCTGGACGCAGAGGAGAGGCGGAAGATGCCGACCCAGCGGGCCGCCACATCCAGATCTGGCCATCGCAGGGCGTCAATCTGCCAGAGGTAGATGCACAGCACATGCAGGCCTGCAACATTGGGCAACAGCTGCTGTATTGAAAGAAACCCGAGAGAAGATCCTCACTTCAGAAGCCTCAAATTCCCCAATAATTCACAGATACCTTGTCCTTTGCTTCGTATTCTTGGAGTGTAGTGGCATGGATGCGGGAGCAACATTGAGCCGCCGTCATCAACAATGCCATGTTACGCAAGGGCCCTCAAAAGCATACCTGCAGGTGATACTTCAAATGCTGTTCCAACCAACTGCCAATGCCTTATGCAACTCTCTGTTTGTTTTGAGCATTTCAGAAGCTAGCAGGCACAATTTCGAAGTCTGGTCCACTTGGGTACAGGCATCATTCTGGATTTATTCTGTCCCCCCTTCCCAGCACTACAACCTATGTTGACCAAATTCGCGTCGTTGAAAGAGGAGGGACAAAGAAGAATCTGGCCTGTGTACATCTGCAGAGCCCCCAGGGCCGGGGCGGAGTTGCTTTCGGCGGGGCGACACCGCGCCCAGCGCCACACGCGGGTCAGGAAGACCACCAGGTACACCACCGCCGCCAGGGTGGGCCACATCAGGCACGCCGGCAGCAGCGCCACCGCCACTATCACCCCCGCGGAGCTGTACCCTGCAAGTCGTGAAGGTAGGATCCCCCGTTGGCATGTCTAGGTTTAGGAACTGGCCACTTGTCACCAATTCGAATGCAGAACCTGCCATGGGTTCTCATTCATACAGAGCTCAAGTCCAATTGACAGATTGGAATTGAAGAGCCACCGCTCCTGGTCGTGCCCGCAGACATCACCTAAAAGTCATGAAGGTGACTTTTGGATCAAACACCCACTCAGACTCCCCATGAAATTTGCTGGGGTGAATACAATGCAATGCTATGCTGTTCCTTCCCATCAATGGAAGAGATGAGTACCCTCCGCCCACTCCAGCAGCTTGCTGGGCTCCCCCTCGTCTGATCCAAGTCGTTCAAATGTGAAGTTGGCCTCGCGCTGGGGCACCTCCTGGCGAGCGCGCCTCCTGGCCGCCGCCACCTCTGCCGACGCCACCGCCAGGACCAGGACAGGGGGGACCACGTCCTGCAATTACCTGACACCTCTCAGCATCCGTGCTGTTCCAACGCTTGCATCCCTTCCTCCTCATGCGTTCTTGGGTGGAACGTCCTCCTCCTCACAGATGGCCGTCCTCCGACACCCCTCTAGGGTTCACTCTCCCAAGTCACAAAGTCCTGCCAGGCCGAGGTGACCTTGGTCACAATGCAAGTGGCAGACGTTCTTTTGGGTGCGTCTATCACAGGATGCCGGCTTGAGTTGGTCCGTGTTGCCCGTGAGAATGCATGCTTTGGGGATCACCAATATGATGCCGAGTGCATTGGGAGCCCTGGCCAGCCCGATGAGCGCCAGGATCTCGTGACTCAGCCCGCCTCCTGCCCATGCGGGCTTCCCCACGGCAAACGCCAGCTGGACCCCACAGCGCGCCACGGAGAGCACGGCGGAGTAGGCCGCGACAGAGCCCCACAGCCCCGCGGCGCGCTTGCTGACGGAGGTGGATCCCAGGTTCTGTGATCCCCACACGAAGAAGGCGAGGAGAAAGACCGCTCCTGCCAGGCACAGGGCGAGTTGGGCAGAGTTCAAGGAATGGCAGGAGAAAAATTGTTACGGTAAGCATATATCAGTTTGTACAGGCGACAGAGCGAATTCGACATGTAACAGACATGTAACAGACGAGTGAGAATATCTTCAAATGCAAAATTTATTTGCTTGTAGCTGACAAGCATGCTAACATCTCATTCTATATTCTGGGCATCATCTAGGAATTGATGACTCTGATACCTGTGAGGCTCCTGTTGGCATATGCTGCAATCAGCAATGTTATTGCTGCCGTGAAAGCATAGCTACGCGAGGGCTCAGGGGTGTGCAACGCATGAGCGTCAGAGTGCCAATCCTCGTCCTGGGTTTCTTCGATCTCTTCCATTCCTTTAGATTGCAATTGATGCAAAGGGCAGACTCACTGCATCGGAACTTTTAACAATTAATTGCTTGACGCTCCACAAAAGTTGATGACGGTCTTTCATGTGTACCTTCGGCATTCAATGCAAGCGTGTGGTTTTTGCAAAGCTCTCTGAGATAGCTGAATTTTCAACTTTTCAAGTGAGCCCTAGGCCTAAATGTAAGAACCCTGCTTCATCCGATCAGGGTGAGCGATTGTATACTCTCGGCTGAGCGGGCTTGCGCATTTGTAAATTGCAATTGCATCCTCCAACTACGCAGGCATCTTTCATCGGGAGGATAAGTCTCCGATTTCCACTTTCTCTAGGGTCGTATCTGCGGAAGCGAGCTTTTCAGTCGAGACAGGTGCATTCTCAATGACACATCGAACGTCTCTGTAACATTCACATGGAACTACTCTGGAGAAAAGGAATGGGTCGAGGGTGGAGCTCAGAGATTCCTACAAGAATGGCTGTTTGCTGAACAAGAAATTGAATTGCTCATGGAGGGTGCGGTTGAGACTCACTGCTACAGTGTATCTGAGCGATATCACCGCATATATAACAAAAACAACGGCAGTCGGTAAAGGCGGTTAGATGCCGAGAATAAACCTCACGAATCAACATATTGAGCGGTCACTTAATCAGTTAATATTCAGGCGATTCAGACGGCTATCCTTGCAACCCCTCAGCCAGTTTGCTTGCTTGAGATGTGATGTGACTCTTGACAGCAGGGTGTCTGTTTGGAGCTGAGCGCGAGCGACAGAATAAGGGGTCATGCCTTCAGGCAGGCCTCCTCTGCCCAGGTGAGCGCAAGCAGTAGCCTCCCAGAGAGACCTGATTCAAAGCCATGGATCGAAGGTCATGCATGTCTCAGGAGAGCATCGTTTTGTGCACCGGAGCAGCGTGTCTGACATTGGGAAGGGGATGCAACTGCACAGTTCCCAAAGCTCTACTGCTGCTCTGTCCGCTCTTGAAATCGAGGTTTGGATGCCAGAGCTGCCAGCACGCCCAGCTCAGGATTGAGCACGATATCGCCGCCTTCCAAGCATGCGGGCAGGGGCGAGCAGCAGAGGCATGAGCAGCGACTGGAGATCAACATATTCGATGCCCCCGCTGACCTCATCTGCCCCATCTCGCATGAGCTGTACTCAGATCCAGTGCTCAACTCGGCAGGCCAGGTTGGTGCTCCGCCCCTCACTTCTGGGATTGTTTTTCTGAAGTCATGAGGTCATCCTGGATCGGAGAAGCTGCCGATGCTCCACCCACTCAAGCCGCGCTTGCAAGTCCCCCAGCCGTTTCACACCCACCTATTGGGAGCGGTGCCCGTTTCCATGGGCATGTCCCTATCGTTGCTCAATCGCGGGATGCCTCGGCAACTGATTGCAACAGATGTTTTGCCTGAGACCAAAAATAGCGGCCATGAGTCTCAGCATCGTTGTTGTGAGGCCCAGGAGGGCGGCCCCTGCACAATTCAGCTGGGAGCTGCAAGCTTGTGATTGCAGCGGTGCACAATCCAAAAGTACCACACGTGACCACCAAGCTGCGCAGGTGTATGAGAGGTCCAGCATCGAACAGCACCTGGGGCGGCACAACACAGATCCCATCACCGGCACCAGGCTCACCTCCAAAGTGCTCACGCCCGTCTACTTCCTCAAGTCTCGTGCCGCGGAATTCCGGGAAGCGGCTGCAAGGTGAGATGACATGGCTGCCCCTCAGGCCTTCAAGGATGGATTCGTAGACTGCGTGTCCTCGTTGATCCTGCTCAGTGGTTGTACCCTTGAGGTGTGTGTGTGTGGTCGGAAGGGGCATTGGGGTGGGACCCCCAGGGAGAGAGACTGAACGGTGTAAGGATGGGAGGAACGTATTTCGAAAATCTGAAAATTATGGATTCTCTTTGCCTAATTTGTTTTCTCCTTCTTCAGACCCTATCTCCATACAAATACAGCATGGCCCGCACAATGTGTCACTGCTACGAGACACAAAACACAAGGCCTCAGCACAGACAGCAGACCTGGAACCTCACTTGTGGCCTGTCACTGCAACAGGAGCAGCGTGGACCGGGCGACGGCGGTGGGGGAGAGGGACGCCATCCGCTACGTGCGGCGGGCCGTGGAGCTGTGCGACTCCCTCACGGCCCCTGTGCCGGGGCTCTCGCAGGAGTGCCTGGAGTACGTCAAGGCCCACCCGTCCAACGTGTACGACATGCCGGCCCTGCACCTGTTCGCCAAGGGGCTGCAGGAATCGGGGCAGCGGGACAAGGCGGCTGCCGTCTACTTCACGCTACTGCAGGTGAGATCTGCTCTTGTTCATCACGTCAGATTATTTGGCAATTATATCTAGCAGCCCTGTCATTGCGCTGGTTTACAGACTTGCCAAGTGTTAGCGTCCTGTTTGCACTGCCCTGTCTACTATCTGAACAAAGTTCTCGCAGACGCAGGAATTCAGGTTTGTGTCTGGAGAGATCCACTAGATTAGCTGTAAACTGCAAAGGCCACTTCTGCAAACTTTTTGGCGATATCCCTGGCGAGTTGACCAGCATCCTTGTATGATAAATGATTATGGCGGTGTGTCATTGATTTACAGGTCTCAAATGTCTCAATGCGTGCAGGCTGGTGCCGACAAGGCGCAGCAAGCAGGACTGCTGAGGCAGTGTCTGGCGTGCTGGAATCTGGGAGCGGCTGGGGGTGAGACGGCACAGGAAAGCACGCGGCAGGACACGGTGGAGATGCTGGTGGCCTTTGTGGACCAGAGCGACGGCCCCACTGCTGCACAGATAGTCGACATTGCCCAGGTATCCCCTCTTGACTCTCGAACGATAAGTTGAATTGCATATGCTAAACTTATCAGTCGTCTTGGAGAAGATAGGGGAACCTGGACTTCATCTTCGGATGACCAAGGTCTCAATTCTACCAACAAAGCTCCATCTCAAGACTTGGGACCCAATCAAAGGCATTGTCGCAACATAGTGGGCAGGAATGGAAGTGTTTTTAACAGTGGAAGTACTGTTTGAACAGCTGGAGGACATGCCCCACTGTCCTACTAATACTCACTCTGCGCACGCATGACAGAATGACCACACTTAGTTGCCACTGTCAGTTGCAGGAAGCTAACTTGGATCACAACTTCATCACCACCTTTTGCGAATTCCTGCTGTTCCGGCCGGGGGCGCACGGCGAGACCATGCTCACCCCCACCCAGTGGAGGAACGAGAAGCAGATGGTCGTCAAGTACGTGCAGGTCTCGTGTACCCACATAGCCAAGCAGCAGGCCGTGGCAGACAGCAGGATGCTGCAGGTATCCAGCCCTGCTCTGCTCCTTCAGCATTGGCTGGTGTTCATGTATCGCAATTGCTGTTTAGATTGCCGAACGGTGTAGGCTGCTCCAGACTAGACGCCCATTTTTTGCTTCTCTCCAATCCATCAGGAAATCGCCTTTGACCACAAACAGTCTGCTGGATAAATGCCCCATCATTGGATCCGTGCCCGCCCCGCCCAAAGCAGAGAGATGGATGCCACATTTAGTACCCTCACACGTTGCCCAGTGAGTTTGGAATGCAAGACTGCTGCAGTGAGTGCCGCATCAGGCATATTATTTCTGATTCCATGGACGTCAGCTTTCCATGCAGCAAAGAACCTCAAGAATGTGTCGGGAAAGAGTCTTTTAGAACTGTTTGCATTTTGGTTCAGGTACAGGAAGAAGCCAGGCGTATACAGCAGAGTGCGCCAGAGCGGCAAGAGGGCACCTCTGCAAAATCAAATAGCGCCACCTCAAATAAAGCCAGACTTGGGGCCTCGGTCTGCTTAATTGCCAGCTCTCTGCTGCAACCTGAGCACACCGCCCTGCGTGTCTTCCGCGCCGCCTCCGTGGTTGCGCTAGCCCACTTCTCGCGCTGACGGGTGGAAGGCTAAATGCCCATTTCAACAAAAGTTCAGTGCGGCAGGCAGTTGCATCAAGTTCTAGCATTACATCTTCCTGCCCTTGCAAGCATTACCCCTCTCTCTAGCTGTGATACTAAAGCCACCAAGCAGTGTTGAGGTGTAGGTGAACTTTTACAAAGGTCTCCTCCTTTTATCTCTTGCACACAGTTTGCAGTGATTGAACATGCCATCAGGCCGAAGCCCAGCTTGGGCATGCATTCCTGTTTTGTTCATGTAGGAGATGCAAATTATACAGTGGGACTGGGTGCGTGTTTGTGAGGACTCACATCCACGTCCTGCTTCCTTTTAACAGATTACTGCTTGTACTGATGTCAGTTTTGCTGTGGGAAAGGAGACTAGATACGTTTATATGTGACAGCTTCGATGCGGTTACCAAGAATCAACTAGGCATAGGTGTACACTCAGATGATGCTGCGCAAATCAACATGTAAGTTCATCTACATCTGAGGTATGAAGTTATGGCAGGATTTGGGTGACATGGCCCAACAGTGTGGACAGATATACAGGCAGTCTTGGGTAGACAGCGGTATCATTGTATGTCCAAGGGAATTCTGAAGCTCAGCACTCACGAACAACGTTCATGAAACATGCCATTGGCTCTTGAGAGGGACTCCATCTCTCTTCAGTCTTCAGCCTACTTCAACTTTCTGCTCGGGTTCAGGGTTCATTTCCTCTGGCTTGACTAAGTGACTGAAATCCAACTTCACCTCTGCAGGAAGAAAAGGCGTACGTACGCCAACGCAGATAAGCTGACATCATTGCAAAAGCTTCTGCCATACGGGCTTGAGGCAATTCAACTCCCCAGCGAAGTGCTTTCGAGATTTGAAGGTAGCACCAGAATATCCCGAGGAGTGGATTCTTCAACAGCCCACTTACTTGCGGCCTTTTCAGCGCCGCATCATGGCAGGTGGGTCGTATTGACATCGGAGTTTAACAGCCCTGCAGCATCCTCGCTTCCAGAACTGATTTCCGGCCTGTAATCTGCAGTTGCTTGCTTCTCCATATCCTGGATGCTGCTTGCTATATCTCTTGAAGTCCATTTTGTTCGAGGATAGATCTGAGGGTGCTGAAGGCTTCCAACGAAACAATCACGGTGCAGGCCGGCCAGCCCCGGCCAAACCATGGGAGAGAAAGGGTGCATCACAGACAGGGGGCAGCCTTGCCACACCTTTGGGGCCTAGCACAGCCAATGATGGAGCAGCCAAGCCCTGGGAACAAAGCACAGGTGGTTTGCCGTGCTGCAGACTGAGGCTCCGTGCCAGGGTTGCAGGGTCTGCTTGCCCAAATATGTGGCTTTGGATCCCCAGTGCTGGTTCACCTTCTGCTAGCAAACCAACCTCAGGGGCTCTGTGAATTTCTACAATCCATTTATGATGTTACTTGCTCCCCAGTCTCTGTTTCTGCATTTCTCGTGCTTTCAGCAAAATCAATCTAGCAGCCGTTGCGCAAGTGCAGGGCCTGTGCAGATGTCGTGAGAACCTTGCACATCTGCATACAGGAACAACAACTTCAGTTGGGCCTGAGACGGTGACCACAGTGGCCAGGACAAGGCCGTGGGACAACACAGCAAGCACCAGCTATGGCGGCGGAGCAGGCTACGGCTCCTACGGCACAGGGAGCTCGTATGGCTCTGGGGGAGCATATGGAAACAGCTATGGAGGCTATGGATCAGGTCAATCTTCTCTTCACCACACCTGGGAGAAGTGTTGCCAGCCAGGGCAGGTGTCGTTAAGTGGTTTTACTGTCACTTGCTGATGAAAAAGCAGTCCAGAATTCCTGGTGCAGGTACTGTCTCTTGGACACTTGAGGGGTTGGGGCAAGCCCTTTGATGAGAATTTGCTGAATGAATCAGAGAGGGCGTGTAGCCCCACATAACTAATGCTCGGTGGATCTGAAAGAATATCCCGAGATGGGGGATTTGAACAGCAGGCGGATACGGCAGCAGCGCTTATGGAGCTGGCAGCATGTATGGGCGATCGGCCTATGGGGGTGGCGGGTATGGCTCCTATGGTGGGGGTTACGGCTCACCCATGACGCAGTTTGGCATGGGCGGCGGCAGCTACGGCATGGGGGGCATGGGCAGCTACGGAGGGATGGGGGGAGGCTACGGCGGCTATGGAGGGGGTTACGGCGCCGTCGGAGGCTATGGGCCGGGAGGGTATGGCCAAGGTTCGCTTTTCCTGGATGCTTTGACAACCCAATGAATTCGCTCTTATGTATAGCATCATGCCTCCAATTGATTTGGAGACTGAATGCATCAATGGAAAGCTGGGCAGACAAGCCGACTGTCAAGCAATATGTTCTCCCAAGCGTGATGGCTGTCATCAACCGTCAGTCAATCATTTACATTCTTCAAATGAAACTGAGGGTGCCAAAATCAAAGCGTCGCAGAGCCTCCTGAGCATATCATTATCACATGAACTATTTCAGGGGGCATGCGTAGCAAAGCATTTTGCAGCTCACTGAAGTCATCAGTCCATGCAGGGGGGCGACTAGGGCCAGAGGGAGCTCCACCTGCGCCGCCGACGGCTTGGCAGCACATGCTGCACGCCATTGGGGGAGTGGTGCACTTTTTTGGTCGCATCTCCTTTCTGGTGGATGAAAATGCACATGCCTTCCACTTTTTCATCTCAGCCCTGCTGCAGCTTCTAGACAGGTGATGCTCTTTTTGCTTTCCCATTCTACATGCTCTTCTCAGTATGTGCCGGTGGCTTGAGGAGTAGTGAAGGGGTTTTGACGCTCTGCTTGAAATGCAAACAGATCAAGGGCAAAATCGTGTTGTTTGCATTGAGGCTGCTCAGTCAGAGAGTTACTTCAGAGCGCCTTTTTCTGACAAGGAGTCATGCTCATTTGCAGTAGCTGATAGCCATAGCTGATAGCTATCTTGGTTCACAGGGGAGGGTCTCTATATGGCGAGATGGCAAGATTTGTGCTGCGACTGCTGGGCGTAAGGAGCAAGTCCAAGGAGGTGGCAGTGCAGCCCCAAGGACCACCGGGCAGCCAAGGACCCCCAGGTCATCCCTGTCACTGACTTCTCTAGAGCTGCACATGTTTTCCAGACGAGGGCAATGTGCGCTGAACACCTTTTGCCATGTCTGTTGAGGGTTGACAGCTACTGGCATTGTTCTCTCAGATGCAAGTAGCTTCCATTTATCCAGTGGAACTTAGCACCGACATGGATGTACTCAACCTTGTCCACTTTATGTCTGAAGCAGATATGTCTTCACAAGTAGGGGTTGATGTGGAGATCAGCTGCCATCATCTGGGCTTTGAGTCTTGGATGAATATCTGGGGCTGGAGGTATTTCTGACATGCGATGCAATCCCTGTGGAATTTTGCCCAAATTGACTGATGGCGCGCAGGGATGGCAGGTCCAAGCAGGCGGCAACCACTGCCAGGCCTTCCAGGGATGCCCTCACCACCGCAAGCAGGGGGTGGCAGCAATTTTGATAGCGCATGGACCTCCTAGGCTGAGCAGCTGCTCTTCTTGTACCATTTTGTATGCACACTGATGGAATGTGAAACACTTGACAAATGTCATGGGTTTGTTTTGTGGAATATTGTGAGCGAGCGAGCATAATCTGCTGTATTTAGAGCTTGACGCCTGCCTGAGTGCAAGTCTTGACCGTAGAGAGGACATCGTGTAGAAGAGGGTTCAGGGTTGCTTGAGATAGGCAGCCACTCAGTCATGTAGGTAACAACTGATGTAAAGAAATTGTTGCTTCGGATGTCGTCAGTTTTGCGAGGACATCAACGACTCAGGCAAAGCTGGCAATCGCTCATCAAAGGTCTCTTAACTCTACACACTCACAAAAATGGTGGATGTAAAATGCATCATGGTCATCGGCATCATCATGCCCCAGGAGATGCTGCAGCATGGCAGTCTCTGGGGCTCTATCTTCCGGCCTCGTGCTTGGCCTTGATGGCCTCTGCCTTGGCCAGCTTGGCCCCATAGATGGCGTCCAGCTCCCTGGTCCTCACCTCCAGGGGAACGTCAGTCACTGCATGCTCATGCTTCTTGTCTCCCCTGCAGCAGCAGTTCCGCCCTCAGCAAATGTGTCATTAAGCTAAAACATCGGTCCTGAGATCCTGACGGTGGTGATGTGTCACCTTGAGCACATGTGAATTTGCTGCCACACTGCAATATATAGGCTTGGACAGTCCTGTCTCCGCAGAACTTGGCTTGTGATAGCGATGAGGTCCATGCCACCTTCAATGCAAACCTTATTCCGGCTCATAGCTGAAAGGGGTAACCCAGAGCATGGAGCATTCCCCTACACTCCTGCAGAGATCCATGGCTTGTTGGGAAAAAGCTCCCACCTGAGCCTGCCGGCGCGTCCCTTAACGGTGGACACCACCTGGTCCGACTTGAAGCTGAGGAGCAGGGTGGGCTTGCCGACCTCCTTCCCACTCACCTTCCCGCTGATGCCAATCTGCAGACACCAGAATCTGACTGCCGAGGGCTCCTTGGGTCCCCACCTCAGGAGGGATGGTAGTATTGGTTAATTGAATGATTCTGGCAACATCCTGATTTCTCATGGGAAGCCGTATGTCATGACAGAATGACATGTCATTGCATTCCTGGGGCAATCGAGCGGGCAGAGAGCTCAGGTCACAAGTGCATGCATACACTGGAGAAGCTTTTGACATCAGAGTGCATAGAGATTTGCATGCACCAACAACAATCGAAAATACAGATTATATGGGTCAGGAGGATGCCCAATGACGGAGGAAAAGGGTGGAGGGTACATTGAAGGGCTTGTACTCGTAGTTGAGCCCCGCCAGCTGCCTGTCGTGCGCGTAGCTGGCCTTGAGGATGCCGGCCCGAAATTTGTGGGACACGGACACGCCCTTGTTGCCGGTCTTCCAGTCCACCGCAGGCGCCAGGGAGAACCCGCGGTGCTGCAGGGTGGCCACCGTGTTGAGCTGCTGCGTGCGGTTGTTCAGCCTGCAGACCAACCCCCATGTGAATGCTAGCATGTGGGTACATGTAAGATTCTTATTGCTTTTAGTGATGAGTGCACACCAATTTCTATAATGCCAGGGAACCCAGGTCTGCCGCAGATGGTGGTTTTACCTGCTTTGAAGAATTCTACAGTTTATTTCTGCAGAGCGGGCACGGGAGGGTGAAATCCACCCCCCCCCGCATGCAGGCACTCAGGAATGCCATGCATAGTATCAGGAAGAACATGACCCTGCCTGAGAAGAGGAGGGGTGGAGGGGCGAGGGGGAACATGCTCACGTGTTCTGCAGCTTGAGGTTGGCGTGCGGCTGAGCTGTGATCTGGAAGATCTGCGCGTTCATGCGCTCGCTCCAGAATGCCCCCAGCTCTAGGAACCTCTTCTGGCTGTAATTCCACTTGCTCTTCACGTTGCCGGTCAGCTTCTTCACGGGACCCAGCTCCAGACCCAGGGTGGCCGTCAGGGGACCTGCACGCCAAAATCAATTGCAGATCAGATGGAGGTGTCACATTCACAAGCGTCACGCTGCAAGGTCTTCCTGGGGAACTTTGGGGCGAGTTGGGGGGGAGGGAGGATTTAAGAATTATCAGCTTTCGTGGCCACAACACTGTTGCCCAGACGCCAATCAAGGGGCTTATGACCTGGAGAAGTACTGGTTCTTGAGGGGAGGGAGAGCTTCTTCTGCGTTGAGAGATCCAAGCCTGTGGAAGGAAAAAGTGCCGCAGGAGGTTAAGGACGTGGAGGGCAGGGTCCTCACCGACTGGCTTCTGGATGGAGACGACGCATCCGTTGAAGCCCCTGAGGTTCTGAATGGTGGTCTCTGTGGCCTTGAGGCTAATCTTGGCGTCCCGCGTCCTGGTCTCGAACAGCACACTGCCGTAGGAGCCAACGATGGTAGGCCCGGCATGTACCTGGCAGAATTAATGCAACATAATCAGAGATAATTTCCCCCAATGATTGGCACTCTTGACAGTGTATCTTGCTGGTGCGTCCCCCAGCCAATAAGCCCACAGCAATTGAAGGCCCACTTCTTGCTTCTCACCAAAGGATGTCCTGAACAGATTTTTGCACAATGCAACGTCGGAGACCTATCCCAACGGCCACTTGGGGATGTGTCAACCGAGGATTGACGAAGAGGGAGGTACATCGCGATTGATCAAATGGATGTCGGACAAAGGACTCACCCCGCTTTTGACCTTCTTGAACTGCTTTTGCGGTTCCTGACCATCCGAGCTGGGGTACTCTCCGGTGTACTTGATTGATAGTGCACCAAACACCTCGGTCGTTGCTGTGGATGACATATTCTCTCTTCTATCGGTGCAGCCAATGATCGAGATGCAATATACACTGCACTTGAGAGAAGATTGCTGCAAAACCTACAAGGCAATCTTCGAATCGACTGCGCCCCAATCGAATGCACAAGTTTGTACAAGAGGAACGTCATGGAACAATATAGCACTCAAGCTTTGATTTCATTGGCAACAGGGAATCGCCTCCCTCAACCTTGACACACCATCGAGTGCGGCATGTGGGCCTTTCCATTCATAATCCTTGGTAAGATATCTCCTGGCTCACCTTCCTGACAGATTATCATATTTAGACAATCATGAGATCATCGTGCACAGAAGATCCTCTCCTGCCTACAGAATATAACAAAATTGGCCTCAAACAACAGTTCCCTGGTGCTCTCAGTCCTCAAATTCCACAAACACACGCACCCAAATGTGTGCCATGAGCCACTACGACATGATGCAGGTGCACTGGGTTCCCAAGTTGCAGCACTCCCAGATGAGCCAGTGTGCCTGGTGCAGCTCTCTGATCTGCATCTCAGTGAGTTTAACGCAAGCCAAAATGCCAGATTTGGAGATAGGCTGGCAGATTTAAGGTACCACCTCCACGCTGAAGCTACGTTGGGAGCAATTTGTGCTGGCAGTATCGGCTCATGACTGTCGTCCAGAATTTGCTAATTGCAGTCACTCACAGCGTGTTTGGAAATGCTGGGATTGCTGAGTCTGAAGCAACTTGTTCTGTACAGCTTTGAATTTGGCATTCAAAAGCAGCAGTAGCAGCCCTGCACTTTGGTGCAACGTTTTAATTCAACTGCAGACCTTATGTATCTTTGTATCTGTATGCCAGATAGAACGCATAGTACAGGAGAATTGTTGCTTTGAGGTATGCCCCTTCACAACCCGACTCCTGCAATCATGTTGCATGCAGGTTACTCTCCAAAACAGTGCTGAAGGCAGTGAAGCCCAGCGCTGTCCTCCTGACCGGAGACCTGGTGGATGGCAAGGACAGGTTTGGGGGTGGCAGGCAGAGCGAAGTTGAGTGGCAGGTAGGAATCTCTCTCCCTCCCACAACCCCTTGAAATACTCCCCAGGCCTGCAGCTTCTCAATCTACCAGGCCGAACGGTGGGAGCTTGGTTTGAGTAGGCACTGAGGCGTGATCAGCAATTCAGCAGAATACTCGGTTTCCAGTACATTGGCTCAGAGTACAAAGCCACCTATGTGCTGGAGGCAATCAGACATGCAATCCTGCGGATCTTGCCCTGTGCCAAGTATCTGCGCCCTAGCCGAATCTTCATGACAAGACGCAATGCATCCACGCATAGTGCCTCCAGGTTCGTGCGGAAAGCCTCCCCTTGTTTGCACAGGACTACAGGCATGCTTTGGAGGCTATCAAGGCAGGGACTGGACTGGAGGAGGCTAATATTTTGGACGTGAGAGGCAACCATGACACCTTCAATGTAGAAGCAAGGTGAGGTAAGAACTGCGCAAGTCATTGCCACATGACAAATGTGTTGCTGTGCGTCCGACCCCAGGTTTGACCCACGTTTCCGTTTGGGGGTACTCCATCAATTTTTTTGCTGATTCATGTCATCGCTCACTCTGTAAGACATGCGTCACAAGAGGGATTAAAAGAACCGTTTTCTGGGTTCTACAAAGTTGTCTTCCATACTCCTGCAGCCCGATTGGGCGCTCTGATGTATAATCATCTCATTGACAAAGTTTGATCCATTCTATGAGAGTCTCCTACATTGGCGAGCATGTAGCCTGTATGGCATGCCCTAGCAACAGTGTGAGATCAAGCCAGCTTCTCAGAACAGTCCACACCTGCATCCCTTCAGCATTCTCAGCAGCCCCACGCAGGGCAGACGGAGGCTCAAAACTTTTGAAGAAAAAGACAAAGAGGAGGCTATCAAAACCGGTCTGCAGGCTTGGCTGGCACCTGCAGGCTGGGGGAGAGGGACCTTTTTGCACGCTTCTCGGCGGCGGGCAGGCGCAATGCCTCCGCCAGGGTGTACACCCGTCTCCTGGGGGGTACCGGGGGGTGCCCTGCCGCTGTGCTGGTCGGAATCGACGTGTCACGCGAGCCCGGGCTGGCTGGCATCAACTTCTTCGGCTCCGCACCTGCGGGCCTGCTGCGGGAGGTAGACGCTGTACTGGGGGAGGCCACGAGGGCGCTCAGGTGCACTGCAAGCCCCTCTCCTGCCTGGATGTCTTCAGGTCTCAAAGGACTGTATCTTTATGAGACATCTCTCAGTCTATAAATCTTCATCTAGTCTCACCCAACTCTTCAAGTCAAGCCTTCAGTATACATATGTGGTGGTGATGAGGAACGTGCGTCCACAGCAAATAAAAGCCTTTGAATATGTCCCTGCACCTCGAGCTCATTACCTCCTGTCACTCCATGTATTTGAATTCTCCTCTCCATCATCCAGAGATAAGCTCACGATGCCTCCTATCCCTGGCCCACCCGCCGTGACCCCATACCAGAGTGCCATTCTCCTGGCAGGGAGCGGGCGTGCAGTAGGTGGAGCATCGTCGCCTACGGACACTACCCCCTGGAAGTCATCAGCCACCCCGACACCGGCCCCTGGTGGCCCTGGGGGTTGGTGCACCCCCAGCACAAGGTGGGGGTGCCCCCCAGCCTACGGCAGGCTCTGCTGAAGCACAACGTGACGGCCTACCTCAACGGCCACCTGCACTCCGCCTTTGGTGACAAGCTCCACCGGATGCACCGGAGGGGAGTAGACGGTAAGTCGTCATCTCTGCGCATGCCCTGCGCCAAAAAGGTGCCCTTTGTTGAGTGCAATGACTGACAGATATGCCTTATGCTTCTGTGGAGAACCTGCAGCGAAGAACTTGCAAGCAAGCTGTGTGCATTAATGGATTTGGAAGTCAGACTCTGACCATGCTAATCCGAGGTGTCCAATCATTGAGGTGAAGCCGAGGTGTGATGGCACATGACTGCATTCATTGAGATGGCAGCTCAGATTCCAGCCAAAGAAGCAGCCAGCAGGATTTCCGCTCTTACCCCTCGTCACTTCGCCCCCCATCTTCCCCTTCCCATCAATTTTCCTGCAAAAGCTTGTTTCCGTCATTAAATTAGGGCACAGAGAAAGCATCGTGTCATACTGACAGGCGCATACATGGCGGAGTTGGAGACGGCGGCGTGGCTGACGTGCCGGCGGCTCCGCGTGCTGTGTCTGGACCAGGCCACGCCCAGCCTCTCCTTCTCGGACCTCTACCTGCGCTCTGCAAACAGCGGGCCGACCAGGGCGACCTCAGGTGGCCTTAAGGAGCATTCTGTGAATGGGAGCACTTATAGCATCGCCTCTGAGGAGGCAACCCAGCAGGTCTCACTCCCCGCCTTCCGCCCACACCTGCGCAAAGCCTTACATTCAAGGTGAAGGACTCAAAGAGGTAAAAATGAGCGACATCCTTTCAGATATCATGGCACTACAGTACTGTGTACATTTTCAGTTTGTGAGTCCATGCTTTATATCCTTCCTTGACAATAAGGCATGGGGATTGTAGCGCAGTGCGGAGCTTGCGTAAGCTCCACAGCAGCAATTAATGGAATTTCAATACCTCAAGAGTGCTTTCACAATGGTAACCAGGTTCAACTCCTGAGCTCAACCTAATGACCTTGCGTCACCAAATCTCCTTTTTGCCTCATTCTCTCTATCATCATGAAGACGGTGTCTAGAGTCTGGATGTAATTTTGCAGAAATTGCAGTTGTCACAGTATCAGCTAACACCATATATATACCATTCAGAGATTTTGCTGATCATGAGGTCTTGCGACATATGAAGGATGCCAGCGGACCATGATCTGGGAAGTATCTCAGCCGTTTCTACGGTATCCGGGCACATCTGTCTCTGCATTCTTGGCTGCCTCTCCCTAGTGAGCTGCAACAACATCACCATACGCTTCATGGCTTGCCCACCCTTACAGGTCGGGAATTTCGTCGTGGTCATCACGTGGCCACCCAGTGCCATGTACTCCCCTCAGCTGGGAGCAGGGGGAACGATGACGGCGCACGACCCCTCCAAAGTGCAGGCAATGCTGCTGCCCGTCCAGGACAAACCACTGCCACCAAGCTTGGAGGTCGTTTCTGTCTCCCCTTCAGACTGCCCTCCGAGTCACTTCAGGGATTGCTTTTTGCCTTTTTGAAAGCTTGGGAGATATATAGACAATTATGAGCTGGTAGAAAGACTTTGTTCCTAATTGGACTAACTGGCATGCCTGATGTGCCATCCTTGCTAAACAGCAGTGTAGCTTGCTAATTGATTCGTTATGAAGAATAAGTCTTCTGCTGTTATGAGAAGTCTTGCCGGCCATGCCACAAATCCCAATGTTGCCATTGCGTTGATTTGCAGATATTCACACAAAGCAGCAGGGAGTGCCACATCATGTCACTTGACCCGACTGTGCAATTCCGCAGGTCTCTTTCCTGCTCAGCTGCCAGGAAGGTGAATCCGGAGTCAAGATGTATCACAGCAGTGGCAGGCTGTGGCAAGGTGATGTGAGCGGGCTGTCCAGTGCTGCCTGCACAGCGCCCACTGCCCACCTGCAGGTGCCACCCATAAACAAAGCGAATTTTTCAAAAACAGGCAATGCTGATATGGAATCCAAGGTTTTCCTAAGCTGATATGAAAACCATTGTATCGTGGTGCCAGACTGAATAAGGTTGTTGATGGATTGGGTGGAGACCACGTTATCGCCGATGGGGCCAACAGGTGCATTTGCATTTCAATCAGAACATGAAACAGCGGATAGTTGGCTTGTCCATCTTGCCCCTGCACAGTGCTCAGTATGTCGCTACTTTGAGAAGCCTCGCATGCAGGTGAGGGTGAGTGATGGGTCCTGCTCAGAGGCACGGCCTGTGACCGTGGTGCGCTGGGGAAGCACCCTGAAGTTTGCCCAGGCGCCGGCCCCCATGTCCCTTGACGTGAATTGGGTGGACTGGGCTCGCTCCATAGCCCTCATATCGGACTGGTCGTACTGGGGCTATAGGCGACCTCCCCTGCTCCTTTCCCGATTCCCAAGCGAGATACAGACCCCTGATCCATGAGTCAACATGGCAGACACACTTGCAGTGCGAAAGAAGCGGGTTGTCACGGTGACGTTGGCAGAGACTTCTCCGGTAGAGGTCAACATGCTAAATCCAGAAAGCAACACCTCAACTAGCCTTTCTCTGATTGCTTTTGCCCTTGATGAAACTTTTCGTTGACTCGTCTGCATGGCGAGGGCCATGGTCAGCGCAAGCAAGCAAGGCTGATCGAGGGAGGAATCAATACAGGGCAATGTTTGCGGCATGGGGCTCCCTCTTCTTCGGTCTGCTGTGTCTGCCCCGCTTTGCGGTGAGCCGCAGGTGGGATCACCTGCTGGAAGAATGGCTGCAAGGCAGGCAGGCAGTGCTTCGCTTCGTTTTGGCCTCGTTGCTGTACCCAGCAGTCATCCTCATGGACATGGCGAGCATACCAGAAGTCTGGAAACCCTTGGTGAGCTTTTCCCCAGGCTTTATTCTGCCAAGGCGTAAAGTCTGATGTGGGTTGAAGGCTGGTAACAGGGCTTGTGAGCAAGGGGTGCAGTTTCCTGCTGGTCATGTCTTCAGAGGTATGCATTTTGTGCTTTGCGGAGTCTAGCCTGGATGGCATGCCAGAAGGTGATGCCAAGGGACAACAACACTCACAAGACTGCGATCCAAGCGATCATGCAATGGCATGTTAATAATACGGGAGGGTCCCCAAAGAATCCCTTCCTCCCTGCCTCATTGGCATGTGCGAATGCTGCAGGCGCTTTATTTTGGATCCTTGGGGATTGGCCCCTGGGCAGCGGTGAGGTTTCTGAAGGGGGAGCCCATGGGTTTCTACCAACTGGGCAGGGTCTTCTTCTTCCTGGGCCAACAGCCGCGCTACGAGCAGAACGTGGACACCTGCATTGCCACCACCATCCACATGACCCTCACACTGCTGCCTCTCACCCTGGTGTTCGCTTCCACAGCCAGCAGGCAAGCCCTGATTTGGCACTTCGTCTATGATTCAATTCTGAAAACTTACTTTTCACTGATGATGTTGGAAATCCTGCCATCGCTGTGCAGCAAGGCAAGTCGTGCAGATATTCGAGATAGGCATGGAGGCAATAGAGAAGCAAGGGTTCCTGCCGTGATTGACGCCAGAAGTGCGCTGGGCAGATGAGGTTGCCCATCCTGGCTTATTACTGGAGGAGGAGGGGAAGGGCGGGGCATGGAGGAGTGCACCAGCAATTCCCAAGATCAGATCCCTGCCCACAGAGTCAAATTTATTGCTTGCATCTTGTGCATGTACAGAGCTGCATGGTGCAGTTGAACCCCTTGAACACTGCTTGTCTGCAGGGTCAAGCGCATGGCTGTCAGGCCGACGATTAGGACACTGATTACCCTGCCTCAGCTGGCCCTGCTGCTGCTGGCCCTGTACCCCAACTGGCTCCTGCTGCGGCGCTTCGCCCTGGCAAACCTGGGCATCCCAGGGCTGTTTGTGAATGTCATGGCCTGGCCCACCCCTTTCTTCGCCTTCCTCCTGCTGCGACTCTCCAGGATTTCTGCTGCTCGCGACGCAGGCGGCAGCGGCGCTGCCACAGAGTATAAGTCAGATTGATTGTTGGGAGTGCTTGACTTTAAGATTTTGGTGTCGCCAGCAGAGGGTCTCACACTGAGGTCTTGCAAGAGACACTGGTGTGCTGGGCTTGTAAGTGATGTATTTTGTTTCAGGCACATGCGCTTCCCACCCTGATAGAAAGGATGGGTGATCTAGTACCTGTGTTGGTCTTAACAAAGACTAGAATTTAATTTACATCATCTAGGCAGTATTGCTGACCTACCTGAACATGTTTGTGTCAGTCATTGCAAATTTAAAGGTATTGCTGGGCATTGACCTCACAATATATACAATAGCTATCAGGCACCCACCATAAGAAGTGAGGTGTACTTCTATAAGTGCTGTACATAATCTACCCTTTGTGAGCTTTGCTATGATGGACTGTTTGATTGTAAGATTTCATTTCAATGCAGGTTCACCTCCCAAATACCCATTCATCTGAAGAACAATTCAGGCAGTCAAAAAAATTAGGGCAGCAAGAACACGATTATTGCGCACTGCCTGTCACTGTCCAGGTCAGAACTGTCATATTTTGATGTGTTTGATGTGAATATCCTGGCATTCAAAGGATGACACACCGTTGCCGGCCTTCGTGACGAAAAGCAATTGACCTGTTGATACCGGCCCTCCAAGCCATGGGAATCATAACCCTAAGAGTAAGCAAAGCCTTTGAATCCTCAGGTGCACATAGCGAGTCAGAGGTCAAAATCCCGCCCCCCGTCTGTGATCTTGATGTTCTCCACGGCCTTGGCAGCTTGGATGTCCGCCTCTCGTCGCCCCTCTCGGGCCTTCTCTGCAGCTTTGGCACCCCTCCCCTCCAAGTAGGCCTGCGTCTGCTTAAGCACCCTTTGCAGGAAGATCTCTGGCTGATCTGCACCATGGGTCAAAACGACAGTGAGGACTGCCCCTCCAAAAATTGAAGGAGGTACATACAGCAGAAGACTGCCCTCTGCCACAAAGGTTTCAGCTGCAGCGGGAGGAGATGTTTCCTGGGGATGAAAGGAAGCAGGTTATTGCATGGGGAGGGAAGAGCTGCATGGCTGGCTGGGTGTGGAGGACATTGGCAAGTGTGTGATTGGGGCTTACCCATGAATGGGTAATGGCCAGCTGACTGTATGACGTCATACTGCAGCATATCAGAAGTCACTTCAGCACTGTGCCATCAGACCCATACTCAAGTGGCGGCTTTACAAGCAAAGGCCATGATTTGCCCTTTGTCACTCCATGCTTGCACCCATGCGGATCTCAATTGTACCTTTACCAAATAAAAATGCACTTCGAGATTCTGTGCCATACCTGCAAGTCACTGCTGCTGAGCTTTCCCCGCTCCGCTTGTATCGACTCTAGGATCCTCTTTCCTGACTCTGGCTTCATCCAGTCCGACTCCCCGTATATCAGGCTGCAGGGCACCTACAGCCAGCGATGCTCAGCCAAGGTGGGAGTAATTAGCAACAGGACGGTGCATCAAAGGGGGGAAAGCACAAAGGGACAATTGGACCCGAGTGAGATAGGTAGCATGGTGCAGGGCAACGAAGGAGTGGGTGGACATTGAGGCCGGATTGCGTGTTTGATTGGACCTGTCATCTAGCTTCATTCCTGAAGAAGACAGCTCCACCTTCTTACCTAACTGCGCGCAAAGGATGGAATTCATACGGCATGTGATAATCCCATAGGAAATTTCCAGAATTATATGCAAGAGTTGCGGCCACACCTGTAGCTTGTGCAGACGACCTTCTAGCGGGTGTCGTGCCCAGGCAAAGGGGCCCAGGAAGTGGGAGAGCGCATACTCCCCGGATCCCTTGGCGGCTGTGATGTGGAAGAAGTAGTTGCCGAAAGCCTCCACCTCCTCCTCTGACAGCCCAGTGCCTTCTCGAAATCTGCAACGTGCGGTGCTCCCTCTCAACAGCGCAGCCCCAGCCGCAACAGAGTTTCTTCTCGCCAGCTGTAGCAATGGTGCACCTTGGGGCAGGCTGATTGCTCAATGTAACCTTTCCAAGCCTAAATGCCTAAACTTTCTACCCCCTCTTGATGGAGACTCAAACCCCCACCCTTGATGTCTGAACCACCTATTCAGCCATCTGCTGTTACCCGCCTTGCCCCTCATCTCCTCCATCATTCGCGCCACATGACACATGCCATCTCTCAGGCTTTGAGACAACCACAACTGGCATCTAACAATTCAATGAGCACTGTGGTGTGGCATGTCTGCAGGAGCTCCAGTGAGCATCAGCCAAAGCATGGAAGGTGGTGGATTGAAAGACAGGGACTGTAGATCCCAAAAAAGCATCTATCAAGAATGGAAGGCAGGCAGCCCGAGAATGGAAATCTGGAGTGGGAAGGGGGAGGGGTCACCTGTTCTTGGCGTAGCCTTTGACAAGGTTGGGTCCGAAAGGACCGAGGGTGCGGATCACAGAGCCTGGGGTGAGCGTGCCGGCGTCCCACAAGCGGCGCCCCATCCTGGCAAACTGCCCCTTCCACGACCAAGGGTTCTCCGCCCACTTGGGCAGCTTTGTAGCCTCAGGGGGAGGGATGGCCTGTATTCACCTCGAGTCCTTGACATGCTGTTGTGTTTTGAGACTGCTGATCTGCCAGATTAGAATGTGACAGTGAATGAGTTTGAGCAGCCAGATTAGAATGTGAAAGTGAATGAGTTTGAGCATTCAAATGCATTTGGTTAACATGATTCTGGGCTTCAGATGAAGGTTTGTGGTTCAGCGATTTGACACCCTTGCTCATCGATGCTAAGAGAGAGCCTGGGGTGATTTTCCATGCAATTCTGATCAGAGCAAGACCTTCTTTAATCTGCCAACAACATTCGGAGGAGAGAGGCTCCCCAGAAATGTCCAATTAGAGTAAAGGGTGGATTTGAAGAATGGACGTGACCCTTTCTTATTGTTTTTCAAACATTGGCAAGGTCTACTTTATCTCCTTGCTATGTGGAGAAACGCTCACCATGCCCGCAGGACACACGAGGATGAGGTGCTCCACATCCTCGGGATGGCGAAGCGCATAGGTGGCGGCGATGTAGCCCCCCAGGGAATGCCCCATTAGGATCATCTTGGGCATGCCCATCTCCTTGCGCCATGCCGACAGCGAGTCCACGAAGAAGTTTTCCGCCTCCTCCCGGGTCTTCGCCACCCACCCCGGCCTTCCTGGTGCGGCAAACACACTATTTGCAACTCATATTGTTTAGGAATTGGCAAACCTGGAAAGGCATCATGACCGGGCAAGATGCCCAAGTTCACTATGAAAAATGAAGCGAGGCTCACATATGTATCTCGGCAGACAAGGTAGCTGGCAACTGTAGATATTTGAAAGCAATATTGCATTTTCTGGTCCCCTCTGGCATCGCTTCTCATATGTCTGTTGTTTTCCTTCCAAACTGCACAGGCAAGATGCCTTCAATGGACTCGGGCCAGCTTCCCAGGCCCTCACTACCTTTCATTCCCTGCCACCCACCGGTCATGCTTATGTACACCAATTCCTTTTTTAAAAGTATGACCGAGGTTGCAGGGGAAAGTGCATGCAGAAAGCACATCACCCATCATGTGTTTGCTGGAGCCCTCACCTGACATCCCAGTCCCTAGGAGGTCCACCAGATGCAGCCTGAACTGCTGCGCTAGACCATCAAAGTTCCGAAAGTAGAAAGAGGCCCCTGCCCCATACCCTGGCAGACACACCAGGGGCGGACTGGCTTCCTCCCCTCCGCTGATCGTGTGCATGAACTGCTCCTTGCCCTCGCCCACAGATATGCTTCTGAGCTCCATGGGCGTCCTGCAAGCTCCACACTATTGCTGCCTATCCCCACATTGAGGTCCTAGCTAAAGGAATGATGAAGTTGGGGGACGGAGTTTGGGAGAAAACTTACCTGCATAGAGACAACAATCTCTCCTCTGCTGCTTCGCCTTCCGCCCTGCTCGTCGGTCTCCAACGTGTGTATCTCCTCCACCTGTGTTAAAGCGATTACTCGGGTGTCTGGAAGAGCACCGGCATCTCACAATGATTCACTTTTGCCCTGCGATCCTTTTTAATGTGACGATGTGACGGGAAAAAAATTCAAGGCAAGAGCCAGGAGGACAGTGCGTCGAAGGTGCTCACCAAGGAACTTCGGTATCGTTGAGTGACGAAGGAGCTTTGAGACCAGTGGCGGGCGTCTCCATGATTCTAGGTCTTAAACGTCTCAGCGATTGCATCCAAAGTGAGCGAATCGCTCAATGATGTGGAGACGGATGACAAGAGTTCACGAGACTCATCGAGAGGGGGAGGGGTAAATGCGAATCTGAGTCAGCAGAGGCTCGTCCGAGAACGGGAAGAACGGGAAGTCCGAACATAGTCACATCGGCTACCTCGGCTCTTGACTCGGCCCATTGTGGACCGTTCCAAGGGCTTCTGGAGGGGCAGCAACCTGTTTGCAGCAGGTTTGGCGACTTAGGGGCAAGGGGGGGGATGGAAGCTTAGATTGGGTGTTCTCGGTGTTATTCAGGTTCGTCATGGTGATTAAAAAGAACTCTCTTGCCACTCGATCGCGAAACAGCCCTCAAGCGCCGGGACAACTATAACATTCTTGGAAATGCCAGTCATTTGCATTTTCGAAAGAAATGCGCTATCAGAGTTGCTAAGTTTCCTCGCTCTCTTTATGTTTGCACAAATCGCATCTCAAGAAGTAGAACGAGGGCGACAAGGTGAGCCGGCATTGGTCAGTTCGAATTCGTGGGTAAAAGCTTTTTCATCCAGAAGATATCCCAAAATTGCAAGACGCAGTTAGCTTTGACCCAACCCAAAAAATAAATTCCCTTACGGCCTATCAGCAAGGAGACTGCTGGCCACTGGCATCAAGGAGAGTGGGATTGTGGAGAGACTGTGCTTATTTTGTAAAGTGATCACTATGCCTGGCAGAGCAGGGAGGTAGGCGGCATGGTGATGATATATTACACAAAAGGAGACTGAAGCATTTGTTGGTGTACCACTACCAAGGTACAATTCAAAATTACTGGAACAAACTACAGACTTGGTGATTGTCCTAGATTGCTACCTACAACATGTCAATGTTTGCCAAGCTACAACTCAACATGGCTAAGACACCTGTTACTATCATTCTCTGTCAATGCCTGCCTTCTTTTGCAGCAAAGGCAATTTTTCAGGCATCTTCCAATCTAAATTGGTCAGTTACACATGAAACGCGATGAAGGCTGCCTGCTCCAGTTGATTTATTGGTTGCCAGTGACAGCATTCTTCAGCTTGGACAGAACGCTCTGGTCCTGTCCCGTGGTGTTGTGGCCAGTGCCTGTGTTGCCAGTCAGGCCGCTGCCCTGGTGGTGTCCAGTGCCTGTGTTGCCAGTCAGGCCGCTGCCCTGGTGGTGTCCAGTGCCTGCGTTGCCAGTCAGGCCACTGCCCTGGTGGTGTCCAGTGCCTGCGCTGCCAGTCAGACCACTGCCCTGGTGGTGTCCAGTGCCTGTGCTGCCTGTCAGGCCACTTCCATGGTGGTGTCCAGTGCCACTGCCAGTCAGGTGGCTCCCCTGGTTGTAAGCCTGGCCAGCCCCAACCTCGCGGTTGCCCTGCACAAAGTGGAAGCTCGCGCCTTGTTCTTCTACTTTTAAGAGACAGATCATCAAGAGGCCAGGTAGCACAGAAGTAAGGCCAGGTAGCACAGAAGGAATTGCAAGGCGAGGATAGGAGGGAAAGGGGGAAAGATCACCTGGCCAGCTGCGTAGCTGCCTGTGGTGCCGGAGGTCAGGCCAGCGCCGCTGGAGGGCGCGTCCACATTGGGGTGGTTCTCGCAGGCCACCTTCTTCTTCTCGTCCAGCAGAATCCTCTCCCGATTTAGTGCCTCAATCTGCAGAACCATCCAATATTCATTTCTTGCTTCCCCAAAGCATCTAAATCCATTTCGAGGTTTATGCCACTAAATAAGGGTCGCAGGTCAGTTGCAAGGGGAGACTGCAAGTTGCAAAAGAAGAGGAGGGGGGAGTGTGGCATACCCTTGCTGCCTCCTCCAGCTGCCTCTCTCCCACCACTTGCGTCTTGACCTCTGCAAACAGGGCACACTTGCTTAGTTCCCCTTCTCCTATACAACCTTCATATGGGCAGTTCCCTTCAACTGCATGCCGCGCAGGCAAGGAGGCCAAAGTGACCAAATGTGAACAACACCAAATATTATTGTGTCATCTTTGGGAAAAGGGAATATCCTATACAACCTTCATATGGGCAGTTCCCTTCAACTGCATGCCGCGCAGGCAAGGAGGCCAAAGTGACCAAATGTGAACAACACCAAATATTATTGTGTCATCTTTGGGAAAAGGGAATACGGATACAAAAGAGAAGGACATACCAAACTCCTTCTCGAATTCGCGGTGCTCCTTCAGGTTGGTCACGCGCTCCTTGTCAACAGTGATGTCACCAGTGACTGCAAACTGGGTGGTGTCGCAGATGGGTCCCGGCTTGCCCTGCACCCAGCCCTCACCTCCAGGGCGCTGGGCTGTGGCTCCAGCCTGCGTGAAGTAATGCACTCTCAACAGGCTGGCATGGAGTAGCAAATGGCAAATATTTCCAGCAGATGCCTCATGCTAGCAAGGAAAGACATAGGTGGCTGGCTCCAAGAGGAAAGAGCACTGAAAAGACGTACCGGCACGGCACGAGCGATCTGCTCCATGGGGTTGGCGTGGACATGGTGGCGGGTGTCAACCACGCGCTCCTGGGTTCCCAGGGCCTCAATGGAGGTGTCCACCAGGCGCTCGCGGCCAGTGTGCTGCACGCTGGTCTCATACTGCTTCTCATACCTGCAAAAATCTTGCTTAAGACCGTGTGCTCAACAAAAGGGGAGGAGATAACACATTGCAAGGAACATCCATGCAACATGCAAGCCAATTCCTAGCTGGTTTACAATTGTTTATGTTGAGGACAGGGCTGCATTGCACTTTCTTCCACACCTGATGCTGGATGTGATTTATTATATTTTTGAATTTTGTGAAGAAGAGACAGATGCAGGAAGCATGGCACTCTCAAAATCTGAGGAATTCAAGAGCTACATCCTAGTTGGTGAGAAACTAAGGGAGAAGAAAAACTGGGGAGAAAGGGGGCTCACGGGTTGTGCTCACGGAACTGCTCAACCAGGGCCTGGTCCTGGGGGCGGTCCTCCTTGGCAACGTAGTACTTGCGGTCTACGACCTCCCCGGCTGCAGCATCAATTGCCCTGTTACCTGAGGCAGGATGGCTGTGATGGTGGCCATGGGTGTGCTCGTGGCCAGTCACCCCAGTGCGGGAGTGGTCAGAGCCGAGCCCTGCCAGACGACATGAAAACTTACTTTCCAGCATCGCAGCTATCTCGCTCGGGGTAGGCATTTGCGGCTCTTCACTCCCCGCATACATATCTCATCAGCCACCAACACAGATACGTAAACCACATCTTGGGAACTCTCGATTTTATGCCCACATGTCATTTCAATCCAAGTGACAAACAGCGAAATGGGCAGCAATGTACCAGTGCCGGCGGTGGTGCCGTGGGCAGCGCCGGTGGGGTGTCCGTAGGCCTTGCCCTCGCGGCCCTCAACAGTGACATCGCGGTCCTGGGTGGCTGCCTTCCTGGCGGCATCGTGGGCCATGTGCTCGGTGGTTCCAACGCCTTCGCCACTGCGAGAAAAGGCAATGGCGTCACACATTGCTGATGATTGGAGTGGAGAGCAAACACGGTCCTGGTTTGAAATCAGGACAATTCACACACGATTCTTGTTACTTTGAGAGTCGTTGACAGCATGGCCCTCCTGGTTGGCAGAAGGAGTCAATCTTCAGGCAATTCGACAATCATGTTCTCAATGCACATCCCTGCACTTCTGAGTGGCTCACGTGATGGGGCCATGGCGACCAGATGTGGAGCCATGGTTGCCGCTGCCCTGGGTCAGACCTGCACCGGCGGCTCCGGCACCGGCTCCAACGCCAGTGCCGTAGCCGCTGCCGGAGGAAGAGCCCTGGTAGCCGCCACCGTGGATGAGGAACTTCAGCTCACCCGTGCTCTTGCCCTGCAAAACACCATACGCCTTCAATATCTCATCATGGAAAACAAACTGGCTTCCACACTTGCACAAAATGAAACGGATTTTGCCCAGTGCACTGCGCTCATCACTGCAGAATATGCAAGGCATTATCTGGTGAAGCTAGTGCCATATCAAAAGGCATGGAAGAAGTTGCTTGATCTTTTACAGTCGACTTTTGGCGAACTGATCACTCGGTCAACAAGAGGTAGGACTGAAGTGTAAAGAGACTTCAGAGGATTGGCTCACCTTCTTGTCAGTGAGGTGCACAGTGACCCGGTCGCCGCTGCCGCTCAGCTGGGAGCTGCCCAGGCGGGCCAGGTCCACAGTGCCTGAGCCGATGGAGCCGTCGGGGAGCAGGGTGTTGTGGTTGTAGGCGGTGACCTCCAGCACGGTGCTGCCCTTGCCGTGGGAGCCGGTGGCCTTGGAGGCGGCCTCCTTGACGGCGCTCTTAGCTCCGAACTCCTTGAGTGTGTAGGTCTCCTTCCACTCGCAGGTGCTGGCGCCCACACTCTTGATGGCCTGCAGTTATGTAAACGTGAATTAGTCAACTTTGAGGTCCAACACGCACTTTCCCATGGTCCACAGATTCTTGGAAACACTGCTAAATGCAAAGCATATCGTGCAGTGGGTCATGGATTTCAGACGGCATCCCGGCATGCACGCACGAGTATCGAATCTTCGCTGCAGCTGCCCCAACCTTCGC
This sequence comes from Chloroidium sp. JM, assembly GCA_004335615.1. Taxonomy (NCBI): domain Eukaryota; kingdom Viridiplantae; phylum Chlorophyta; class Trebouxiophyceae; order Watanabeales; family Watanabeaceae; genus Chloroidium; species Chloroidium sp. JM. The sequence goes on from QAXI01000417.1 coordinate 967,930, forward strand.
AGACGCATCCGTCCTGCGATTGATACTGCTGGACCAAGCACATTACAATTGCTTCACGACGTGCGCCGTGCGGCCGATTGCTTTTGGACATGGCCATCGATACAGGAAGGTGGCGCACCTTGGTCTGGCACTTCTGGCCGCCAGCCTCGAAGATAACGTAGGGATCCTGGGCTCCGACCAGGTCCTTGTCCACGGTGAAGGTACCCACCAGCTGGGAGAATGTCAAAGTGTACGAGTTGTGGGATGTTTGCGACGACGTCATTTCAGAAGGTGTTGGATGTAGCTCTGTTGTGGGTGTTGGAACTGCTTTGATTGAGAATTTGTAAGAAGTCCTATTGGAATCTCGACTAACTATCCCTGCTCCAAAACCAGGAAGCTGGGACGGAGTTGGGCAGAAGGGCTGTGAAAAGTGATTTTGCTGGTGCCCTGAAGGTGCCTGGGTTCCTCAAGGGCAGAAAAACGATTGCGCTATTACTGAAGGCATCGATTCAATGCTCTTTGGCCCTTTTGTCACATAAAAATTTCCCCATGGAGCTCTCATCTTCTCAACAGAAGGAGCAGGACACAATAGACAATGAAGAATGGGCATGGGCCGACCTTCCCTTTCCAATTGAGCCTAATACCAAGGGCTTCACCGATAAAAGACACCTTCAGAAAGAGTTGGACTTCAAAAAGTCAAAGGCCATGCTCACCAGCACCGCTGAGTCTGTGAATGTACTGTGCCTTATCTACTCTATGTACAGCTTCAGCGCACAGGCCAAAACCTCTGGCAGTTCAATGCCTCTGATTTCTCACAACCAAACACTTCATGCCAGCACGATAAGGGCAGGGCTGCTACAGCTAGCTAGCTGCAAAATCAAACACAGAGGCATCATCGGGCAACTCCTCAAGAATTGAGCTGAAGAAGAACAGGAGCTGGAAATCTTTCCTTCTCATAGATCCTGACTGGAACTTTTCTTCCTCCCCGGAATTGCCCTCACAGAAACCTTTGTTGGGGACATGCTTCAATGAGCTTCACCAAGCCGGCCAAACGGCTCCCCTCTGCTTGCACACGCAAACCCGCCTCCTCCAGCAGCATCCCCAGGTCCTGGTTCCACACACACCCCTTGCTGGTCGCAGTCACAGCTGCCTCGGTCACATCCTGCAGCCCATGCAGAAAATTCTCACTGGAATGCATTGTCTTAAAACAACATCTCAACAGGAAGCACACATGCTTCAGGACCACTTCATGGTCCTGATCAACCATCCTGATCATGCCCCTCTTGGGCTATTCCTTCATAACATACCATATCGAAGGGTCACATGCATGGCATCAAATCCCTGGATACGAATCATGCACCCAAAGCCCCACCCTCCTGCAACCTCCCAAATCCTCCCTTCCAACACAAGTAGGACATGAGCAGAGTCAAAATTACAGAATTGAATGCACACTGACCTGATACCAGGCAAGGGGGGCAATGTCGCTCCTGGAGTGCTCCAGCAGCAGCACCCTGCCCCCCGGCTTGACCACCCTGGCCATCTCCCTCAAGGCCAGGCCGGGCCTGCGAAAGACGCACAGGGAATAGGTGGAGACCACGCAGTCGAAGCTGGCGTTCGCATATTGCAGCCTCTCCACATCCCCTGCAGCTCTGAGAGATTTGGCTGCTTCTCAATCTGGTTTCACAGTCTTGTCAACCAATCTGAGCTGCGCACAGTTTGGAAGGGGAGCATGCTCAAATGACAGCGGGGGGTGCCATTGTCTGTGCAAGATTGATTGACATTGTGGGGACCTGCTTTCCTAATGGCAGATCACAACGATGGACTACGGGCTCTCGTTGGCTGAGGATTGCAGAAGAGCACCTTCCTCAAGGCGTGCTCTGCTGCTCAGGGGCAGGCTTTGCAGCTTGACCTTTGCCTGCAATCAAGCCAAAAGTTCAGACATCCACCCCTTCACAGCAAATTAACATAGGCAGGGCAGCATCTTGGCCATGGAATGTTCTGATTCGCCTGGATGTCACTCCCAGGGTCTCTTTCAGGCATGCAGCGTTTGCCTGTCACCAACAGCGGGGATGTACCCCTTGACAGCAAATTGACATGGGCAGGGCAGCATCTTGGCCATGGAATGTTCTGATTCGCCTGGATGGCACTCCCAGGGTCTCTTTCAGGCATGCAGCATTTGCCTGTCACCAACAGCGGGGATGCAGATTGTCCAATTCAAGAATAATTGAGACCAAGCAAAGAACCGCCGTAATGCAATAAATTAGGCCGTTAAAGCCTCATCAACCTTTGTGGCCCCTCAGAATAGAATGTTCAACACCATCGAGCAATTCATTGTATTTTGTTCACTTCTGAAAGGGCATCAGACATGCCTGGGACAGCATCCCAGGCGACAGGTCCAGTCCGGTGAAGCTGGTAAGCCTGCCGGGGTCATATAGGGGCAGGTTGATCCCCGTGCCCACGGCCACCTCCAGGACCTCCCCGTAGGCCCGGCCGATCAGGCGCTGCCTCAGCTGGCTCAGGCCCAAGAACCTCGCCACGGGGCCATCATCAAGCTCGTCATACTTCTCTGCAGCGTTTTTGAGCGGTTGACACTAGACTTACGAGGTGATCTGTCATGCAATTGCTTGCATTGCCTCCTTGGCTGATATGATGCCAGGATCTTGCCCAGGTCTGAGCAGCCTACAAAGGTGAAATGGATCCGATGAGGCATTACAAGAGAATTGGGGGTGCGCACACCTGCAGCAGAGTCATACAAGCCAAGGATGTCTTCCCTGGCGTTGACAGGGCCCGAGAGGATTGATACGAGGGCTGAGGCTGCCAGGAGCACTGCTCTCCTGGTAGTGTGTGCTTCTGCCTTTGCAACGGTGCCGTGAAGGGGATTCTCCAGGGAATGCACACTGCTAGCAACCCTCGGATTGCTGTTTGTCGAAATTGGTCTTAGAAGCTTGCCAGCGTAGATAGTTGGAGTCTGCTGAGATCTCAGGTTGCAATATTGCATGGATCTTTCTCTACATACATGTACATGAAATTTCTCTTACTTGCTTGCAACCTTAGTGCCCCAGACCAAGCCAATGCAATCCCTTTTGACTAACAGGTCAGCACTGCTGTGGCTTGCAGCACCGGAAGGCGTCAGCCAATGGCCCTCTGACAAGAATCAAACGCGCAGCTGCGATGACTTGTTTGGAAAGCCCTGAGACTATGAAAGGGGTTTGCACTTGTGATCTGATAACTGCTTTCGCTGAACAGAGATCTTAGCTAAGGTGCATCCGATGTCACTTTTGAAGATCACGAATGTACCAGGCTACATCACGGAAGCTGAGTTCAAGAGGATCTGGACGCAGCCTGGCCTGAACTGCCAAGGATGCTCTTTCATGAAGACAGGGCCCAACGGCGAGTGAGCATCTTTGCTTCTCTAACTTCATTAAAGCAGCTTTCTATCAGCTGCTAGAAATTCGCTGCTTGATTTCACCTGACATCACCTATTCAGGAGTACCAATTTGCCTCGAGAGTCTCTCTCTCTCAGCAATGTCGCGAAGTACTCGTTTCACATACTGCATTATGGGCTCAATCTGGCCTACGCACCTCCAGTGCAGTATTCACTGCAACCCGAACATGTTTGGCACAGCAGCTGAAAGTTCGATCCCTCCAGGGCCGTGGGCTTTGCACAGTTCACCACTCCCCAGGCAGCTGCAAGAGCTGAGACCATCTACCAGGGGTGGCAGGGGTATGGCAACCCGGAGGGCTTGAGGATCGAATTTGCCAACAACGAGGAGGGAAGCACGTCTGTCAAGAGGCCCAGAGAAGGTATGCAGACCTGTGGCTCCCTTCCTTCCAGATCATTCAAACTCCACGCCTTTCCAATGCCTCCTGGAATGGGTGCAGCTTCAACGCTCCTGCTGCTCACAAGTCCGCAGCATGAATCATGCTGCACAAACTTCCTCAGCTGAAAGGCCTATCAAGTCACCCGCAGCTGCCCCAATTCAGAAGAGAAGGGGCCTGGCAGTCCATTGGTTTCGGATACGCTTGCCATGCCTGCTATCAGCCTGCTCATGATCATCAGGCGTCATCCTGAGTCGAGCACAGTGTCTCATGATTGTCAAAGATCCTCTTACAGCCAATTGACTACCTTTCCCCCCTTTCACCCTTCCACCTCCCAATTGCCCATTCCCGCATCTACAGCATTTTCAACATTCTGCAAGCATTGCAAAGGATCCAATGTCAGACATACTCCTCCTCTGTGATCCCTTTTTAGGGTCTGCTTCTTCAACAGCTGCTGCACACTATCCTAGTGAGCACAGCATTCAAATACTTTGTCTGTGAGTGAGGCGTAGATTTCAAGATGCGGGCCTCATGCACTAGCGGCGGCTTTTCTTGTGACAAGGTTGTATGGAGACCCAAGATAGTGCAGGGACCAAATGGAAGGCATCATTTCTGTCTCTGTTTGTGGCTTACTGACTCGTGCAATTCAAGAACTGAAACGTGTCTCTCATCGATGGAGAAAGTCTGAAGCCCTGTCCTTGCATTTCGGCCCAACTCGGAGGACATTTGTGGGTCAGCAATGTGAGTCTCAATGGTGGCATTGAAGGGCAACCACCAGGGTATTGTGAAACATTTGTGGACTTGGTCCCATGCACATCTCCCTCCAAATGCTTGATCCTGGGAGATCAGGTGCATGGTGAGATGATTTTCCTCCTGTTTACATGTTTCCTAATGCAGCCATCTATGAGTATGAAACAGCGTGTCCAATCAATTACATTCAAAACCACACAGCTAATTCTGCAAGGGACAAGCGCTCAACACGTGCCGGACCCCTATCAACCCCTCAAAAACTTGACAAGTGTGGACACTAGGGAAGGGGAAGGGAGGAAGCCACAGATTGCAGGGAAGAGAAAGGGAGTAGACATAAGATTTGGGAGTGAAAGGGAGGTAAGTAAGGGAGGGAGGCACAAGTTTGGCTTGCCAGCTTGGGACTGCTGTAAAGTTTGACTGTGGATGGTGTTTGTGTTGACCAACAGGAAATCCGCATGCTCGAAAGGCGTTGTGGTATCAAAGTCACTGCAGGTACTTGTGCAATTAATTGAGACAGGCCTCAGTACAATGCCTCCTAAATTCAGCCATCACAATCGTAATTTTGGGCTGAGGTCGTGGTCCGCAGCCATGCAAAGGGGCGTATATGCATGAGCAATTCCTATTCGCTGTTGTCTTGAGCAAAAGTACTATTGTCTGGGGCAACCTTGCAGGATTGATAATGTCATCTCTCGAAAGTCTAACCAGACTCTATGCAAATTAATTATCCCCTTCTGGCCAGAATCATTGAAGGATAGGGTTTGATGATTGAAGGAACTATTGACTCATTTGAATTCTTGACAGCAATTTGGTGGGAAGGGACAAGCTAGATCTGTAGTAATATGGAATGTGTTGAACCTGTGTTATAGGTCTGAGATAATCGTCTATAGCAAACGGACGGGGGGAAGGGGAAGGAGCTGTCATGTCAAGCTTGTGGGGATGGAGGTGGAGATGAGCACTAATGTCGCCCATGGCTCGATCTGAAGATGATCGCTGTGCCGCCAGACATCCAGATATGCAGGAGCCAGAATCTCTCGTCCGATTTTGGAACAAGGCGCTGCGCCGTGTGCATCATCGATCAAGGTGTTGGCCACTCTGGGTCATGTCAGACACAATCCATTGCCAGCGTCACTGGCAGCAGTGCCCCTGATCTCAGCGCTTGTGTTGCTTTCCAGACGTGGGCGAAGACCAGGCGTTCAAGCAGGCCCGGCCCATGGGGGCCAGCAGCATGGTGAGCCTTTTGGTCTCTATTTTCTTCCCTCACCCCTACCTCATGTTTCCCGTTCCCAGTCCCCCATTTCAACCATGGCACCTGGGGCCTTTTCCTCTGTCACTATGTGTCTCCCCAAAATCATGATTCCTGCTGTGTGCACAACTGATTGTTCACGTCCAAAAAACAGCCAGAAACATCCTAGCTTGCATCCCATAGCCAGCTGTCCTGCTCCAGCCTTGAAAGCCAGGGTTGGACAGCAGCCTTGAGGCAACAGAGAATGGAAGTGGCTGATGTGCTTGCTGTGATAAAGGTGAAGAAGATGTTCAAGCTCCAATTTAGCTCAGGAGGGGAAAAGGGCCTCTCCTACTTCATGACAATCCTTCATTCATCGCTCTCATTGAAATTCCACCGAGCATTTTCCGTTTGGGACCTGAGGCAAGTGACCTCAGCCAGATCACTTTGAGGATAGAGTACACTGTATCCAATATGTGTGGTCAAATTACTGACTCAAACAGCAGTTCATGCCAACCTGTACTCAGCAAAAAGCACATGGATTCACTGATATGATCCAAGTTTGAAGGTTGTGGAGAAAGTGTCCATGATAGAGGGTCAGTGATACCATGTACCGAAATCATCTGGATTTGAAATACACGTTTTCCTGTACAGGCAAATAATGAACATCATGGCAAAATTCCCATCATCTACTCTCACCATCTATCGAGCACAGCAACTCACTCTTTCTATTTTTTTGTATGTATCTTAGAACTTTGGCAATTCTCACAATCTTGAAGATATTTGGAGTCAAAGAATGTCAATATTTGGAGACTCAATGTCTGCAGCTTGCCAGTTTTCAAGATATTGAGCAGGTCATATTTGTGTGCCATGTGCCGCCAATTCCAATGAGCACGTTCATCCTTCAACAAAGCACTAAGCATCAAAGTAGACAGCGCACACGTAGGCTTTCAATGATCCTGCACACCTTCTGGGGAGCTGGCTGGCTGTGCGATGCCTGCAGTCATGACCACGCTCCAAATAGCGCGCCTCAAGATCGTCTGTCCTTTCACAGAGCTCCAATGACAGCCCCTGCACACCTCTGTGAGGAGCAGCGAGCAAAGGAAGCTACATATGGCCGGAATTCATGGATCTGCATTGAAGAATCCATCTTCTGCCGTTGCTGCTCCCCCTTGCAGGAAAGCTTCTCAGCAGAAATGCTGACATCCGTGGTGGTCTGTGTTTCAGGGCTACAGCGGGGGCGGCAGTGGACCGGGGCCGGCAGTGGGTGGCAGCTTCCAGAATCCTCCTGGCCCACGTTTGGGTGAGGGAGGTGCAGCCTACAATCCCATGCAGCCCAACCTCGCAGCAGGTGCATAATTCGAGCTCCCCATCATGGTCCATACATCCAATGTTTGCAAAACAGGCTTTAAAAGCCCTTCACTCGCAGAACCCTACTCTGGCGACTTTGGGGCAAGGAGATAAAATTTTGGGGAAAGGGGACTTTGGGATCAGTGCAAAGTACCCTAGGACACATTCCAGGTCGAGAGGGGACCTCGGCCTTGACATTTCCTAAGCAGGCATTCTTGTAGGCGATAGAATCCCTTCTGTGCCCTCCCATAGACGTCCCACCTCCACCTCTGCAGGGTGCTTGTAGGATCTATTTTCGTGCGTCCAACTTCCCCCTGTTGCAGGCCTTGGCCCTTCCAAGCAGGGGATGGGCAACCCAGGAGGGTACCAGCACATGCAGCCCTCTGCGTCTAGCAATCCCACTCCTGGCTTTGCAGGCACTCACTTTGCCTTGTTTCTTTGAGCCTTCAACTCGGTATCATGCCCCTTTGGTGCAAGCGACAACAGTTGCTTATCGATGCTTTGTCAGGTGACAACATGGAACTGAGCTAATATGGCCCACTACGATGCAGGAACCCAGATGGGACAGCAAGGCTATGCTGGCGGTCAGCCACCTCAAGGCATGGCTGGGAACCCTCAAATGGGCCAGGTCCCCCCCCCCCCGCGGGGCCTTCTTCTTCCCCCACCTATCCTCCACCTTCGCTGACTTGATTTTCGTATGGAAATTTCCTAGCGAGATTACTGTCTTGTTCACTGGCCAACGTCCATCAAGCTTCCTCATCAGAGTCATGCCTTGCAAATTTTACATCTGCTGATAAGTTGTGTCCAGACATCGCCAAACTCTCTGGCCAAAATAAAGTGTCATGCAGAGAGCTGGCCTTCACCAAAACGGAGATGTACGGCGCAGTATCGCCTTTATCTGCTAAGCAAAGCAAATCCTCATGGGTGCAGGGAGGGCAGCTGCAGGGGGGTGGCCCAGGGATGACTGGCCAGCCAGGGCAGGGCCCGATGGGCAGTGGGCAGGGCGCAGGGGACCCGAGGGGGCTGCTGGGGCCAGGGCAAGGGGGTCCGGGGGGTCCTGGAGGTCCAGATCCCCGGGGTCTGCCTGCACAGGGTGGTCCACCACAGGTGGGTCTCCCCAAAGTCTGTCCTAAGTCAAATGGTCACGAGGTCCTGCTTTTTGGACGCATTTTGCTGTGCCACCAAGAGTTAGCTGCTTGTTATGGACCTTTTCGGTATCTTGGTCCACAGCAGATAGTCGCTCTGCCTGGCGGTCTTGAGCGGATGTCAACATTAGAACCAAGTTGTTTGGTGTAAGCCGAACAGATGGGGTTCATGCTGGTGGCACTCGTACAGCAAAGGCATAAGATGACTAATGGTCCAGGCCAAAATTGCTTTACCCTTGGTCCCTTTCTCTCTCCCCTTCCCCCGCTGCCTGCTTCTTCGTGATGGCAGGTAACAATAATTCTGCTCAAGAGTCTACCACTTCAACACCAATAACAATGCAAAACTCTCACCTGATCTTCAAATGTAAGCCACAATGATAGCCTTTGCTTGCAGGGTCACCTGGGAGGTGCACAGGAGGGCAGGGGCATACAGGGAGGCATGGGCCTCCAGCAGGGGGGTCCACAGGGGGGTCTGGCGCCTGGGCCAGGCGGTGACCCCAGGGGCCTGCAAGGGCCGCCCCAGGGCATGCCAGGCCAGGGGTTGCAGGGGCCTGGCGGCCCACAAGCAGGCGGGGGTTTGACGACCTCGATGGGGTACAATGCCCCCAGCAGCATGGCCTTCAGCTCAGGCAAGTCGACTGGTCCACAGCTCAATTTCAAGTTCCTCAATCTTCCCTGAATGCAATGTTGGGAGTCGGGTGTCGGAGGGGCTGATTTGCTTCCTGAATGATTCAATCGCAGAGATCTGATATTATCAGGCCCAATTGATCACAGGTTCCCAAGACTTTCTTGCTGTGTTTGTGGTTCTCGAATGTGATGCCTCTGCAATGTTTAGTGTCTGAACAACCGGCATGTACAATCAACACACAGGTAACAATGATTTAAGTGCCTGCCGGAGCCCTCTGCGGCCTTCAAGGCAATTAAGGCTCAATTGGGCTTCTGGCGAAAATCCAATGACTGGGCTCCATGGCACTCACCCCCGTTTATAGAGCTGACCTTTTCCTCAAGGCGAGCACCTCGCTTGAGATCCCAAGGACATCATGCCCGGGTTCTAAAGGAGACGGATAGTGGACGCTTGGAAGGGAAGCAAGTATCCGGAAGCAGAAGAGATGGACATGGCAACAAGAAGCCATCAGTGTCATTGTTGGATGACTTGCAGGCCCCGGTGTGGGGATGGGCCCGCAGGCACAGCAGCAGCGCCAGCTCAACATCCCTCAATTTGGCAACCCAGGCCAGTATGGGAACAACCCTGCGCAAGGAGGGAGCAACATGCATCCTCCCCACTTCCAGCAGCAGCCTGGGATGCAGGGGCAGGGGGGCATGCCTCTCCAGAACATGCCGCAGGGCCAGGCCCCACCGCAGGCAGGGGGGTACAATCCAACCCCACCCCCTGGGATGCAGCTGGGCGGTCAGGGACCCCAGTTCGGCAGCGCTTATGACCCCCACAATCCCCAAATTGCAGGTGCACCCTCCCTTCATATCACCATTTAATCATCTTGGAAGTTCAGAATCCCAATGCATGGCAGAAAAGGCCAGCTAAGATTGGTCAAGAATTTGCCCTTTATGGAGTCGAATTTTGCTTGTTTGATGTGAGTCGCTTCTGCATCCAAGCTTGAAATCAGTTTGAGAGCCTACAATCCCTCGTCTCTACTTATCACTCTTGACACTGCGCCTGTAAATCACAGGGGGCCAGCAGGGCATGCCACAGCCTCTGCACCAGCCTCAGCAGCATCCCCAACAGGCCCCACAGCAGCAGCAGCAGCAGCAGGCACCCCCTCAGCAGGGGGGCATCATGCCCCAGCAGCTGGCCAGCATTGCGGAGGTGCTGGGCCCCTTGCTGCAGCAGCAGGGCATCATACAGGGCGGCAACATCAACCTGGGCCAGCTGCAACAGGGTTTGGGGGCGGGTCTGGCGCAGCAGGGCCTCATGCAGGTGAATGCCGTTCACCTCCCTGGGACCGACTGTCAGCACCTCATTTTTCCTGTGAAACAGGGAGGGAAGGTGTAGGAAGGCGCAGAGGATGCAGGACCTCATGCAGGTCTTTGTCATGGGAATTCAATCTGCTTGTATTCCATCATCTGAATAGAAAGGAGGATTTGGTGTCAGCGGTGAGGGCCGCGTAGCCAACTCTCAGGCAGCATACTCTGGAGTTCTGGATTGCATATCTGGCCAACGGTTTCCTACATTTTTGCCTTGTTTGGGCAGATTTAGTCGAAAATGACAAGTTCAGCGGCGTGGTAGCCCTCGGCAGGGGTTGAACCACAGCTGGAGGTAAACATTCTGGGTATTCTGTGTCAACCCAAATTGGGAATTTTGACTTGGTGTGTCAACCCGACTTGGCAATTTTAACTTGGGAAGCCGCAAGCCAGAGACAGACTTGCGAATACAGCAGGTGCAAGCTCAAGCAAACGATCTTCTGAATCTATAGTATACAGGAAGTGTTGCCACGCACAGGTCACAGCCGTTTTCCCATTGCTGGGCCTATCATGAACAACATTGCGTCGCCCAAGGCGAAGGTTTCAGCTCTTATGAGCTTGATGTCTCTCCTGGTACAGAGGGATTCCAAACGAATGTGGGCGTTCAAATCGCGGAGCAAATGAGCACACCACTCAAGCATCAGATCTCTTCTTGCTTGCAGAACCAGAACATTCCACAAAACGTGCCCCAAGGGATGCCGCAGGGTGGCATGGGAGGCCCGGTGCAGCTGCCCGCACCCCTCGTCCCAGGCCAGATGCCGACCCACGTGCAGGTATGGTGGTGACCCACCTTCAGGAGGGGGTGCAGCGTTTGAACGGCTCGTACCATGGGTAGTCTTTGCACCGTGAAAAGTGACATACCTCATGGAGGGTCGCTCGTCTTGAAGAGCCCTCAAGGGATACAATCGGAATCCCTTGCCTTTGCATGGATCCGCTCAATAGGCATCACAATGTACTTGGGATTGGAGCTCAAAATCAAATTCTTGCTGTTTGGTTGCCATCTGTGAAGTAGCAGGGCAAATCATCAATGCGAACTCCTGTGCAACATTCGTAAGCTGGTGCTGATGTGGTTGGAGGACCAGATAGGTGAGCACTTTTGGGTACACTGATCAAGGTTAAGCACCAAGAAGTGACATTATTTTGAATTCTGAGTCAAGCTGCAAAACAGGCTGCAGCGCTGGCGGAGCCGCTGCCCCCAGATGCTGTGGAGACGCTGTACGTGGACAACATGAGCACGGACGTCACTAAGAGGGAGATGGCGCACGTCTTCCGCCCCTTTGAGGGCTTCAAGGTCTGCCATCTTCTCACACATGCCTGCCCCACCCCCTGAAACCCCTCAGTTGTTGGTGAGACTGCATAGTGCCGCACTCACGTGCAGGTGTGTCGAATTGTCATTTGAATGTCTACTGTCAGCAAGCATGTCTGCCAATATATGTAGAGCTTTGTTGCCTAACATCTGATGGAAGCATCTGCACCTGGAAAGCATTTGGCCCCTATCCTGACGCTATCTGGAAGTCACAGGGAGGTCGAGCAATTTTGCATTGCAGGTATCTTAACAGATTGGTGCTCACGTAGGATCTTGACAGCATTGCTTGAGGACCACTTGAAGTTTTGCCTTGCAGGGCTTGGGAGTGCAGATCTCATATTGAAAGCTTGAGTATCGTGTATTTTTTTAACTAAGATACTTGAAAGTTGTGCAGGAGATGCGGCTGGTGGAGAGGAAGGACAAGAACAACAGTGTCCTTGTCATCGGCTTTGCAGAATTTTCCGACGCCCACCGTGCCAACGTCGCCTTGAAAGCACTGCAGGTCTGCTAATGCCCCTGCTATTATTGCCTAGCATGCAAGGCAGAATTGTCAAAGTCTCGGCAGTGCCCAAAATCCTTTTGGCCAAGGATTCTGACATATCACTACCCTGCCGCTTGTCTAATACTGCAATCACTGCTGCTACAAATCAGAGCTTCCAATTACTCTAAAGTCCTTCCAAGGGCCAGGTCAGGAAATGAGCGCAACAATGGGACAGAATTTATTGGAGGCTGATCCACAGAGCTTTGTACAACCCAATTAAAAATACCAGATCACTCAGGAGGCAGCACTCTGAATTTCAAAGAGGAACATTTGTTTGTCCACACCTGTTCTGTGCTTGCCCTTTTGATATCCTATATGCCTTCTGGATTTCAGGGGTACCCCTTGGAGATGACGGCACCTGCGGAGCACCAGCTGCGGCTGTCCTTCGCCAAGCCCCTCAAGTCCAGCGACCCGCGCTCCAGGGGGCAGCACAACAAGAACCACAGCCAGAGCTACCACAACCGGCTGAATTCAGAGAGGTGCCCCTCCTTCTTCAACACATGGTTCTATCAGCCATCTGCATCAATGTTTAAACCCATCCAACCAATGCTTTTCTAGCTGTCAGGCAGGATGCGTCAGTGCTCTTGCACGTGATGTTGCCAGTTGTGCGCTCTGTGAGTCGTTCAGTCAGAAGGCTCACAGACCTATCAGATCTTGGAGCACCGGAGTTTGCCTTCCGGATTGGGACAAACAGCTTTTGGAGGAGAGATACCGATCTGCTTGCATTCATCCCACCCGCCCTCCTCATTTGTTGTGTCTGAGCTTGTCACCTTGCAAAGACAATCGCCATTCTTTTGAGCAGAGCAAGATTGTTGATTTGCATTCCGCGATGCAGCACTGCGGGCCTCAGAGGCGAGCGCACGCCCGCCCCCAGAATTGCTCCCCCTGTGCTGCCAGTGGTGAGCCAGAACCCAGAAAGCCATGGCCTCATCAGAACAATGGCCTAGATCCATCAGTACAACCTTGATTTGAAAGACGGAGTGGAAGTTTGCATGGCAGCTATTTGTCTTCACCTGTGCTTTGCAATATTTCAGGAGGCTCTAACTCCTCCTAATAACAATTAGGCTGTCCAAGGTGGATTCCTGTGTGGTATTACATTTGCCTGCTAGAATAGCAAATAAGGCAGGGGGGAAGGGGTGGGGGGTGGAGCATCTTCTCAAATTGTGGACCAACATGCTGTGCTTGTACAGGGCAAAGATCGCGACAACAAGAGAGACAGATCTGGCCGCAGCAACTTCAGCAATGGGCCTGATCGCGGAGACAGGAGGCCAGAGAGGAGGCAGAGATACTAAGGCCCTGTGGATCAGTTTGTCGTTTGTGAAGTCGTTATTGGCACAAGCTCGCTTGTGAATCATGATACACGAAGCACTGCACTTTCTAATAGCATTCAGGTGCTGCTCATTGGGACTGGATGGGTTCTCTGTCTTGTGCTCAGAGATGTCTGATTTGGATAAAGTCAGACAGGACCTGCAGCTTGTAATAGCCAAAATATACAGAAGATATAAAACTACTGGATAAGTATCGCCGTCGTTGTGACAGTATTGCACAAAACACTTGGCTAAGCGCTTTCATGTCAAGATCCGTTTTCCCAAGCCTTCCGATGCAGTGTCCCAATCAATCTCAGCCTTCATGAGCCCCAGTACGTCGGTTGGCAGTCGCAGCACCTTGTCAATGAAGCTCCCACTCTTCTCCACATCCCCTACTCCCACCAGCCTGGAAGCTCAAGCATTGTGAGGTGGCTCTAATCAAAGAAATGCATCTGATGTGCACTTTCCGTTCCAGAGAAGACCATTTTGAAGCACAGGGTAGTTCCCCACCTGGCTTCAGCCAGAGTATAAGTTTAGAGACATTGATGGCACAGATTAGGAGAATAGTGTTGAGCATTACTGCGGAGATGAGGATTTGATTGGCCGGCCATGCTCACACTGCTTGCCCTTCAGGATTCAACCGGCTGCCATGCTCTTTATGGTGCTTGCTGCTTACTTGCTCAGTAGTGAGCCTTGTATCCACATGAAGGCTGACCTGCATAATCAGACACGAGGTCCACACATGATCTGCTCATACAACTTTGCACTTTTGGGTGGATGCACCTCACACAGCTCGCAGCTCTCCACACCTTGTAGATTCTTGCAGCTGAAAATTTAAAGTCTGCAGAGAGATTGAGCTCCACTTCACCAGTTTCCGTGTCTATCCAGCCCTGCAAGCGAATGTCAGCATGTGAGGGTCTGGCCACAGACCGGTCTTCTTTAGGTGATACTGTCATGAGAATGCAGAATAACAGACCTGGAGCTTGCTAGGCGTGATTCTGATCTTGAATATTGGTGGCAGCGGTGCATACAGCCAGATTGCTGCAAAAGCTACCATCTCAGCCAGAATCCCTTGCCTGCTCGATAACACATGAGCTGCAAGACATCATCATTTCATGCTGATTGAAAATCGCAACGAGTCGATGCTCACCTGTCCTCCAGCTAAGTGTTGGGATGTAAAGCTCCGTGTGATCAAATTCCACATATGCTTTGGAACCTGTAATCGATGTGACTCGGCCAAATCCGCCGCCTCCAGAGGCATTGTACTTAAAGGTTGGGTAGAATCCGATTGCCAGAGCGCTCCCCTTCTTTGTTTCCAAGCGTATCTGCAGCATGGCCAAGCCAAAACTCAGAGAAACCTTGCGGTGGCCAAGGTGTTTCAAGCCGTATTGAATGCATGGCTTTTCTGAGCAATAAGTACAGTGCTGGGTGTCGAGGTTTGAAGAGCTTGAGGCAATGAACATCTCATAGAAATTTTCACAGAGTGTGAAGCAATCCTGACTGGGATGAGGGTGAGCACAAGCTTACCTTACTGCTTGGCAAAATGGGAGGGCGACCTGAGGTTGTCCCCTGTGCCTCTGCCATGCAGCCTCTCACCTCACAAATCCAGCCTTGGGGCTGCTTTGGGATGCCATACCTTGCTTACATTGATATAAAAAGTCTCAGCAAGGACCTTAGACAGAAACTGATCTCGGGAGAATTGCGGAGCTTAGATTTGGTTGGAAAGTGTAAACACCAGTCCGGCATGCACACTTGCTCCTTGAACTCCGGAATAAGGCGTATCTTCTATTCCGATGCTTCCTTGATGCGCTTCACCCTTTCAACGTGATCGTTTGCCAGGAATGCTATGAGAAGTGACGAGAGCCCGGGTGAAACCTTTCAAGATTGAAGGGGTAGAGCGTCGAGGGGTGGAGAGCTAGGCCTGCTTCAGTGTGAGCGCCTTTCTGTGTGAAGCATTCCAATTACTGGGAAAGCAATGCGATGAGAGGCATATGTGTCTGTAATCGCTTGATCAGTGCGCTCACTTCTATCGAGAGCGGCTTGCAGACGTCAATCAAGTCTTTGAAGCCTTACCCAGGCATTCTTCTCTATTGCCATGATGACTTCAGACTTCCTCAAGTCTTGCCTTTCGAGAATGTTGACAGCATGTATGATCAAGCGCGTATTCCTTACTAGAAGCGGTGCCTGATACAAACAGTGGGTGCAATTGCAGGTTCTTCACTGCAATGCCTATCTACATTGGCATCTGTACACTGCTTCAAAGAGGGCAAGGTTGGTGGTCACTGTGGCAAGCATCAAGAAAAAGGGAGGGAAGCATTGTCATGCGATAGAGGCATGTTCATGTCCACGCTCGCTTGCCCCCTCGGCAACATCGGAGGCAGCAGTGGAGCAGCCATCAGCCATCATCGTGGGGCCTTCAATGCAGTGCAGCAGTACATGCATTGCAGCTCTGCAGGCCGGACCTCGCAGCATTTTGGTGTGCCGCCTTTAACTCCAAGCCCGTGAGCATGTCACAAATGTGGCATTTGTATCTGCAGTCAAGGGGAATGGTCTGTAACATGATGCTGAAAAAGACCATAGAGATGCCACATTCTTGCGAAGTTGTGCATGGCAAGACAAAGGTGCCAATCGTTCCTTGCAAGCAGCTGTAGCCGGCTCAGGGGATCTTTGATGGCAGAACATGCAGTGGATATCTCGCCGACTCTGGTTGTGGACTGCGCTGCTGACATCTCCATCACCAGTGGCCAGGCAGAGATCATTAAAGTCAAGGCAAGCCTCACGCATCCAGCAATCACCCAATCTTCCCTTCCTGCTTGCATCAACACAGATACAAACAGCAGAACTTCAGGCATGATCTGTGAATGCCCCAGGATGCTTTCTTCAATGAAATGCCTGAATTTTTGGCACATTCTCAATCCAATTTCGTTTTTTCCCTGAGGATGAGACATCCAAAAAGTCATGCCTAGATAAATAGCTGAAGCAGGCAAGTAATATTGGTATAGGTTGCAAGCGGAATTGCAGAGGGAGCCATAAGCATATCAGCCGCTTCAGAGGACCAAATGCGGAGTTTGGGCATGCGCACCGCTGGAGTACATGTCACATCAGAGAATGGTGATTGCGTGTCTCTCTACACGAATTTGACGAACTCTGCAGCGGCACCAGTAAGCCGATGCTGATGAGAAGGGGGGACCCGGAGAGGGGAAGAAGGGGGCGGGGG